>JAZKJV010001133.1:717638-1168707 GCA_037367405.1 Ottelia alismoides | reverse complement strand
TAGAGATTCTGAGTTAGCCTGCCTTAGTCATTAGGGTTTTTAACTTAATAATCCACACTCCCCTAGTTTGAAAGATTTGAGCGCTATATTGCACTCTTCATCTCTACCTTCAAAAAGAATATGATAAGCACAGTCACTTTCACAACTGCATGATTGATGAGATGAGTTGAGATATCACTTGAGGAACTAGGACTAGAGATTTGAGTTTAGACCCGATCTGATGATATTCGAGGATGAGATAAAGTTAATGAAGGCTGCAGAAAACCTGAGTGTCAGCAAAAACCTAGCCAGTATGTGAACAAGTTCATATGCTATCTTTTTGATATTGACCTAAGTGCCAGGGTGTGATGAAACTTAATGAAAATTGTTGATCAGTGTGCGGCATCTTTTGGTAAAAGCAGTGGAGCTAGCCAACAAAAGAAAAGAAAAAGAAATGTCAAAGAAAAGCTCTAACATCCAAAGTCAAAATCCAAATGAGCTTCCACCAATGGCAAGCGCTCCCAAAATTTTCAAAGTGTCCACTTGGACCAAACGCTAATTAGGACCAAGGAGTCGGGCTGACACCATAAAAGGGCTCTGCATCGTAAGCGATACAAGTCTGGGTGTCGAAGGTATCTTAGATACTCAAAAGAGACACACCCCCGGTGTACTCCCAGAAAAACAAGTGCAGACGACTCCAAATTCTCTTGACGGACACATTGATCAACAAAATAAAATATACTTGTGTTGAGTAATAAGGCACTCGAGAGGCACCTTGTTCCAATGTGAGGGAGAGAAAATCAGACACAATCCTATGCCCTCCATCAACTGGCCGTCCATCTACACTTTCAAGTCTGACAAACTAATGAGACGGTTGACTGAAGCAAGAATAGACTTATTCCCTAGGGTTGAGGGTCAGGTCTAGAGGAGAGTCTCTTGGATTGGAACTTTGAGTGATGCCCCGACTCGACTCTCATGAAATGCAGTACACTTAAAATCATATCCTTATATTATATGTACAAACAGAGAGTCCGAAAATTAGAGAAGTTGGGTTCCTTTTGATTAAAGCTTGGTTGAGCCAGAATTTTAGGATCACTCAAATTAAGGGTCTTCTATGAATTAAGCCTTGAAAATTCACATGCACAGTCAGGATGTAATCAACTAAGTCATTCATTCATGCTCGGGGACGAGCATGGTCTAAGTATAGGGGTATGGTGAATCTCGTATTCATCATGCTAAAATTGGTCATTTAGGCTCTGTCCCCCATCATCCACATGTAATTAATCATTAATAGAGCATTATTAGCCATCATACTTGTGTAAATAATATCTGCATT
The DNA here is from genome assembly GCA_037367405.1 of Ottelia alismoides. Classification (NCBI taxonomy): domain Eukaryota; kingdom Viridiplantae; phylum Streptophyta; class Magnoliopsida; order Alismatales; family Hydrocharitaceae; genus Ottelia; species Ottelia alismoides. Next base: position 1,167,392 of record JAZKJV010001133.1, on the reverse strand, counting down.
TCATCTGCATAAATTGCATTAAAAATCCCATGTGTAAATTAGCCCAAAAAGCCGCTAACTTCTCACATTTTTAGTTAATTCACCCTAACTCCAATTGACCTAAAACCACCTCCATTGTGTAGATATCACTAATCTTATTAAATAAAAAATACAAAAAATTTTTACTAACCCTAATAAGTGTCAAATAATCCCAAAGTCAAATTCCACATCTGACGGACTAAAACGAGCATATCTCCCTCATACAGTGTCTGATTTTGGTCTACTCACTTTTAAAGTACTCCATTTTCAAATACCTTCAAAACAAGACCAATTTCGTAAAATTCGGAGCTCATATGTGAAAGTTGGGTTTTGGGCCTCTTTTGCGCATTTTAACTTTTTGCTAATTTTGACCTGAGTTTTTATGTGCTTAATTAACTCTTTTAATTTGATTTCTTCTTTATTTTGTTCTTTGATGAAAGTTTTATTAAGCGACGCAAAAATCCAAATCCAGATCAAAACTAAGATCAAAGAAACTGACCAAGTCCAAGTGTCCGTTGTCGGTCTGTACAAAAGTTGTGTGTTTCTCACTTCTATTTTATTTTCCTATTTTCTTATCTTTTAAAAATCCAAAAAAATTAGATTAATGTGTAAATAATTTTCTTCTATTTTATCGTATTTTTTCTAGAATTTTTATCCTCTCTAAAACCACCAAAAAATACAAAATCTCAAAAATACGGTTTTTCGTACACATGGAAAGCCACCAAAAATACCACTTCGCACAGGTGACCTCTTTTGCTCCCGGGCCCTTCATGAAAGTTGTAGATCTCGACGAGACGAACAATTTCGTGAAGAAATTTTTTCGATCCGTGGTCATCTTCTACCTCTTTAGCCCACTTTAAAATCTGAAATTTTTTTGGTGCCACGTGGCAGCTCCAGGGCGTGCCACGTGGCACCCCGCTGTTACTCTCTCCCCAGCCGCACCCAGGTCACGTGCCTAGCATGTGACCCCATCATCTCCCACCTCCAGCCGTCCCCCCCCCCCCCCCCCCCCCCCGCGTAACGCCATATTCACTCCTCCTGCATGTAACGGCCGTCGGCCGTCAACCTCCTCCCCACCGTTACCCATCTCGCCGCCTATTAAACCACTGGCTTGCAGCCTTCTCGAGCATCCGCCATATCTGGAGCACCTGACCCTCGACGCTTTGGTGACAGCAAGGCGAGCGTCTCTCTGGCGTGATCCAAGGTTACAGTCCATTACTGACTGCCCCTTGTCCTCCACCGTTCCTCCCTCCGATCGTCGCCGGCCTTACACAGGCCGGTGCTCCTTCTCCCTTTCGTCTCATCCTCCCTAGCCCCGACCCTCAACAACCAAACCCAGAACCCACCTTCCCTCGATTTTTTTTCTCCGCACTAACGTTGCAGGTACGTGCCTCGCCTCGGCCAGAGCTCCTCCGTTCTCCTCTGCCGCAAGGACCCGCCTCGTATGGCGCCTCCCCCACCGTCCTCTGCCGCACCGCCTCACCGACGCTCCTCCTCCTCCCGCACCTCGCGCCGTGTGTCGGCCGAGGTGCGACTTCGCCGCCTCTGCCTCGGGGCGCCGCCTCGACTTGCCGCCCCTGCGGCATCTGCGACTTCGCCGCCCCGCCGCACCGCCGTCCCGACCGCACTTCCGCCTCGCGTGGCCGAGGGCCATCTTCCCCACCGTCCTCTACCGTGGCCTAGGCACCGTCGGATCGGGCTATAGCCCTTGATCCGACGGTTCTTGAGCCGCCACTCGCCCCCAGATGAGCCTCAAGGCTCGGGAATCCCCAAGCCGGCCTCCAAAGCGCCGCCCTCCTCCACGTAGGCTCGGGCCACCGAGCCTAAGCCCCCGCCACCCGAGCCTGTGCCTCGACCCGAACTTCAGGCTCGGGTCCCCGAGCCTCAGCCTCGGCCTTCTGAACCTCTGCTCCGTTACCCGATCCTCCAGGTGCACGTGCTTTGCACGTACGCTCTGGAAAATTACACGGACACCCCTGGCACTTTCAGAAATTGCATAATTACCCCCGCCAGGGGTAAATTACAAGAAGGAACCGCCGACTTTTTGAAATTACAGATAAGTCCTCGCAGGGACCTTTTTGCAAAGGAAACATTATTTTTTTTACATTTTAGTCCCTAAATCTTCATTTTATCATATCTTTGTCATATGGACTCCGATTTTAGCATATAATGTGTCGTTTCGAAGCTATTTTCATGCTCTACAACTTAGCATACCTTGTGAACAGATCTGAGGTTGTTTACTGCCTATTATTCTTCAAGGATCTAATTTGACATGCAGGCTCAATTTTGACATACTTGTGCTTGAGAATTTAACGATAAACCTGTTGCAGGAGTTCCGTTGAGGATTTTAATTTGATTAACCCCTTGTTTTATTGTTGATTATTCCAAATCTTTATAGGGATTGAATTGAGGACCAATATTTTTGACTCTCTATTTGGGTGATCAACTATTAACTTAGAAAAGTCATTTTACATTGAATCTGTGAACTTGGAGTCGATTGATTTTTCTTTGTTACATTATTATTCGATCTGTGATAATATTTGATGATTAATTGAAGTTGTTAATTGAGGATTTAAATTGTACAAAATCACAAGATCCTGAGCTGAATTAGTATTCCCATTCATTTTCTGTGCATAACATTCGCATCTTCGCATTGTATATTTTTGCAAACACACAAATTAATCAAGCATTAATTAATTATTTAATTTGATTTAAAAACCACGCAACTAAAAATCACTGTTCCCTGTGTTCGACCTTGGTAAACTTGCCAAGTAAAATATTCCACAACATTCAAAGCTTGTGGTTTTTGATCGACCGATTTTCTCCTCCTATATTACAATTTACGATTATTAAAGAGGAGGATTTCGCGCTCATCACCGTCCACTCGCCCCTGTTTGCCAGATTCTTTGTGGACCGTCCGATCAGGGCGAAGAAGAGGCCTAGCAGCCACCGTCTGATCAGACACGTGGCCTCTTCTCCGCCCTCCATCCAGTGGAGGGTAGCCATCGCCTCTCGACCGTTGATCTTCTACGTGGCCAGCCCTCCACCGTTTGATCACCGCCGAGGCTTCTTCGTTGAGGCGCCACCACTCCCGACCGTTCGATCAGCCACGTGGTGCCCTCTCAGCCCTCGGATGAATAAGTGGGGGTAATTTCACTTAGGCCCCTCCTGCTTTGTCATTTACGTTCTAGTCTTGTAAATATTTTTTGCAGTTTATTTTAGTTTGGAACATTTGCATAGAGGACCTGTTAGTTTACTTTTATTGCATTTCTACCCCTATGTACTGTGGACACGTGCTTCGTCACGTGTATTTTTGGTGAAATTACATACTGTGGCCTGTAGTTTCTCATTGTTACGGATTGAAAAATCTTTTTGGTTAATTACATTTATGCCCCTGTGCGTGTATTTATTTCCACGTGTGTTGAATTTTGTGGGCTTTTGTAATTTAGCCCCTGGACTTTTAGCACATGTTGCTAATAGATCCAGGGACTTAAAGTATTTGCATTTGGGTCCCTGAGTGCCCAGGACACGCGCTCCGCGCGTGAGATCTTGGACTTTTTGCACCTGGACCCCCTGGGTTTCTCTTTTTGTTACTGTTAGGCCCATCGAAGATACTTTTATGAAAAATAGGTCCCTGTGACTGTGGGCTTTTGTTTGTTGTAAATAAAATATCAAATCTCATCCAAATTAAGTGAAAACTTGACATGTGGCTCCTGCCACTGTGTAGAATTTTCTAATTTTTGGGAAATTTTTGGAGCCCATTTATTATTTTTAAAAATTCAAATACATCTCTTTTTCTACCTTTTCATCTATAAAAATAAAAAATATTAAAACCTTCTCAAAAATTCTAAAAAATTCATATTTTGTGTGTTTTACTGTGCTTGATTTTCTGACCAATTGTGGTCATTTTTGGACTTATAGGAAATATAAAAATTGAAAAACTTTGAAAATCTTATAAAAATTCTAATAAATCACAGAAAAATCAAAAATTATTGAACCCAATCCCTGATTGTTTCTTGTTGACATATTTTGCATGAAAAATACCTCCAGGCTTTGATAGGGACATTTGATATTTTATCTGGGCCCTTGAAGCTTGGCTAGACAGTGTTCATTGATTTTTGCCTTGTTTCATTTTTATAAAATTCTATAAAAATCAGAAAAATACCAAAAAGTCACCAAAAATGTTAAAAAATATAAAAATCATAAAAATATTTTTGTTTGATTTTTTGGAGCTTTTTAGAGTAGTGAAATAATTGTTGAAAGTGCTTGTTTTTCCTTGTTTTCTTATTTTCTTTATAATTAAAAATTCCAAAAAAATATAAAAATATTCAAAATCCACCAAAATTAATTTGTTTATATTTTTATCTTTTTTTAGACTACTTCGTAGGCCGCAAGGCCAATCGATGCTCCTCGAGTTCGACCCTAGGTGCTATACCAAGTTAATCCAATAGCTAGACCGCTAGTTTGAGTTTTCATCGATTTTTATCCTTCTTTGGTGGTCTGAATTTTTCTTGATTGAGCTCTGGGTCCTGAGTGACTGACATCACAACGACCTTAGTGATTTATACTTTACCTTATTTGCTTGGGCGTCTCATCAGAATGGTCCACTGGAGGTACCTCTTCACAACATCAACCTCTAGCTCAGGCAGTGCAAAGTAGTCAGATGCAACCGTCCCATCACTTCTAACAGTAACAAAAGTAGGGTTCTCGTCCCCACTATCAGGGACAACAGTGGAGGCAACAACAATAGCCTCAACAGTACTCCCAGCCTCCTCCTCACTACTACTACCACCACCACCAGCAGTTTCAGTCTCATTTCAAGTGAGGCAGCCCGTCTGGTTCTCATCCCCTAGTATATGCGAACCCAACCCATGATGACCTCACCCGCTTACTATCTAACCAGAAGGCATCCTTCCAGCGAGAGATGGACGAGTTCCGATAGGAAATGAGGTAGATTATCAATGGCAAGGCTGCCATACCAGCTCAGATTGAACCAAGTTCGAACAATCTGAAGAGAAAATATTAACAAGTACAGTTTACAGAGACTACCGGCCCTAGTGATGTTTTGCATGATACTCCTTCCACTCTGTTTGATGCTGATTTTGTGACATTTAGGAGCTATATGATTCTAGTCAGCGGTGACTCGTCTAAACGATGACCCCATGCAGATTCCGGAGCACCAGACGAGGATGGAAGCAGTGATGATGCCCTGATCATGATGATCATGATGTGGTTTTGAAGCCACCAAAAATTTTGATCCAGTCCACTTTACTGAAGCCATCATGATTCCAGTTACAGATGGTGGTGTTGATGCCATCATGATTCCAGATGCTTGGCCAGATGCCACAAAGACAGATGCCGTGGGTGGTACTGGTGCCACCAAATTTCCTTCTATTGTGTTGCCTTATTCTGCACCTGAGGACAATTATAGAAATCACAAAAAATGGAAAATAAAATAAAAATATGAATAAAGGGAAGGTTTCTCCTGTGAGTCCATCTAATTTGCATGATAATCATTTTATGGATTCTAGCCCATTGCATGGACATGAAACTACTCCTGACCCTCATCTCTCTGAAGAGGGTCCCTCCATCCCCTTCCCTCAAGCACTCCGCTTAGGAAATGGGACCCAAAAAGAAAATCCCAGAAAGAGACACCAGCTAGAGTTCAATGAGCAGATGATAGACAAATTCCAGATACATATGACTCTACAGGAGGCATTAGAGCACATCCTTCTCTTCTAGAAGAACTTGAGAGAGAAAACCACTATCTGCAGGAAGAAGAGGAACCATAATGAAGAAATCCATGTGCTTACTCATGCCATTTGCTTGGCCATTCGGAACCGATTTCCAGCCAAGAGACCTGATGTAGGAGCTCCATATAGGGTGGAACATGGGTCTGGGCCGACCCTACCCAGTGCGCTGCCCGACCCGCTTAAGACCGACCCAAGCCCGAGCCCACTTTCTAAATGGGCGGGCTTGGGCCGCTATTTTGGCCCATTTATCAAATCGGGCCGGGCTCGGGCTTGAGCGTGCACGAACCCGAAGCCCACGAGCCGGCCCGATTTAAGGCACGAATCCAGGCCCAACCCATGAGCCCAGCTAGGCCCGACCCCTCATTTCAAAAATTCTACCTAATCTATTCGGCCATATCCCCCACAACTCCTCCATTCGAGAGGATATCCAAAAATTGGAGTTACAAAATTATATTGTGCTTGTAATAAATATTATAAGTGCTAAAAAAATCCTCCAAAAATTGAAATTGTAAATATGTAAGATAGGTTATAACCCAACTTTTGTGGGATTCATGGGCTGGCCCGACCCATCTTGAATCGGGCTGGGTTCGGGCTTGGGCCTAGTTCCTGAAAAATGAGCGAGCCTAGGCCGGCCCGTGGGCCCGATTTCCTAAATGGGCCTGGGCTGGGCTAGGTTGGGCCCGGCCCGAGCCCGGCCCATGCTCCACCCTAGATCCATATGTCAGATGCCACATCCATGAGCAGTGGTTCAATTGTACCCTATTAGATAACGGATCTTCGATTAACCTCCTTCCGACTGTCTTACTTGACCGATTAAAGTTCGGCCCTCTTAGACAGAGCAGGACAATCCTTCAGTTTGCTAATAGATATGTTAAGAGGCAGAAGGGGTTACTGAAGGACATTGTCATCACAATTCATGACCTGAAATTCCCCATGGACTTTGTTGTACTGGACATGGAGATCACTTAATCTGTGACTAGTACCCCCATCATCCTAAGACTCCCATTCTTGGCCACATCCAAGCGATATCCGATCATGATAGTGGGAAGGTATACTTTCGCGTTGAGGGCAAAAGTATACAAATAGAGATGATCAAGGAGACCGGAGATAGAGATTCATCTTGCTTAGAGCAGACTATAGACTTAGAGTAGATGACAAATGCAGATCTAGATGTCCACTAGGAGTGTGACTTTGTGATCACATGTGATAAAGCAGTTTGGGCAGATCTAGTTACACAAGCTCTTGTCATGCCAACAAACACTGTAGTTTCACAGATGATAGCAAATGAGAGTTCGTAGAGCACACTCATGGCAAAATACACCTTTGAGGCTGATGATCGTGGTCAGGATAGAGAGGCAAATTTCATCTCATGTGCTTTAGATTCAGATCCCTTAGACCCAAACATTGATTGGGAGGACTTTGATGACCGGACTAGGAAATAATGTGAAACAAAAGTTTTACCATATTTGATTTCTTCAGAGCCGATATCTAGGGCAGAGAGAGAGAGAGACAATTCATATGATAGATATACCAGCAGGGTCATCTTCGTCAGATTTATCACTACAACGAGAGTTCTCACATGCAGATATGGTAGCCTTCACTCAGACATTTTAGAAGCCAGATTTGCCAGCTTAACTGTCCAAAATTGAAGACCTTGCCACAGAGCATGAAGTAAAGATTCCTTGCGGGTGAGCGAGATATGTTCCCAGTCATTATCTCAACAGATTTGACTAGAAATCAAGAATCTCGTTTGATGGAGGTTCTTAAAAGAAACTGCAAGGAAATCGGATGGAGCATTGCTGATCTCTATTGTATAAGTCCGGCCCTGTGCTCCCACTACATCCATCTTAAAGAGGATGCCGAGCCATCGCGTGAGTTACAACGAAGGTTGAACCCGAATCTTCGAGATGTTGTCATGAAAGAAATATCTAAGTGGTGGAGCGCCGATTTATCTACCCCATCTCTGAATCCAAGTAGGTTAGTCCATTCCATGTGGTACCCACTGATGAATATGTGATTCATCACTCTAAAAGTTGAAAACAGAGCTTTGTTCCTGAGTAATTAGATGCATTTCATCACTTATATTTCATAATTAGCATTCATACATGCATTAATAATATCTTCATTTTAGCATTAAATAAGGAGCCAAGTTCACTTGTAAAAATCACATGTATATTCACCATATTTCACCTATTTGTATATATTTTATGCTAACTCCAAATATAATAAAACGAACTCTATAGTCTATATATTACCAGCATTAATTAGGAAAAATATCAAAAAAATACTAACTTGTAAAATTGACCAATAAAACCCGAGTCCAAGTTTGAAACTAGGAGCCTTAAAATGCACATATCTCTCTCATACAGTGTCCGATTTAGGTCTACTCACTTTTAATGTAATATACATTCAAGGACCTTCAAAACAAGACCAATTTCATAAAAATTGGATATCGTATGCAAAACTTGGATTTTGGGCCCCTATTGTATATTGTACATATTGACCTTTTTGCCCTTCATTTTATCTTTTTATTTTCTTAATTACTAAAAATAAAAATTAGAGTAAGTTGTAAATATTTCTTTCGTATTTTCTTTATTTTTAATTTTATTTTTCTCTAAATTTAAAAATAAAAAATTGCAAACTACAAAAATACGATATTTTATACCTATAAGATACCACCTAAAAATACACTTTGTACAGATGATTTCATTTGATTTTTGACCCTTCATAAAAGTTGTAGATCTCGTTGAGACGAGAAGCTTTATTGTTGACCACTTTTTTATTTAAACCCATTTTCTATTTCTTTTTGATTTTTCTTTTATTTTTAACTTCGATTTTTCCGGGGGTGACACGTGGTAGCGCCTGGAGCTACCACATGTCACCCATTTCTCGTCTATTTTATTTATTTATTTACTAAAAAATATTCAATAAATAAGCACCACGTGGCACAACATCCTCTCTCCCTCCAGTCACATGCATCGCATGTGACCAGGCCACAACTCTGTCATGCGTGACGCGTGTGAGCCACCATCCTCCCCCTCTCTTCCGTTGCCTGCAAAGCAAGCTTCCATGAACTCCTCCGCCAAACACGACCACGACCTCCGCCTCACACGTTCCTCTGCCATCACGCCACCTCCTCCACTCCTGTTTCTCACGGTAGGCACACCTCGCGCATCCCTCGTCAACCACATGCACCTCCATGAACCCCATATCCTGCGCCACTCCTCCTCCTCATGTTGGCCTTAAAAGGCCAATGACCTCCCGCTGCTTCAGTGATCCACCATCATCAGACCTTGGAGTGAGCTCTGGATAGTAGGTCACCGGTGACAGTCAGGGCCACCACCATCGAGCGATGACCTTCCCAGGTTAGGCGAGATCTGAGGGATCAACCTCCTTTCTTGTTGCAACTCTTCCGCTGCAACGAAGCTCGGTCGTGAGTCGCAACCTCGAGCGATCACCATTGGGACGGGGAGTCCTCCGTCCTTCCCAGGCTTGTCGAATACAACATTTAGGTAGTTCTTCATCTTACTTTGTTCTACTCTTATTCCTCTTTCATTTTCTTCTACCATTCTGCGCAATAGCCCCCTTCCTGTTACGATCAAATCCAACACCATTACCACCTCGTCAACTCTCCATCCCCTTTTCACCTCGCCGCCTTCCTCCACAATTGTCAACGACCTCCCCCCCGTGCCACCGCTACACGCTTCAGCACCACCCTATACCTCCTGCAACCGCCGACCTATTTGCTCCTCCGTGTGTGGTCTGTGCACGACCAATCGTGTTCCGCACCAGCGCATTAGTAACCGCCTCCCTCGCCTTTACCCTCCTCAACTCATGCGTCTAGCCTATCTCCAGGCCCAAGCATCACGCTGCAGCATCTTCCCCAGGATAAGCTTGCTCCCAACTACATGTGACCCTCGGCCGTCACGACTCTAGCGTCGCCTTCCGCCACGAGCAAGAACCGCGGTACCGTCAGCAGCTCCTCGTGAATCCAGCCTCGACCGTCACCTCCGCCTATCAATGGCCGCGCTTCCACCTCCCAGCAGCCCACTGCCATCCGCAAACCGTAGATCTTCAGTGGCTCCCAGCCACCCGCTCTGCAGCTGCCTCCACTCCAGCCCGTGCTCCTCTGTGGTCAGGCCACCGCACACCCTTCACGCGACCAGGAAGCAGACACCAACCACCCTTCTCGCGGCCATGAAGCAACCATTGCCCGTACCTCACACCGTGCCCTGCTTCCCAGCCGTTGTCCTTCACGCTCATTCAACCTTCTCTATCCCACCTCACGTACCTAACACGTGAGGGCTGGGCCCATTTACAGACCGCCCCTTCGATTTCCAAGGATTTGCGCAGAGGTCTAGTCTTCCTGATATCACATGCAGTGCATATGCTCACTGGAAAAATTGCATGAAGTTCCCCCCAAATCTAGGTAATTTCATGCAAGTCCCTGTCAACATGTTTTCTTTTGAATCAAATCTAATTCTGTATTGCATTTACATCCATGTGTTTTCCTTGTCATCAATTTGTCATTTTTAAAATTGCATATCGAAGGAAGACTCATATTTTATCCTTATAATGGTTGGTTGGATTTTTGTGAGTTTCAAATTATTTCATATTATTTTTTAGTGGAAAATAGTATATTTTGCCCACTATTTGCCCTTAATTGATTATCAAAACGATTGTTGATCCAAAAATCACCAAAAATTCATTGTAGGTAGAATTTAAGTAGTTCTACATTGTGCCAAAAAAACACATCATTTTCACCTATAATGAGGCTTTAATAAATTAATTGGTATTTTGTTTAATTGATTTTTAATGGGTCCTAAATTAATCATTTTTGAGGTCTAGTAATTTTCCTGGAATCCTCTCATAGAAGTTAGGATATTTTTTATCTCTAAGAATGATTTAATTTGGTATTTATTATAATCAATTTTGCAAAAACCACCCTGCATTCATTTTTAATTGGTACTAAATTCATCTACAGTCAGAAAATTCCAAAAAAATATAAAAACTTAATTTCATTGCATGTAACATTCTAGCCAAGTTTCATAATTTTTGGACTTTATTTGACGATACTTTACATTTTAACCTTCAAAGTTGGTCTGGATTGCATCGCATTTTCTTTATTACATAAAAAAGTACCACAAAAATATTCTCCTGAAAACCTAACATTTGAATTGACTTCGAATTTATCTAAGGAAAAAGTTACCTCCCTGAGTTCGGCCTTGGGCTTGCCTAAGTAAAATAAAAAATTTACCGCTTGTGTTTAATTGACATATTAATCAAAGTGGTTTTGATAAGTCCGATTTTACACTATGCAATGAACACATATTAAAATTTAATCATTAATTCAGTTGAATTAAGAAGGGTAATCTAGGGTTTGTCACCCAAGAAAATGGGTATCACCACAGTTTTGAGCGAGTCTGGAGAGGATATAGCTACCCAGGTACCCATTTCTTGGAGGGTCTGTGTGGACTACAAAAAATTGAATTAGGCCACCAAGAAGGATCATTTCCCGTTGCCATTCATTGATCATATTATCGAGAGGATAGATGGGAAGAGTCATTACTGTTTCCTTGACGGGTACTCAGAGTATAATCAGGTGGACATAGCGCCCGAAGACCAGGAGAAAATGACATTCACCTATCTGTTTGAGACGTATGCTTTTAGACGGATGCCATTTGGTTTACGTAATGCCCCAGCTACATTCCAAAGATGCATGCTTTCCATCTCTTCGGACATGGTGGGTGACTATTTAAAGGTCTTCATGGATGTCTTTTCAGTCTATGGTGATGGCTTTGATGCTTGTCTTAACTGCCTAGACTGTGTACTTCAGCGTTGCATAGAGGTCAACCTTGTGTTATCTGTGGAGAAGAGTTATTTCTTGACGACTCAGGGGACGGTCCTTGGTCATATCATCTCCAGCAGGGCATGGAGGTTGATCCGGCTATGGTGGATATCATTAAGAAACTCAATCCACCATCAAATATGCGATAGTTGCGGTCTTTTCTGGGGCATGTCGGTTTCTACTGACGATTCATTCAGGATTCCAGTCATATTGCCTGACGGCTTACTGATTTGCTGACCAAAGACATCGAGTTCATTGTACATGATAAGTGTCTGGCATCATTTGAGAATCTCAAGGGATTATTTATTGAGGTTTCTATCCTTCAGCCACATGATTGGTCTCTCCCATTCGAGACCATGAAAGATGCTTCTGATTTTTCTATAGGGGTTGTGCTAGATAGAGGAGGGATGGATTGCCTTTTTCCATTCACTATGCTAGTCGGACTTTGGACGTCGCTCAGCAGAATTATACTATGACTGAAAAGGAGATGCTAGCCGTAGTATTTGCTTTAGATAAGTTCAGATCTTACATTCTTGGATCTAGAGTGACCATATACATAGATCACACTACCATCCGATTCCTTATGGACAAGAAGGATGCCAAAGTTAGATTGACTAGATGGATCCTTCTACTCCAGGAGTTTGACATAGAGATTAAGGATAAACCTGGAGTGAAGAATGTGGTGGTGGATCACCTCTCTCATTTAGAGAACCTTGAGGATTCTGAGCAGATCACACCTATTACAGAGACATTTCTAGACGAGGTTATTCTTGCTATCACCTCGTTTCGATGGTACGTTGACATTGTGAACAATATTATAGCCATGAAAATTCCACAAGATTGGCCCAGGCAATGACTTGAAACCTTCCTTGCGAATACCAAGTCGTACCATTGGGAGGATGTTGAACATGAATTTCGGTGATCTTGAGTTCCACACAAGGTGGGAACTCAGTCGCTGAATCGACCATACGAAATCCGCAATTCAAACAACAATTAACCCACAACAATCAAGAAAAAACAATGAAAGCAATATGTGGAGTTAAAATTTATTATAACTCTACAACAAGATGTGTATAGGTGCAAGTATGTGTAGAGGTCGAACACACGAAGAAAACAGGTAGAACGGGGCAATAATGCACAAAAATTGTGAATGTGATCAAATGTCTATCTATGCTATTTTTTGTGGGTTTTTAATTATATATTATTTATTTATTTTTTTAATTTTATATTTTTGTATTTTGATTTTAAATTTACTGATTTTATATTTTCTTTTTGTATTTTATATTTTTATATTTTCTTTTTCAATAATAGAATATATATACACACAATATAAGAGAGAGAGGAATAGAGTATTTATACAAATAGGTAAAAATAAGGAAAAATCAGGAAATAAAGTATTTTTGGTCTTTTTGTATTTTTCTAATGTTTTTGTGATTTTTCTAGATTTTCCTATTTTTTTGGTATTTTTAAAGTAAAAAATACTAGTAAACAGTGAACTAGGTTGCTGGATGAAACTAAAATGAGGATGAAAAATATCAAGTGGTGTCCAAAATTCCTCAAATTAATTTTATTGAAAGATGATGAATCAGAGAAGATATAGAAACTGAAATTGCATTTTTAGGATTTTTTTAGAATTTTTAAGATTTTCAAGAAGATTTTTGGGGTTTTATAATTTTTAGGAGTTTCGTTTTGTATTTTGTATTGATTTTTGTATAGAAGTAAAACACACTAAAATACACAAGATATATTTTTTGGGGAATTTTTTGATGTGTTTTTATAATTTTTAGGGATTTTATGATGCAAACAGTGCTAAAAATACGAGTTTTTGATTTTTTATAAATAATCAAATGCAATATATATGCAAAATAAAAATATGGCGTGAATCTAAAATGCATCAGGAATACTAGGTAATTTTTTTAGCGTTTTTTGGATTTAGATAAATGTATGCAATAAATAGAAACAACAAAAACAAACTACACACAGGCAGGGGCAATTTTGTAATTAGCAGGAAACTCAGGGGCTGTATTGCAAAAACGCCAGAAATATTTTAACTGCATATGAAAGTTTAGATACTAAACGTCAATGAAACAAAATATCGAGGTTTTCCCCACAAAATTACCAAGTCACGTGCATGGAGCACGTGACCTGACAAGGACCAAAACGTGATTATACAAACCTCAGGGGGGGCTACTTGCAAAATACACAAAATCTATAAAACAACAGATGAATATTTAGATATTGTTTATTAAATACAAAAGTTTCCTGGGTGTAGGTTGCAAAATACCCAGGCAGGGGCTGATCTGATGGGGGGAGATGATCCACTTAATGCCATGTGTCACGCCGCAGATGCGCGATGACTCTTAGCTTTAGATGGCTGGGATTAGAGAATCTATCGACGATGGACGGTCGATACGCAACCAATCCAACGGTTGTTGTTGGTTCTGGAGACCCACGGCGATCGGACGACAATGGGCGACGTTGGAAGAACAGGGAGGTTCCCTCGCCGGAGCGAGTTCCCCCACCTCCGATCTTCCTTCGCCGCGGCTCGGTGAAGCTCCAAAATGCCCGCGCGTGCTCCTGCGCCCCCGACGAAGCTCCCAGGATCCTTCAAGGCTCCGGAGACCCTTAAGAAGGTCTCAGGAGGTCTCGTGGTCTCCGACGAACCTGTGGGCTGTCCGTGATGATTTTCGAGACCCAGAGATCTCCGTCGAGTCCTGCAAGTGACAAGAGAAGACACGACAACAAGGAGGGAACAAGACACGACTTTTATTGGAGGAAGGGAGGTGATGGAGCAGTGGAACGGTGGGGGCCGGAGCTCATTGAACGCCGGCGAGGTGTTTGATTGCGAATCGAGACGGATGACTCGATTAAATGGCAAAATAAACGCACGAAATGAAAACTAGGACTACAACTAACTAATAAGGAAGGAAAAAAAGTAAAAACGAAATCGAAGGCGGGTTGCCTGAGATTGGGTACCTCACGGCCAAGCGTGGCCGGAGATGGGTGGAGATGCCTTCGCGCCGCTCCTCCTCTCCTCCTAACGTCGAGGTGAGGGTGCCGTCACCTCCCTCTAACCTCAGCTCACGAAAGAATGGAGGAGAAAACGGGCAAAAAGGGTTCAAAGGTGTGAGGGAAGGTTGGAGGTTTTTTCAAAAGAGAGGTCAACGGGGATACAAGAACGAGGTGTATCAGACGACGCAACGATCCAAAGATCGAAGCACTCCATGGGCGTGTATCCTCGATGCATGGTGAACAAAAGTCAAGAAGGAAGCAATGCGAAATGGTGAAAGACACGCTCTCCAAAATTCGGAGAAAATGCCAAAATACCAATATCTGACATAGTGCAGAGGGCGTGTCAGAGAGTGGGCGAGACGGCAAGATGATCAAGGTGTATCCCGCGAATCAACGATCCAATCCTTGATACAAAGTTTAGGAGTGTATGTTGGATATGTGGTGCACAAAAGTCAAGAAGGACAAAAGGCCAAATAATGCAAGATGCGGCCTCGAAAAAGGGGAGAAAATGACTAAAAACGCAACTCTGACGGGCTGCAGGAGTGGGTCAGAGAGTTGACCCGCCGGTCAACTCTCCAGACCCCCTAGTTGGTCCATGTGGACCTACCAGGAAAAATCCTAGAAAAAGTCTTTGTAAATTCAACTAAAAATAGAAATCAATTTATTAATTTTTGGTTATTAAATAGAAAATATTTATTATTTTATAAATTATTTTATGATGATTTTTATTTATTTTTTCGAGGTATAAAATTACAAGTTACCTTTTATACCCTTTATAAGTATCTATATCTATGTATTTTAATATTTCATTTTTATTTTGGATATTTAATTTATTTATTTTTGTTTATTATTTTATACATTTATAAAATATTTTTATACACTTAAAGATATTTTTATTTTATTTTTCGGAAGTGTTTGGTACACTTAATAAAATAGAAGTATAAATTATAGAGGTATGTGTATTGATATTATACCTATGTATGCTATATACATGTATTTTATTTTGTGTTTTATTTTGTGTTTTATTCATGTTTTAATGTACATATTTATTATAAATAATATTTACAAAATTATAAAAATATAAAATTATGAAAATAAATAATAAATAATAAAATGAATATTTTAATATGTACAAGTACACAATAGGGGTCCAAAACTCAACTTTCAAATCGTAGCTCCGCCAAATGCGAAACCACCGCCATTAAATAGCTTATTTTGAATTATATAAAATTAAAGGTGAGTTTGATGCATTTGGAGTTTTTATTTGTGAGTTGGGATTCTGGGAAGTTGGGATTCTGGGATTTTATTCAGACCATAACTTTTTATCTGTACATTATTTTTGAGTGAAATCAATTTTGTATTTTTCTATATGAAATTATCTACAACTTTTACGTACAAAGTTTCTTTATTTGAGGTATAAAAAGTAGAACCAAAAATAGGTCCCGAACTGAATAAAGAATGGGTTAAATAAAAGGTATTTTTATTGTATTTTGGCCCTTATCTCCCCCTACTTTATTCCTTGTCGACCTAGTCATCGAGATGCCTAGGTCTCGGGATTTTGGGTCATAAAATATTTAAAATATTTTATTGTTTTTCTTTTCTTTTCTTTATTCTATAATTTTGGCTTTAAAAACCGTATTTTATACAATATTTTCACAATGATGTATGGATGATAAAATGCATGAATTAACGCTATTTACACGCATTTACTAGGGTTTTTAAGACCAAAATGATAGAATAAAGATGATGAAACGTAGATTCATCATCCCCCTATACTTGCCTTTGCTAGTCCCTAGCAAACACTTATGCAATAAGTGCAGAAAAAGAAAAATAAAGAAAAGAAAAAGAAGACAATTGGATTAAATTTAACAATCAAACTTGTCTTCACAAAATCTAAGTTTGGAGCTTAAGTCGGACCTTTGGAATTTTAGTGCGGGCGGAACCTTAATGAGAACCAGATTGAAATCCAACAGTCCCTGAGAATCCCAAAACTCTGTTCAAGTCTCCTCAATAGCCAGGTCAAAAATACTTCAACTCATACGCAAACCCTTACGATTATGAATCTGACTCGTACAGTGTAAGTGATGGTGGCTTTCCCCAACTGAAATGACAAAGAGACTGGCTTCTCCAATATGACAACCCAATGATTCCCCAATCCAACAACTCATTCCTCTAGGACCAGAGTATTCCCTTCTAAGTTCAAGTGGCAACCAGCTCAAGAGGAGGGGGTGAAGAGAAGAATGGACGGTAGCCAGTGTAGCTACCTATCTTAGGATGCAAGACCAGTGTAGTCAAGTCATCCAGTTGCAGGCTCACATGATTTGACTTTGAAGCTCAAGCTTGCTTATTGACTTTACACATATGTACACTCCAACATGCATTTTTATTTTTGTACAAGCCTGTCCACTTTTTTGGAGTTTTTTTTTGCTTTGCTCTCTTTTTTTTGAATACTATATACAACAGTATCTACATAGGGAATTTTTCCTCTTGAGCCAGTAGACTATCCCTCTTTTGAAGCTTTATTGCAACCCACAATCTCCTATCCTCGAAACTCATCATCACTGGACGGGTTGGGGTGCACTTCCCTCCCTAGAGGAGGACAAGTGTTTCCACTTGTGTGCATCTCATACCGACAAATCCAACCCTCTCACCATTCCAACTGAGTTGAGCCAAGTGAAAAGTGCAGGTGTCCTAGTTAGGTCATTATCAACAAGAGTCGTGCGTGTGCTCCAAAATACTCTACTTAGGCAGTCAAGAATCCATTGAACCAAGTCCCGTGATGCTCAAAGAATTAAGTCAACTAGACCTGAAGTACCTCAATTTCGGCTCCTATAAGGTTCCTGTTAATTAGGTATATTTAAGGTCCAACCAAGCTCCAATCTTTAGATTTTACTTAGACTTGTTCAACTATCAAACTCAATCCGAAAAATGCTCATGCTATGCAAATGATATGTAGAATGCAGAAAATCTTTTTTTTGTGATGCAATTTTCAAGATTTTGAACTTTTTATGGATTTTTGAAAATATGATGCATATGCATTTTTAGATTTTTCAAAAAGATTTTTCAAATGTTTTTGGATTTTAATTTTGCAAATGTTTTTGGGATTTTTGAAAACAAAAAGAATTTAGCTAAAAACTAGGTACAAATATTTACACAGGAGTGCTTCTTATAAGAAGTGGATTTTAAGAATTTACAAGGGTAAGTGATCAATTTTATAGGTATATATAGTGAATTTTAGGGTGATGTTTATATTCCTCAAACTTATTTGACACAAGTTTCAAACAATTTCGAAAACTATAGTCCAAACTAATTTTTACAAACAATTTTACAAACATGCACACATTTGAAAATTGTTTTGCAAAGGTTTTTCAAACAGTATAGATAGATTTTTCATAATATTTTTGCAACCATTTTTCAAACCATTTGCAAATCATTTTTCAAACATTTTATTTCACACAAAGAAAATAATTTTACAATTAAAATATTTTTACGAAGGTTGAAAACATGTAACAAAACATTTTCAAAATAGTTTTCAAAAGACTTTTCACGAGGATTTTCAAACTATTTTTCAAACATTTTGCAAAAAAACATTTTCACCTGATTTATTAATCAGTAAATACAAAAAGAATTTGAGGAATAATCACATCTTTTTATTAAGGTTTTTAATGAATTTTAATAGTGTAATTAGCCATAGTTATTAGTAAACATACGAAAGTACGACTTATGGCTAAAGTATATACACAGTATATACGACCCCCTATACTTAGCATGAGCCCTCATAGATCGGAGAGAAAAGAGAAGACATAACTCGTACTAAGTATAGCAAAGTCTAATGAATAAATGAATAAGAGATGAAGGAATAAGCGAATGAGAAGTCGACCGTCCCCCCTATACTTAGGATCAAATAATCCTAAGTGTAGCAGACTGTACACAAATCAAGGAGGGTCAAGGGTGGGAATGAACAGATCGTACTCAGACTGTCTCCCCCCTATACTTAGGGTAGGATATCCCTAAGTATAGACAAGTAGAGGAGACAATGGAGAGGATCAAAGAATAGACAAAACTCGGGTTGCACACCCCCCTATACTTAGTCCCTTTAATTGACATAAACATCGGTCTTTTAGTAAGATAATATGGGAAAAGTAGTCGAGTCGGGATAGCTCAGTTGGTAGAGCAGAGGACTAAAAATCCTCGTGTCACCAGTTCAAATCTGGTTCCTGACATGCAATTTATGTATAAATATTCATAGAAATTCATAAAAAAAGGTTGGTTGGGATACATTTAGTAGTCTAGAGCGTGCTACATACTAGAATAGAAAACTATGTACAAGGGGCGACACCTTTCGGTAGATAAAGAAGATCGAAGAGGAAAAGAAGAAAAGAAGAAAAGATATCAACATATGGAAGAAGATAGAGAAGAATGTACGCATCACCCCCCTATATTTATGGTAAAAGAAGCCCTAAGTATAGGCAACAACAGGAGTAATGAAACGGAACGACGAATGAACACTCAGCTCGTCCACCCCCTATACTTAGGACAAAGTATGTCCTAAGCAAGGCAAACACGCGGATGGGTGGATGAGCAATACGGTGGAGAGAACAGAGGTAAACAAAGGAGAATGTACAACAGAGGTGGATATACATGGGATCAAGAAGGTTGAAAGCGAACCTTCTTGCGGGATCGCTGAGGAATATATCTGGTGTGGTGCTGGTCGACATCGGGGTCCTCAGATGACACAAACCAATCAGGGTCGACAGGGTGTAGGTCCTCAGTGGCCCTAGAGTGTGTAGGCACAGACGGATCAGTGAAAGATGTATGACTAGGTCCGGCCTTGGGAGTCTCGCTAGTATCAAAGTGAAAAGGGACGAACTCATCCTCATCAGAAGAAGTGTACTCAGTATCGTCCTGCTAAGTCCTGTCCAGGTCAAAACCACAAGGAACGAACTCATCAGTGGAAGTAGTCGAACTCTGTTTGTCCTCAATAATCTCAACCGGATCATCTTTCTCATCAAAAGGCCCGAATACCCGAATAAAAGCAATCAAATCAACTTCGGCCCTTCTCTCATCAGAGTCTACGTGAACAGGAGCGGACTCATCAGTGAAGTAGCCGAGTCATGTCCGTCCTATCTAGTCTCAGGATCTGCCCTCCGCTCAATGGTATCAATCGTGTAAATCCCGCGGATGTCATTAACACAACACCAAGTCCCAGAAGAAGGAACTCCGAGGTCCATGCTTTCGAAGTCTCCCTCCTTGGAGAGGAATTATTGGGTCTCAGTGGAATCCAATAAGCAACAAAATTCTCTGATAGTCTCATCAAGGTCATGGTCCTCAGGGTCAGCCAGAACAGGTGTGGTCGCATCAGATGCAGGTCTCTGGTCAACTGTCGGTGCGGTGATCAACACTTCGCTCTCGTCAGCAGGATGGAAGTGAATCTCTCCTGATCCATAGTCAATAATGACCCTCGTAGAGGCGAGGAATGGTCGTCCTAGGATGATTGGAGAGTGCTCCCCTGTGGAGGTCTCCATGGGCAATATGACAAAGTCAACATTGTAGCTCGTGCCCTGAATCGAGATGACGACGTTTTCAAGGATACCCTTCGGCCTCTTGATAGATCCATCAGCAAACTGAACGATCATCCTGGTTTTCTTTAGAGGCCCTAAGTGAAGAGACTGTACCAACGAGAAGGGTAATATGCTAATCGAAGCACCGTCGTCTAGTATAGTGTGATCACAAATATGGTCAGAGATGGTGCAGTTAATGAAAGGTGTGGAAGTGTTTCTCTTCCTAAGAATGGGACGGTGTGTGATGGCGTGGGCAGTGGCCATGGTCAAAATATGATGCTCAGATCTGCTCCTCCGTTTTCTCTTCTTAGGAAGAGGAGTAGATAAATCAGTCATGGCCTGCTGAAGTGGGGCACGGATGATCTCATGAATGGTGGCCACCACTTCGGCTTCCGTCAATATTTTTTTGAATTTTTGGACCTCCTCCATACAAGGGAGGAAGTCGGAATCAGCATATACATGAGGCATGCCAAGAGCAGTCTGTACAGCGGCATGCTCGGGGTCAAAGGTGGGACAAGATGTGAAAGGCTGTGCGATCAAAGAGTCTGGCATGTGGGCACTCTCCTCACAGTCTGAATCAACCAAGGGTCGCCCGAACTCTTTTTGGATTTTTAAATTCTTCTCATTTTTTTGTATTTTGGGCGATTGCAAGCTCTTATGGAAATCCTCGAGTGAACCCATATCATCAAATGGTGGAATATCATGGTCGCTCTTATTAAGGGTAGTGAGTTTGTCAATCCTCTGTCTCATATCATCCATCATTTGGGTCAAGTGCTCAAGGGTGGACTCCATGAAAGGTGACTCCAACAGATCAGTCTCGGGTGAATGTGAAGGTGGAAAATAAGGAGGTGGAGGTGGGTGCGGGTAGAAGTCCGAGGTCTGATACTGTGGTTGAGGCGGGTATGTACAAAAGTTAGGAAAATAGGAGGAGTGTCCTCCTGATACAAGGGAGGTGGACCGATTGGAGTGAGCGAGGGATCCGCAAAGTTCGGATAGAAAATGCTCCAGGGGTCCATCTCGAAAACAAAAGACAATGATCGGGAGAGCATGAAGGTCAAGTCAAGAAAGTTAGAAACAAGGCGCAAATGCGCAGAGACGATCTAAAAAGCACACAAACAATCACAAACAAAACTCACACAAATACAAACCCTCAATTTACCTACTCAACTCGGTAGAGACCGAAAAGTCAATCTTTTTATCTTGTCTGTTTTAGAGTTAGGTGAGAAGTCCAAAATTGCACAAACACTTAGGGGGCTGAAATGGGATTTGGGCACTAATCCTTAGTGTGCGCGCGAGCAAGTAAAACGAAGAAAATGTGGGGATTACTCGCCCCAAGAGAAGATTTTCTTTTTGGTTGATTTTAGAGTCAAGTAATATTAGCAGTCCCAATTTTATTTATTATCACTTTTTTGGATTTTTAATAAGAATGCATGATCCTATCGGGGAGTCAATTCCTTTAAGCACCTAGGTGATCAAAATCAGAGGTAGAGAGGCGGAAAAGCAATGCAAGTGGCAAATCAATGACGTATGCTAAAGAGAAATGCTCACCTTGCCTCCAGCACTCTACATGCAAAGATGCTCGGTAGAATTGAAACCTATATATATGCAAATGCAAGCCGATGAAATCGCCCTAGGGTGAGAAGCTGCTATTATCATGAAGACCAATGCTAATGACTTAGAATAAAAACCGAAGTGTCCGGACTTGGGGGCCGATCGGTGTCCACCACAATGGATCCTACACGCGTTGTATACGACCCCTCCCGACGCGGTGGTTCCGAGACTAAGTGAGAAGCAGTTTAAATTTGATTAAGTCCAAACGAGACTATAGGTACATGCAATGGTTATTAATGTGTTTGGACCTAATACTATCGCCAAGCAACTTCTAAAACTAAGGGCTCAATCACATAAAAATAAGGAAAACAAAATCGGAAAACAAATGAAAAAAATGCGACAAAAATCGTGAAAAGTTCCGGTGAGCCCCCAAGTGTACAAACACTTGGAAATTGGGCTCGAAAGTCCAGTCCTGAGTACCTGTATTATTACAAAAATGGAGTCTCTCTCACTAAAATTACAAATAAACACTATACAAAAAATGCTCAAAAAGATGGTTGTCTTCTCAAGTCCTCCCTGCCTCCTTTGATGCTAGGTCAGAAGTCTCCTACCGCCTTCATGTGGGTGCACAGGCGCCTAAGGTGGAGCGCCTCCCTCGATCCGCGGTTCCTCATACAAAGTCCAACAAGGAAGAGTGATTAGAAAAGTCAAGCAATGATATCAAATAAATGAGCAAATAAAGAAGGCAAGAATATAGACAAATATCACAATCACAAAGCAAAAACCCGAACTACGCGCTGTTGCTCCCCGACAACGGCGTCATTTGTTGAACACAAATTTCGGTGATCTTGAGTTCCACACAAGGCGGGAACTCAGTCGCTGAATCGACCACGCGAAATCCGCAATTCAAACAACAATTAACCCACAACAATCAAGTAAAACAATGAAAGCAATATGTGGAGTTAAAATTTATTATAACTCTACAACAAGATGTGTATAGGTGCAAGTATGTGTAGAGGTCGAACACAGGGAGCAGACAGGTAGAACGGGGCAATAATGCATACAAATTGTGAATGTGATCAAATGTCTATCTATGCTATTTTTTGTGTGTTTTTAATTATATATATTTTTTATTTAATTTTTTAATTTTATATTTTTGTATTTTGATTTTAAACTTACTGATTTTATATTTTCTTTTTGTATTTTATATTTTTATATTTTCTTTTTCAATAATAGAATATATATATACAACATAAGAGAGAGAGAGAGGAATAGAGTATTTATACAAATAGGTAAAAATAAGGAAAAATCAGGAAATAAAGTATTTTTGGTCTTTTTGTATTTTTCTAATATTTTTGTGATTTTTCTAGATTTTTCCTAATTTTTTGGTATTTTTAAAGTCAAAAATACTAGTAAACAGTGAACTAGGTTGCTGGATGAAACTAAAATGTAGATGAAAAATATCAAATGGTGTCCAAAATTCCTCAAATTAATTTTAATTGAAAGATGATGAATTAGAGAAGATACAGAAACTGAAATTGCATTTTTAGGATTTTTTAGAATTTTTAAGATTTTTAGGAAGCTTTTTGGGGTTTATAATTTTTAGGAGTTTTTTTGTATTTTTTATTGATTTTTGTACTGAAGTTAAAACACACTGAAAGACACAAGATATATTTTTTTGGGAATTTTCTGATGTGTTTTTATAATTTTTAGGGATTTTATGATGCAAACAGTGCTAAAAATGCGAGTTTTTGATTTTTTATAAATAATAAAATGCAATAAATATGCAAAATAAAAATATGGCATCAATCTAAAATGCAACAGGAATACTAGGTAATTTTGTTGGCGATTTTTGGAGGTAGATAAATGCATGCAATAAATATAATCAACAAAAAGAAACTACACACAGACAGGGGCAATTTTGTAATTAGCAGGAAACTCAGGGGCTGTATTGAAAAATGCTAGAACTATTTTAGCTGCATATGAAAGTTTAGATACTAAACATCGATAAAACAAAATACTGAGGTTTTCCCTGCAAAATTACCAAGTCACGTGCGTGGAGCACGTGACCTTGCGAGGACAAAAAACGTGATTATACAAACCTCAGGGGGGCTACTTGCAAAATACACAAAAGCTATAAAACAACAGACGAATGTTTAGATATTATTTATTAAATACAAAAGTTGCTTGGGTGTAGGTTGTAAAATACCCAGGCGGGGGCTGATCCGACGGCGGGAGATGATCCACTTAATGCCACGTGTCACGCCGCATATGCGCGATGACGCTTCGCTTTAGGTGGCTGGGATTCTCTGACGATGGACGACCGAGACGCAGCGAATCCAACGATTGCTGTTGGTTCTGGAGCCCCACGGCGATCGGACGGCAATGGGCGACGTTGGAAGAACAGGGAGGTTCCCTCGCCGGAGCGAGTTCCCCCACCTCCGATCTTCCTTCGTCGCGGCTCGGTGAAGCTCCAAAATGCCCGCGCATGCTCCTGCACCTCTGATGAAGCTCCCAGGATCCTTCAACAAGATCCGGAGACCCTTGAAAGGTCTCAGGAGGTCTCGTGGTCTCCGACGAACCTGGGGCTGTCTGTGATGATTTTCGAGACCCAGAGATCTCCGTCAAGTCCTGCAAGTGACAAGAGAAGACACAACAACAAGGAGGGAACAAGACCCGACTTTTATTGACGGAAGGGAGATGATGGAGCTGTGGAACGGTGGTGGCCGGAGCTCGTTGAACGCCGGCGAGGTGTTTGATTGCGAATCGAGATGGATGAGTCTATTAAATGGCAAAATAAACACACGAAATGAAAACTAGGACTACATCTAACTAATAAGCAAGGAAAAAAAAGTAAAAACGACATCGAAGGCGGGTTGCGTGAGATTGGGTACCTCACGTCCAAGCGTGGCCGGAGATGGGTGGAGACGCCTCAGCGCCGCTCCTCCTCTCCTCCTAACGGTGAGGTGAGGGTGCTGTCACCTCCCTCTAACCTCAGCACACGAAAGAATAGAGGAGAAAACGGGTAAAAAGGGTTCAAAGGTGTGAGGGAAGGTTGGAGGTCTTTTTGAAAGAGAGGTCGACGGGGATACAAGAACGAGGTGTATCAGACGATGCAGCGATCCAAAGATCGAAGCACTCCATGGGCGTGTATCCTCGATGCATGGTGAACAAAAGTCAAGAAGGAAGAAATGCGAAATGGTGAAAGACGCGCTCTCCAAAATTCGTAGAAAATGCCAAAAAACCAATGTCTGACACAATGCAGGAGGCGTGTCAGAGAGTGGGCGAGACGACAAGATGATCGAGGTGTATCCCGCGAATCAACGATCCAATCCTTGATAAAAAGTGTGGGCGTGTATGTTGGATATGTGGTGCACAAAAGTCAAGAAGGACAGAAGGCCAAATAATGCAAGATGCGGCCTCGAAAAATGGGAGAAAATGGCTAAAAACGCAACTCTGACGGGCTACAGGAGTGGGTCAGAGAGTTGACCCGTCGGTCAACTCTCCAGACCCCCCTGGTTTGTCCACGTGGACAAACCAGGAAAAATCCTGGAAAAAGTTTTTGTAAATTCAATTAAAAATAGAAAACGAATTTATTAATTTTTGATTATTAAATAGAAAATGTTTATTATTTTATAAATTATTTTATGATAATTTTTATTTATTTTTTCTAGGTATAAAATTACAAGTTACCTTTTATACCCTTTATAGGTATCTATATCTATGTATTTTAATATTTCATTTTTATTTTGTATATTTAATTTATTTATTTTTGTTTATTATTTTATAAATTTATAAAATATTTTTATACACTTAAAGATATTTTTATTTTATTTTTCTGAAGTGTTTTGTACACTTAATAAAATAGAAGTATAAATTATAGAGGTATGTGTATTGATATTATACCTATGTATGCTATATACATGTATTTATTTTGTGTTTTATTTTTTATTCCTGTTTTAATGTACATATTTATTATAAATAATATTTACAAAATTATAAAAATAAAGAATAAATAATAAAATGAATATTTTCATATGTACAAGTATACAATAGGGGTCCAAAACTCAACTTTCAAACCGTAGCTCCGCCAAATGAGAAACCACCGCCATTAAATAGCTTATTTTAAATTATATAAAATTAAAGGTGAGTTTGATGCATTTGGAGTTTTTATTTGTGAGATACGGGTCTGGGAAGTTGGGATTCTGGGATTTTATTCAGACCATAACTTTTTATCTTTACATTATTTTTGAGTAAAATCAATTTTGTATTTTTCTATATGAAATTACCTACAACTTTTATGTACAAAGTTTCTTTATTTGAGGTATAAAAACTGGAACCAAAAATAGGTCCCAAACTGAATAAAGAATGGGTTAAATAAAAGGTATTTTTATTGTATTTTGGCCCTTATCTCCCCCTACTTTATTCCTTGTCGACCTAGTCATCGAGATGCCTAGGTCTCGGGGTTTCGGGTCATAAAATATTTACAATATTTTATTCTTTTTCTTTTCTTTTCTTTTCTTTATTCTATAATTTTGGCTTTAAAAACTGTATTTTATACAATAATTACACAATGATGCATGGCTGATAAAGTGTCTATTTACACGCATTTGCTAGGGTTTTTAGGGCCAAAATGATAGAATAAAGATGATGAAATGTAGATTCATCAGAGGATTCCACCCTTTATCATGAAGGGGGGATAGTGTATGGTGTTGGTGTATTCCTTAGGAGGAGCACCACAGAGTCCTCACATGCTAACACAAGCCTAAGGTAGGAGGACATAATTCTGGGAGACGAACAACACAAAAAGTTCTCTAATCCAACCATTGGTGGCCTACCCTCTTCAATGATTCAGACCAATTCACAAAGAGGTGCACTGACTGTTCAAGGATGGGCACTTGTGGCCAGCGTGATATGATGTCGATGCAGTCCATTCACTTCTGTGAGCTTTTTGACGCATGGAGCATCGGGTCAATTCCTTAAGGGTCAGGGATTTGAGTACATTTTGCTTACCGTAGATTATGTGAGTCGTTGGGTTGATGTCATAACCACCCGAGCTGCAGATGCTATGATCGTATGTAGATTTTTGAGGAAAAATATCATTTCATGGTTAAGGGTACCTAGACTTTTGATATTAGACGAGGGGACTCACTTTATCAACGACAAGGTAAGGGCCCTTGCTAACGAGTTCAACATCGACCATCGAGTTGCCACTCCATATCACCATCAGACCATTGGTCTTGCTGAAGTATCGAACATGGAGATCAAGACTATATTGCAGAAGGTTATCCACCCAGATCAAAAGGATTGGCCACAACTTTTAGACTCAATCTTGTGGGCCTATAGGACTTCCTTCAAGACACCTTTGGGCACATCTCCTTTTTTTGGCCAGTCACAAAGTTAATATTAGATCCCAAGAATTTAGGAGACCAAAGGAAAGAAGAAATGGCAACCCTAGAGGAGTTGAGAGATACAACCTTCTCAAGTAGCCTACAATACAAGGATAGAGTGAAGATATGGCACGATTCTCATATCAGCCAAAAATAATTTGAAACGAATCAGAGAGTATGGCTATTTAATACTAGGTTGAGATTATTTCCAGGGAAATAACAAAGAAAATGGAAGGGACCATACTTGGTCAGAAAGGTGCACGACAACAGAAGCATTAATAAATCTGAGTTGTCATCTGATTCCACCTTTCGGGTTAATGGTCATATCCTGAAGCCATATCTTGATCATGATCTGTTGATCGTTGATGTTGCCCCTATTCAATTCGTATGATATGCGGTCTTTGACTCACATCATTTGCATCTCATACATGATTATCACTTCTTCTCTCAGCTGTATAGATCTAGATTGTCCATATCATACATTCTTTTTATTTGACACCCCATCTTTATATTATGATTATGCTATACTTAGGGTGTGCTTTACCCTAAGTATAAGGGGGTTCTAGACATGTGTTTACTTATTTGATTCTTTTTACCTCTATTTTGCTTCCTATACTTAGGGATATTTTATCCTAAGTATAGGGGAGGTAACACCTGTACATCATATTCCTCCATTTCCCCTTGTGTATAGTCTTCTATACTTATGATTATTTGATCCTAAGTATAGGGGGATCACCGATTTGTATTCATTACATTCTTTCATTTGTCATTTTAGGATATCATTCTTTTCACTTCCTAATATTCAACACGTGTTATGTCTTCCTTTCATCGTTCTTTTATCACTCTTAGGACATTGTTCGAGATAAGTATAGGGAGGCGTCGTATATATTGTATATATACTTTAGCTATAACTCGTAATTTATGCGAGTGTGTTAATAACATGGCTAAAAATCACCAAAACTTTTAAAAATTTTACTCTTATATAATTGTTTATAAAAACCTTTTATAAAAACTATTTTGTACAAATATTTTAATTTTAAAACTCGGGTAAATATTTTTGTATCAAAATTATGTATATAGTATAAAATTTTTGAAAAATGTTTGACAAATAAATGTTTTAAAAAATTTGTTTATAAATGTTTGTAAAAATATTTTCGAAAACTTTTTATTTCGTGCATTCAAAAACTTCATAAAAATTTGCATATTTTAAAAAAACTTCAAAAAGAATTTTTGTACATATTTGCTTGTATATTCTTCTGAATCATGGTTGACATTTAGACTAGTCAGGAATTAAATTGAAAAATGGAGCTTGGTTAAGACCTTAATCCACCTAACTTCAGAGGAACCTTATAGGATTTGGGGTTAAGACTTTTCAGGTCCATAGCGACTTAATTCTTTGAGTCCACTAGGCTATGTTCACATGTTATCTTGATGAGCCTAAGTAGAACACTTAACAACATACACATGACTCTCAGAGATAATGGCTTGACTTGGATACACACATTACATGTTGTTCAACACAGATGAGGTAGTGAGGAGACGGAATTCCTTGGCTTGGGGTAGCATACACGGGTAGTACTGATAGCCAGAACCTCTCGTCTTCCTCTAGGGTGGGATGTGCGCCTTAACCTGGTCTAGTGGCATTGAGGTCTAAAGATACGAGTTGTGGGTTGCAATAATGCTTCAAGAGGGATAGTCTACTGACTCGAGAAGAAAAACTCCTTAAGTATATGTTGCACAATGTAGATATGTGTACATATGCACATCAGCATAGTCATTAGAGTTTGCATATGTAGACTTGTTCTGACCTAGTTATTGAAGAGTCTTGACCATAGAATTGTGGAACTTGGAGGTCTTTGAGTCTTAAACCTATGTCCCATTATGGTTTCGCCAAACTAATAATCCAAAGTCTAACATAACTCCATATTCCAATTTAATGAAGATAAGTTTAATAATCAGCCTTGATTCCTCCTTTCTCTTTTCTTCTTTTGTTCACATCTTTTTCAAATATGTGTTTGCTAAGGGACTAGAAAAGCCAAAGTATAGGAGGATGATGAACCTACGATTCTCATTCTTTATTCTTTTATTTTAGCTCTTCTTTTCAGGAAAACCACCTGTAAGTACTTGTAAATACAATAATTTAGCTTTTTCCATGACCTCGTTAATAATGCATAATTAATACCTATTTTCCAAAAATAAAAGAATAGAGACAAAATAAAACGATGGATGTATTTAGAGTAAATACGTAGTGACCCAAACCCCACGAGAAGGTCAAGCCTTGAACTGATCGCAAAAAGAATAAGTAGAGAGAGATAAGGGTACAATAATTATACATATCAACTATACATGTACAAGATATATATTGAAATATTTTATTCTTTTACACTTGTATATATTTCTAATAATAACGTAAAACTAGATCAAAATCAGAAAAATAAAAAAAACAAAAATAAATTCAACAATGCCTTGTATAAACTACACATGTATATAATAAAATCCCTATTTATTCTATAACTTTAACTAATTTGTTAAACTAAATAAAAATCATTTTGTATCGCATAAATCATTTTGTAAATAAATAAAATATAAAATAAAAAGAATTTTTGTAAAAAGAATAAAATAAAAATACTTGTACATATTACATAGGCATACTATACCTGTGTATAATACATTATACTATACACCTTATATTATTTTTCATAAAAATAATTAAAATCACAAGAAAATAGCTCATAAAATAATTAACTTTTTTTATTTTATACACTTTTTTAATTTAAAATCATTTACAATTTTTTTGTTGATTTTTCTTATATTTTTGTAAATCATGTGTTCCTATTGGTCCACGCCCGCATCTTGTCATCGATCAACGGTCTCTTCCAGCCGGGTCGGGTCTGGATCCCTCTCGCCAGAGTCTCTTCTTCGATTTCTTGTGCCGGACCCTGACCACCTTTTGTCTCGATTCCTACACTTGATTGAAGCCCTAATCCATGATCCTCGTGGATCCCTAGGCGCAACTGGATCCGCATTGTGCTCCGATATTTCCGGACCCTAGAGCATCGTATAAAGTCTCTCCTCTTCCACCTGTGCTCTCCAGCTCGTCCCTCGTGTAGCCACATTCAGTAGAATGACAGTCACATGGAGCATAGATTAGGACCCCTCGGAGACGCCTAGAGGCTAGTAGTTCAAGATGCGGTCGGAGCTCCGCCGCGTGAAGCCTTCCAGTCAACCGCAGCTCGGTTGAGGCCAACACCCATCCATCCACCTTTTTCTGGTGTTCGTGCTTCCGCTAGCAACTTCATGTATCACTCCTACCCTCCTTTCCTTCCAGTTCTCTTCCATCTTTCCTATTTTTGTCGTCGTCTTTCATTAACTCCAACCATCGGGTCTGAAGCTTTACACCACCCATGTCCACGAACAGATCGACTCCCCGTTCCACCCTTCATTTCCCAGTGTAACCTTTCCCCCTTGAGGATCACCTATCATAGAGAGACTAAGGTTGGGCTTCCTCCCCCATCTTCGCTGGAAGCCCAAGACTCCACCCCTGTCGCCTCTCCTATTCCCCTATGCAATAAAATTGATTAGAACTATGCCACCGAGTCGTCCTACCCTTTGCAGGTGTCTGAGTGCAAGGAACCACCTCTGACACCCTTACTGCTCCAGCAGAGCAGCACCAGAAAGGACGTCACCACCTATCCCATCCTACCATTCTCCCTTCGAACGGAGCAACCCCCTCGACACAGAATCCCCTCACGAAGGTGTTGCCGCGAGTAGATCAGACCCTCGGATCTCTATTGTTTCTCAATTGAAGCTCATCGGGGAGCAGTTCCTCCAGCATCTTCCGGCCATCCGATGCAATTTTGCGCCCAGTTCTGATCATGACCATCCATTTACGCCTATCCACCAACGGTCTGATCAGAACCTAGCATCATCTCAGTCGCCCGACCACGACAACCTGCATACCGTTGGATCATGTCTGACTTGTTAGATCTAAAGCGTACGTCTGTGACCACTCTTAAGCCATCAGATCACTTTGTTGAGGGAGATCGGAACTAATAGAGCCATCATGTGCACCTTACATGCCTCGGGGTATATTTCATATTTTCCCCTGCATGTTTCCCTATTTTGCTTTAGTCTAGAAAATAAAATCCGTAGTGAAAGACATTTACAATTCGGACCACGTACTTTTCATATTTGCATTTTAGTCCTTCTGGGTTGGATCACGTGTGTCCCCACATGCTTGTCCGGGTCATCTGCATTTCATGTACTGAATATGCTGTTATGGAATGAATGTTGAAGTTTTTATAATTGCATTTATACCCCCTTGAGCCTTGATCACGTATGACATGTGCGTTTTTGGGTTAATTGCAGATTCAGTCCTGTGCTTTCCTAAATTGTTATCTATTTGGTCCGCAAACTTAAAATATTCATTATTTGGTCCTTTTGAAATGTATTTTACTCCTTGTCTTATATTGGAGTTAATGAATATTAAATTAATTCTAAAAATTGCCTAAAAATTACTATTAGCTTTTGCTTGTATGTACTATTTGTGGTAATTTTTGTAGGTTAATTTGCTTATGTTTTATATTATAAAAAAACAAGTACCACCAAAAGATACTTGTTTACCTTATAAAAATTCAAAAAATGATCTAAAAATCCCATAAAATCCATGTGCTTGTCTTTTATTGTCTTTTAGATTCAGTATCAATTTTGTTTGAAAACCCCTTATAAAAACCATAAAAATCATAAAACAACCAAAAACTTATACAATCAAAAATTGTTTCTCAAATCCTATTTGTAGATTTTTGCCTATATCTTACATTAAAATTATTATCCAGGACCTTTGGGCTGTTTAGATATTTTTAATTTGTAAATTGGTTCTGGTTGTACACTGTTTGGCATTTTTTCACTGCTTGATTTTTATAAAATTAAGAAAACATCTGTAAAACCCATAAAAATTACCAAAACATTTTGAAACCCACAAAAGTCAAAAATATTTTTACTGTAGTTTTCTGAGCATTTTTAGATATTTTGAAAAATCCAAAAATAATGTTTTGTGTGCCTTTAGTGTTTTGTGCTTGTTTGCCTTTTATTAAAAAATCGAGAAATTAAAAACCACTAAAAAAATAAAAATACTTTATTTTCAACATTTAACTACTTAGTTTTTCAATTGTGCTCCTTGCGTTTGACCCTGGTAGTTGTACCAGGTAAATGAAAATAGAAGACCACTCACATTTGATTGCTTGATCTATTTAGTGCTTATTTTTCTTGTTGATTGATCGGATTGATTGAGGACAAGGACGTTTCATATTTGTCTACCCTAGTCGATCTCGATTTTCGATCATCAGCTGGGTTATCATGAAAAAGATCTCGAGACCCGGATGAGTCGCCTCGATGATACTGAGGCTGCTGCGATGCTTACTGTTGTTGTTGTGCAGGATAAGACTGGTGATATCGAGATTGATATGTGTTCTGTTTCCACTGGGTGGGCTGGTACTGACGAGGACTAGACTATTGCTGTTGATGACTGTTTGGAAGAGGCACCTCCTAAAGACCAAGAAAAACCAAAATGATCACGATAGATACCTGGTTGTTGCTCCTGGTTATACCATATCCCATTGGCCTCAATCAATGACTCGTGCATCTCCGAATAAGCTAGGAGCATAGAAGTGAGCGGTTGATCACTCTGATACACCAACATCTGAATGTTAGATGATGGTGTCTGTAGGTTCAGTGAGTAAGCAGGAGACTGATGCGTCGACTCAGAATGCACATGGTAGATGTGCTGAACTGGTGGTCATGGAAGAGTACCTCGATGTCTGCTTACTGAGTTAGCCTGTGATCTGGAAGACTTCATGGAATCAGTCTGATTCTCATGAAGATACATTATTTGAATCTTCAGATCACTTAGACATCTATCAAGCTCATCAATCTTGTCGAGCTTGTCCAAATTCTGACACTTTTTTTCGATAATTTAGCATTTTCCATGACCTCGTTAATAATGCATAATTAATACCTATATTTCAAAAATAAAAGAATAGAGAGAAAAGAAAATGATGCATGTATTTAGAGTAAATACATAGTGACCCAAAACCCAAGAGAAGGTCAAGCCATGACCTGATCGGAAAAAGAATAAGTAGAGAGAGACAAGGGTACAACAATTATACCTATCAACTATACATGTACAAGATATATATGGAAATATTTTATTCTTTTGACACTTATATATAGTTCTAATAATAACATAAAACTAAATCAAAATTAGAAAAATAAAATAAAAACAAAAATAAAATTCAACAATGCCTTGTATAAACGACACATGTATATAATACAATCCCTATTTATTCTATCACTTTAACTAATTTATTAAACTAAAATAAAAATCATTTTGTATCCATAAATTATTTTGTAAATAAATATAATATAAAATAAAAATAATTTTTATAAAAAGAATAAAATAAAAATACTTGTACATATTACATAGGCATACCATACTTGTGTATAATACATTATACTATATATACCTTATATGATTTTTCATAAAAATAATTAAAAATCACAAGAAAATAGATCATATAATAATTAACTTTTTTATTTTATACACTTTTTAATTTAAAATAATTTACAATTTTTTGTTGAATTTTCTTATATTTTTGTATATCTTGTGTTCCTATTGGTCCACGTCCGCATCTTGTCATCGGTCAATGGTCTCTTCCAGCCAGGTCGTGCTGGATCCCTCTTGCCAAAGCTTCTTCTTCGATTTCTTGTGCCTGATTCTGACCACCTTTTGTCTCGATTCCTACGCTCGATTGAAGCCCTAAGATCCCTGATCCTCGTGGATCCCTAGGTGCAACCTGATCTGCCTAGGGTTCCGCATTGTGCTCCGATATTTCTGGACCCTAGAGCATCATATAAAGTCTCTCCTCTTCCTCCTGTGACCTCCAGCTCGTCCCTTGCGTAGCCACAATCAGTAGAGTGACAACCACCTGGAGCATCGCTTTGTTGGACATGCGAGCCCACGACGAGCCATTATGCAATAAATGTTATTGGCAATATCATTCCCTGATCTGAAATGAAGAATGAATAATTTGCATAATATGTCCCTTAGTACAATTAGGGTTATGTACTATGTCCATCTTAATAATCATACTGCTGTTGATTCAACTATTGAATCATAGAGGCTGGTGCTTGGATGAATATCTAAAGGGTTAAATTGAGACTCATCAAGCACCGTCAAATGATTGTTAAGAGATGATCTCCAGCCTGAGTAGGAGATGGCAATCCTTATCTCTAAAGGCTGATATCTGACCGACCTCTTAATGCAGGTCCTCTGCATAGGAATAGAGATTCAGAGGTGTCAGATTAGTTAGGTCAAAGAGTTGACTTAACGAGATCAAGATAACCAAAGTCCTATATTGTATGCTGTCACGATACAGGCACGCATCCTCTGACCGGAGACATATGTGTTACTATATGCCTGAGTATGTACATTTGGCAGACCAATAGCTTGATGACCTAACCAAGGTCTATACACCGATGCGCTGGTGTGCATATAAGGGCATATGAGTAATACGATCTCTCAAATGGATCATACAGGTTCATTTACTGAACCGGAAGGCATGAGCTCACTCATGAGATATTGGGAAGAATCAAATTCTGTGCACGGTCGTCTCGCTTCGGAAGCTTGATTGAATTTGTAGGTT
The DNA here is from genome assembly GCA_037367405.1 of Ottelia alismoides. Taxonomy (NCBI): domain Eukaryota; kingdom Viridiplantae; phylum Streptophyta; class Magnoliopsida; order Alismatales; family Hydrocharitaceae; genus Ottelia; species Ottelia alismoides. The sequence continues at coordinate 1,132,559 of JAZKJV010001133.1, read as the reverse complement.
TGATATATACTTTTGGAAAGTATATGATCAATACCCAGGTATGATATATGCTTTTGGAAAGTATATGATCGATACCAACTCCCAATGATCGAATGAAAACTTACTGATAAAAACCCTGAAGTTGATAGTGTAAAGTTGATCTAATACTTCGATTTTATTTTGAGTTTTCCAATATGCAGGATGTAGATGTATTGGGAATACCTGAGGGTGATGTGATCATAAACGATTGTATAACCATAACGCTTCCATTCCTAGGGAGTGATGAAACGGGTCTGGATTTTAGTGACTCCTCTCAGTAGAGAAGTAATCTAATCTTAGTCCAAATGTTGGACATTGATTTGAATGTGATTCAGATGCAATGAGAAGATTAAACTTGTGGTCTTGATTTAATCAAGCATCTAAGGGAGGCCTACGATCTGGATTTGAGATATCCAAGTCACTATACGCGGAACAAAACAATCGCCCTGTCCTTATCTCCAAGTATTCGCGGACAAAGAACATTATCCTTGAAAGAGTTCAGGATAATTTCATTGTTGATATGTGTATCCGAGCATTGAGAAAATTGATGATTAAATGTGACTTAATTATCATGAATAATATGAATTTGATTCATATTATAAGGAGAGATATCTGAGATAATTAAATGTGATTTAATTATCAAAGACGGGAATAATGTGAATGCGATTCATATTATTTGGGCACACGAGAATAGAGATCCAAGATGATTAAATGTGATTTAATTATAATTGATATGAATAATGTGCATATCAATATCCATATTAGTCATATATATTATACATGTGATTTATAATATATAAGAGAGAGCTAATTGTAATTTACATTTGTTAATTAAATGTTGATGTGAATTGGATTCACATTAGACAATTAATTGAAAATGTAATTCACATTTTATTTTGGGTTGTGAAAGTGATTCTCAATTTTCCAATGGAAAGATTGCAATATTCACGAAATAATTATGAATTATTTTTGTAGAATAATTTACAACAAGTGTTGCAAATCTTGGAGATTTCTATGGAATAATGTGATCTCATGAGAGACATGAGATTGCCACCAAATCCAATATTATGGAAGGATGCAATTTTCATTCCATAATCTCCATGCTTGATTGATTCAATTTGAGATTGATTTATATTGATTTATTAATATAGATTTAATCTAAATTAAATTAATTTTTGTTGGTTTTCACCTATACAAATCTTAACCATTAAAAGAAACATAAATCAATGAGAACCATTGGATTTGTGTTGCCCATGGATTGAGATCCATGGATCCCAAAATATTATAAAAGGAGAAGCATCCCATTGCTCTTCTTTACACACAAGAGAACATAAGTCTCTCTTCATTTCTCTCTCTCTACACGCCCTCTCTCTCTCATGTGGCCGTCCACCATGGATGCCCTAGAGAGGTTCTCCATCGCCGCAGCGTCGTCGTTATGCTGCCCAATCGTTTGCTCGTGGATCTCTGTCTCCTTTAGTGCATCTCGCTCGTGAAGAAGACATTGGATCTCGTGTGTCGAGATCAGGAGATCCGTCGCTTGGATCATCAACTTGAATTGCGAGAAGCACGTGTTTCATCAACACGCTCGCAAGCGTCTCCTCCGTCGGATCAGACTTGAGACAGGAGGTCTCTTCATTTAGAGACTCGATCGCAACCATGCTTCAAGAGGTAACCCTAATACTTGTTTTTGGTTTAGACGAAATGATCCGAGAAGTGTTCTTGGATCATGTGGTTTGGTCACATGATTTTTTTTAATTTCCGCTGCATAGAACAACTAGTATGACTAGTCGTTCTTCGTCGTATTCGATACGATGCTCACGCTTCCGTGATGCGCTTAAGGATCTAACCATATCCTTCAAGTGGTATCAGAGCCTTAGGTCGGTGGTTTTGGATGCGATCCATAAACCTAAGACGACTTGGGTTCATTAGGGTTTGCGAAAGTTTTCATGCATTTCATTTTCGCATCTCTGTTTTGAGATTATTTTCGGCACTGATTAAATTGTTTAAACACTAAAATAATAATTGGATTTTGTTCCCCATTAAATAAGTAAACCGTAGGATCTGAGTTTACGTGATTTCGATTCCGTTTGCTCAAGTTATGTTCATTTTAGTGAACATGTATCCACCGTTTCGGGGACTGCGAATCTCAACGTAATTAAAGAGTTAATTGCGGATTTGAAACGCCTTAAAATACATGAAAAGCACTTAATTTCTGTTGTAAATCAAATTAGCAAATATTAGGAACTTATTTTGCTTAATTTGGATTTAAATTGATTGAGATATGGTATTTTTAGTAAGTAAGAGTCACTGCTGGAAATACTTTCCTAATCAAGAACCTAATGATTGTTATTTAATCAATTAGTGGAATTAAATTGTTTAATTTCCTGGAATAATCGTAAATAAATATTTGTGAAATATTTGATGATAATTATTTCCTTAAATGACATTGCTTTAACCAATATTTGATTAGATGTGATCTAGATCACTAATTGGTTACATGATCTACATTCCCATAAACATGTTGCTTGAATAGGATTTGGGATTTGTTTAGCAAATCTCATTATAATATTAATCAAAATTGTTTTGATTATTATTATATGATATAATTTCGTTTGAAGAACCGATGATCATCTCAAGTACAAAGTCATCTATTTTGCATTATCCTTTCCCGAGGTGGATATGGTGTCTAGTCGTGGAGCGTTGGGGTAGCAGGTTGCACCGCGTGCGATCTATCCCACTCCCGTCGATATTGGCCATGATAGCGGGTAGGGTTAGTATAATACTTAAGAAATCATGATGTATTTCTAATTATTAAAATTCGAAATAATACGTATTTGAGATAATACCATAATTCAAGTAACAATTAAGAATGTTTGTTGGATATTAATTGGATCATTAATTTAATATGATTAGATTAATTGGAATCCAATTAAAATTAAAACACTCCATTATAAATAGAAGTGTCATTTTCCTTGGAAGAATTAATCGTAATGAATATGATTCATCATGATTAATTAGAATTTGAACGTGATATGGAGGATCACATAAGTGACATCCATGGTCTCCCGTCAAGGCGAAAGGTTCCATCGCTAGGGATTGTATGTAGGAGACGCCTATCCGAAGTGACAGCTCCTGCATGCAAGCGCATCTGGATCGGGCTCTTTGCTTCTCGAAAAAGTAAGGCCATATGCGCAGTGACCCCAATGTCGGATCCTCGTATTATTGGGGCGATATTGGATGGCGCATAGCGAGTCCTATTCCTATTGGTTGGTTCAATTAATGACGGGTCAACATTGCCTTAGGAGTGGTGGGCCCGGGTGTTAAAGACCGAATTGGGAATGCAAGTTGGACTTGCAAGGATGAATGTGTTCCCGCTTCTTTTTATCGGAGTTACAGATTCTCATATTATTGGGATGTGACAAAGATAAGGAAAGAGATCCCATATCTTGGTGAGATATAATGGTAAGTATATCTCTTACATTGAAAGTCATTAAGGGAATGAACTTTCAGTGTTGACAAGGCAAGACAACTTTGATATAAAAATTCCTAAATCAAAGTAAAATATGTGTATATATATAAATATATACACTTATGCAAATATCTTATTTCAGATAATCCTTCATTAAACCCACTCAATACTATCTAGTATGATATCATGGATTGGACCCATGATCCAGATATTGTACTTGCAATTGGACACATAATGTATGTAGTTGCAATGTGCAAGTTTCCTCATAACAATGAGGAATGACAATTAAATAGATAATAGATCTACAACCCTAGGGTTTGTATGTCTCTATAGTCATGATATCATCAAATGTACTTTGGAAGTGGCATGTTGATGATGATCATAATTGTCAATTAATCCTTATAAAAATCTAAGAAGATATTCTGGCATACATATGTGCTCTTGACATTTATCATGAATGACATGGTTCACTGCATCATGTAGAATGGTAGCTCTATAAGAGATGATGTATTCAAAATGTTTGAATACCTACCTGAACTAATGTTTTTAAGAGTTTAGATGGATGTCGATATGATGAATGCCATCATTCTACTGTCTATACCCTAGTCATTCATGAAGCTTCGTAATATTCATATTGTATGAATTGAATGAAGCATGTATAAATGTTGAAATGCTCTTACATTGATTTTTTTTAATTTAACGTAAGAGATCCTTAGTCTTAAGCAATGGTTGTTTATAGATAAAGGGAGCGTAGTGGAAGCATGGGATGGACCCAAAATGAGAAGGATAGTCAAAGAGTTGACCGTACTTCTATGACTTCCATATGACATCCTAAGAGTTGGATAGATTCCAATACTGCAATAAGTTGGTGTGTTGATAGTATGACTATCAAGTCTGTCTAGAATCCTTAGAGAAGGACTTGGATAGAGCATCAGAATAATCTACATAAATCATTGATATTGACTTGCTTATTGAATAAGATAAAGTCTTATAATTGTATTTCAATCTTCTAACAACACTTGTAATGGGTTGCATATGTTTTAGAAGACTGGAAAATTTGATCTTAAGATTTATAGTCTTTTATATGGATATTGATGCAATTGTTGCAACAATCTCTGTTGGATTGATAAACTTCTCAATTTCAGTGGGAGCCCTTAGTCTTAGAGAATGTCTCTATGATCCAGATATTAGAATACACTTATTGTTTATTTCTAGATGTTGGAGATAAACATGAATTCTGTAATTTATCTATGATAGAGTTATGATGGATATATATTTCAGATAGTAATCTAACATCTAGTGGACTCTACTTAATTAGAAAATTAATGAATGATTCATTAAGATTTCTAATACTGAAAATTGAACTTTTAAAGATCAATAGGAGGATGAAGATCATTTGACAATGATTTGGTATCAAGTTTTGGACGTTTGCCTGTTGATTTGATCAATAGACAAGTAAGAATGAAACTTTATAATGTCTAAAATTTCAAAACTTACATACTTATGAATATTGTATTCAAAATTAAAATATGTCCAATATACCCTTCCTTGGGAAAGGTGTAAGATGTCAAGGTATTCAGGATCTCATACATATTAATGTATGTGGATCATCTATATCATAGTAAACATTATGGATATGCGATATCTATTGATGATTATGTATGATATGAGATTTCTCCTCTTCACCTAAGAAACCTTTGAAATGTTCAAAGATTTCATTTTTGTTTAGAACCAAAGTTTGAAGGAAGATAAAATGAATTTGTTCTAATCTAGGTAGCCTGTTCCTGTTAGATGAAATAAAAGGATACCTTATGGAAATATGAATATCATTTCTATCTCAATCCTCCTAACACACCTTAACTCAATAGAGTTATAGGGAGATACAATTGGATCATGTGTGACATGATCTTATCAATGATAAATTTTAGCATAATTATCCCTTAGTTTCCAGGTATATATGTGTAGTAGAGACTACAATGTATATCCTTAATAAGGATCCATGCATGCTAGAACCTAGCACTTGAGAGTGCTGCTTCATTAGGAAAACAAAGGATGGTATTGGATACCTACTATATGACCTTGAGATTCTTAAAATATCTCATCTCTGAGAATGTGATTCTTAGAGGTTGGGACTCTTGAGAATCAAGATGAAAATGAAGTGTGGGAACTCATTTAATCTTGAGAAGATAATGAGGCTCCTGAAATTGGAAACTAAAAGGACAATTAAAGATGAAACACTAATACCTCTTCAAATAAGTTTGAGGATGGATTCCATGTGTCAGAGAAATCTGACAATGATCGAACTTCATGTGATGAAGCTTCTGAAGATCATAGCATGGATAGATGGATGTTAGCAATAAAAGTCTAATGTAGACTTCATATACAAGTGTTGTATATGGACCCTCGAGGATCCACCTATATGGGTAAGACCTGTAAAGGTGTAAATGGATCTTCAAGAGAAAGGGAACCTGATGATAAGATAGAGACCTTCAAAGCACGGTTCGTAGCCATGAGCTACACATGAAGAAAGAAGACATCGCTTGCGATGAGACTTGATTTCCAGTAACCATGCTTAAAATCATCAGAATATTGCTAACCTTAGCTACACAACTTGACTATTGCATCTTCAAGATGTAAGTCAAGATTGCATTCCTCTATGAATACCTCTATGAGGATATTCACATAAAGTAGCCCCAGGGCTTCATGGTTGAGGAAAGCAAGGTGTGCAAGCTAAGGAATCCATCTATGGACTCAAATAAGCTTCTTGAAGTTGGACCATATAGATTTGATGAAATTATAAATGCTATGATTTTAGATAGAGTCTTTATAAGCCATGTAAATCTTAGTGGGAGTTCCTTTGTGTTCATCATGCTAAATATAGATGATATCCTAATCATTAAAATGATATAAGGATAATAATAAGTGTTTTATTATCTGGTTGTTCCATAACTTGAGATATGATCTCAAGGATACCTCTTGGATCTTAGTTCTGAAGTTGTTCAGAAGCAAAAAGAAGAGGGTATGGGGACTGTCACAATAGTAGTATACCTTGAACATATTCCATTTTCTGGAAAATTCCAAGAAAGGCTTCCATCCCTTAAGATATGATACTGACCTATCTAAATGGATAGCACCTCAAAGAGTTGAGAATGTGAATGCTAGAACTACTTGCACTTGTGCATTAGTTACGAGAAGCTGAGTGTATGCTAGATGTGTACAAAAGCTAGATATCTGCCATGCAGTGGGAGTAGTAAAGTGTTGCTAATCCTACTATGGAGAGAAAACACTTGATTGCAGTAATAACAAAATCTTCATAGATGACAAGATTTTTGAGATAGTAATCTTAAAGTCTTATCTTAAAAAACTTAAGACTTTATAGATAGAGATCAAAAAGGTCTTAACCGTGGATACCTTAAGAGATAGTGATCTCCGGGAATAAGGGTATTCTGAAAGGATTATGGAAATACTTGTTATGATAATTATTAAGCTGTAGTGTAAAGGACACTATAACTAACAAGATTGAGTATCGGTCGTATAAGATGCAACATTCGCATTAGATGCGAGCACTATTACTGGGGATATGCAAGTGCCGTAAGAGGACTTGGCGTAGTCTTGCAGGAACAGAGTGACTGATCAGCTTACCTAGCTATTTTCTAAATAGAATATGATTGTCACATGAGTGTGGGTTTAAATGATTAGCCCATTAATGGTTCTTTGGGCTAGTGGGAGATTTTTGGACATGCGAGCCCACGTCGATCCATTATGCAATAAATGTTATTGCAAATATCATTCGTTGATCTGAAATGAAGAATGAATAATTTGCATAATAGGTCCCTTAGTACAATTAGGATTATGTACCATGGCCATCTTAATAATCATATAACTGTTGATTCAACTATTGAATCATAGAGGCTGGTGCTTGGATGAATATCTAAAGGGTTAAATTGAGGACTCATCAAGCACCGTCAAATGATTGTTAAGAGATGATCTCCAGCCTGAGTAGGAGATGGCAATCCTTATCTCTAAAGGCTGATATCTGACCGACCTCTTGATGCAGGTCCTCTGCATAGGAATAGATATTCAGAGGTGATAGATTACTTAGGTCAAAGAGTTGACTTAATGAGATCAAGATAACCAAAGTCCTATATCGTATGGTGTCACGATACAGGCATGCATCCTCTGACCGGAGACATATGTGTTACTATATGCTTGAGTATGTACATTTGGCAGACCAATAGGTTGATGTACAAACCAAGGTCTATACACCGGCGCGCTGGTGTGCATATAAGGGCATATGAGTAATACGATCTCTCAAAGGGATCATACAGGTTCAATATCACTCATGAGATATTGGGAAGAATCAAATTCCGTATACGGTCGTCTCATTTTGGAAGCTTGACTGAATTTGTACGTTTGATATATACTTTTGGAAAGTATATGATCAATACCTATGTATGATATATGCTTTTGGAAAGTATATGATCGATACCAACTCCCAATGATCGAATGAGAAACTTACTGATAAAAATCCTGAAGTAGACAATGTAAAGTTGATCTAATACTTCGGTTTGATTCTGAGTCTTCCAGTATGCAGGATGTACAGGTATTGGGAATACCTGAGGGTGATGTGATCATAAACGATTGTATAACCACAACGCTTCCATTCCTAGGGAGTGATGAAACGGGTCTGGATTTTAGTGACTCCCCTCAGTACAGAAGTAATCTGATCTTGGTCCAAATGTTGGACATTGATCTGAATGTGATTCAAATGCAATGAGAAGATTAGATTTGCGATCTTGATTTAATCAAGCATCTGTGGGGGGCCAGCGATCAGGATTTGAGATATGATCTTAATATCCAATTCACTATACGTGGAACAATACAATCGCCCTATCCTTATCTCCAAGTATTCGCGGAGAAAGCGCATTATCCTTGAAAGAGTTCAGGATAATTTCATTGTTGATATGTGTATCCGAGCATTGAGAAAATTGATGATTAAATGTGATTTAATTATCATGAATAATATGATTTTGATTCATATTATAAGGAGAGTTATCTGAGATAATTAAATGTGATTTAGTTATCAAGGATGTGAATAATGTGAATGCGATTCATATTATTTGGGCACACGAGAATAGAGATCCAAGATGATTAAATATGATTTAATTATCATGGATATGAATAATGTGGATAGCAATATCCATATTAGTCATATATACTATAAATGTGATTTATAATATATAAGAGAGAGCTAATTGTAATTTACATTTGTTAATTAAATTTTGATGTGAACTGGATTCACATTGGACAATTAATTGAAAATGTAATTCACATTTTATTTTGAGTTGTGAATGTGATTCTCAATTTCCAATGGAAAGATTTCAATATTCACAAAATAATTATGAATTATTTTTGTAGAATAATTTACAACAAGTATTTTTGTAAATCTTGGAGATTTCCATGGAATAATGTGATCTCATGAGATCTCATGAGATTACCACCAAATCCAATATTATGGAAGGAGGCAATTTTCATTCCATAATCTCCATGCTTGATTGATTTAATTCGGGATTGATTTATATTAATTTATCAATATAGATTTAATCTAAATTAAATTAATTTTTGTTGGTTTGGCCAACACAAATCTTAGACATTAAAGAAACATAAATCAACGAGAGCCATTGGATATGATGCTCACGTTCCGTGATGCGCTTGAGGATCTAACCATATCCTTCACGCTTAGGAACCCTCGGAGATGCCTGGAGGCTTGTAGTTCAAGACACGACCGGAGCTCCGCCGCGTGAAGCCTTCCACTGAATCGCAGCTCGGTTGAGGCCAACACCCATCCATCTACCTTTTTCTGGAGTTCATGCTTCTGCCAGCAGCTTCTGGTATCACTCCTACCCTCCTTTCTTTCCAGTTCGCTTCCATCTTTCCTATTTTCGTCGTCATCTTTCATTTGCTCTGACCATCGGATCTGAAGCTTTCCACCACCCATGTCCACGCACAGATCGACTCCCCTTTCCACCCTTCATTTCCTAGCGTGGCCTTTCCCCCTTGAGGATCACCTATCATAGAGAGACTAAGTCAGGCTTCCTCCCCCATCTTCGCTGGAAGCCCAAGACTCCACCCCTATCGCCTCTCCTATTCCCCTATGCAATAAAATCGATCAGAACTATGCCACCGAGTTGCCCTACCCTTTGTAGGTGTCTGAGAGCGAAGAACCCCCTCTGACACCCTTACTGCTCTAGCGGAGCAGCTCCAGAAAGGACGTCACCTCCAAGCCCATCCTACTATTCTCCGTTCGAGCGGAGCAACCCCTCGACAGAGAATCCCCTCACGAAGGTGTTGCACTTTGCCGCGAGTAGATCAGAGCCTCGGATCTCTATGTTCTCTTGATTGAAGCTCATCCAGGAGCAGTTCATCCAACATCTTTCGGTGCCATCCGATGCACTTTTGCGCCCAGTTCTGATCATGACCATCCATTCACGCTTATCCACCAATGGTATGATCATAACCTGGCATCATCTTAGTTGCCCGACCACGACAACATGCATACCGTTGGATCAGGTCTGACTTGTTAGATCTAAAGCGTACGTTTGCGACCACTCCTAAGCCATCAAATCACTTTGTTGAGGGAGATCAGAATCATTAGAGCCACCATGTGCGCCTCACGTGCCTCGAGGTATATTTCATATTTTCCCCTGCATGTTTCCCTATTTTGCTTTATTCTGGAAAATAAAATTTGTAGTGAAAGACATTTACAGTTTGGACCTCATACTTTTTATATTTGCATTTTAGTCCTTCTGAGTTGGAGTCACGTGTTTCCCCGCGTGCTTGTCCGGGTCATTTGCATTTCATGTACTGAATGTTTTATGTTGTTATGGAATGAATGCTGACGTTTTTATAATTACATTTATACCCCTGTGAGCCTTGATCACGTATGACGCATGCGTTGTTTGGGTTAATTGCAGACTACGTCCTGTGCTTTCTTAGGTTGTTATCTATTTGATCCATAAACTTAAAATATTCATTATTTGGTCCTTGTGAACTGTATTTAACTTAATAAATATTAAATTAGTTCTAAAAATTGCGTAAAAATTACTATTAGCTTCTGCTAGTGTGTAGTATTTGTGGTAATTTTTGTAGGTTAATTTGCTTATGTTTTATATTATAAAAAATCAAATACCACCAAAAAGAGCCTTGTTTGCCTTATAAAATTCGAAAAATATTCTAAAATCCCATAAAAATCCATGTGCTTGTCTTTTATTTTATTATAGCTTCAGTATCAATTTTATTTGAAAACCCCTTATAAAGCCATAAAAATCATAAAATAACTAGAAACTTTTAAAATCAAATAAAATCAAGTGAAAATTCAAAAATTGTTTTTCGAATCCTATTTGTAGCCTTTTGCCTATATCTTACAATAAAATTGTTATCTAGGACCTTTGGGCTGTTTAGATATTTTTAATTTGCAAATTGGTTCCGGTTGTACACTTTTTGGCATTTTTGTCATTGCTTGATTTTTATAAAATTATGAAAACATTTGTAATCCCATAAAAATTACCAAAAACTTTTCGAAACCCATAAAACTCAAAAATATTTTTGCTATGTTTTTCTGATCATTTTTAGATATTTTGAAAAAACCCAAAATAATGTTGTGTCTGCCTCGAGTGTTTTGTGCCTGTTTGCCTTTTATTAAAAATTTGAGAAATTAAAAATCACTAAAAAATAAAAATTACTTTTTTTCGACATTTGACTACTTAGTTTTTCAATTATGCTCCTTGTGTTCGACCCTGGTAGTTGTCAAAGGTAAATAAAAATAGAAGACTGCTTACATTTGATTGCTTGATCTATTAAGTGCTTATTTTTCTTGTTGATTGATCGGATTGATTGAGGAGAAGGACATTTCATATTTTTCTTCCCTTGTCGATCTCGATTTTCGATCATCAGCTAGGTTATCATGGAAGAGACCATGAGACCCGGATGAGTCGCCTCTATGGTACTGAGGCTGCTGTGGAGCTAACTGTTGCTGTTGTATGGGATAAGACTGGTGATACCGAGATTAATATGTGTTCTGTCTCCACTGGGTGGGCTGGTACTGACGAGGACTATATTGTTGCTGTTGTTCTCTGTTTTGCCCCATCTGTGCCTGTGATGGCTGTTGGGAAGAGGCACCTTTTGAAGACCAACAAAAACCAAAATGAGCACGATAGATCCCTGGTTGTTGTTGCTGGTTGTATCATATCCCATTGGCCTCAATCAATGGCTCATGCATCTCAGAATAAAGCAGGGGCATAGAAGTGAGCGGCTGATCACTCTAATACACCTCCATCTGAATGTCAGATGATGGTGTCTGCAGGTTCTGTGAGTAAGCAAGAGACTGATGCGTCGTCTCAGAATGCACATGGTAGATGTGCTGAACTGGTGGTTGTGGAAGAATACCTCGATGTCTGCTTACTGCTTCATTCTGTGATCTGGAAGACTTCGTGGAATCAGTCTGAATCTCATGAAGATACATTATTTGAGTCTTTAGATCACTTAGACATCTCTCAAGCTCATCAATCGTATCGAGCTTGTCCAAATTCCGGCACTTCTTTTCGAAAATTTAGAATTTTCCATGACCTCGTTAATAATGCATAATTAATACCTATATTTCAAAAATAATAGAATAGAGAGAAAATAAAATGATGGATGTATTTAGAGAAAATACATAGTAACCCAAACCCCAAGAGAAGGTCAAGCATTGACCTGATCGCGAAAAGAATAAGGAGAGAGAATAAGGGTACAATAATTATACATATCAACAATACATGTAAAAGATATATATATATATGGAAATATTTTATTCTTTTTACACTTGTATATATTTCTAATAATAACACAAAACTAAATCAAAATCATAAAAATAAAATAAAAATAAAATAAAATTCAACAATGCCTTGTATAAACGACACATGTATATAATACAATCCCTATTTATTCTATAACTTTAACTAATTTATTAAACTAAAATAAAAATCATTTTGTATCCCATAAATTATTTTGTAAATAAATAAAATATAAAATAATAAGAATTTTGTAAAAAGAATATAATAAAAATACTTCTACATATAACATAGGCATACTTTACCTGTGTATAATACAATATACTATATATACATTATATTATTTTTCATAAAAATAATTAAAAATCACAAGAAAATAGCTCATAAAATAATTAAGTTTTTTATTTTTTACACTTTTTTAATTTAAAATCATTTACAATTTTTGTTGAATTTTCATATTTTTGTAAATACTGTGTTCCTATTGATCCACGTCCGCATCTTGTCATCGGTCAACGGTCTCTTCCAACCGGGTCAGGTCTGGATCCCTCTCGCCAAAGCCTCTTCTTCGATTTCTCATGCCTGATCCCGACCACCTTTTGTCTCAATTCCTATACCCGATTGAAGCCCTAAGATCATGATCCTCGTGGATCTCTAGGCGCAGTCGGATCTGCCTAGGGTTCTGCATTGTGCTCCGATATTTCTGGACCCTAGAGCATCATATAAAGACTCTCCTCTTCCTCCTGTGATCTCCAGCTCGTCCCTCGCGTAGCCACATTCAGTAGAGTGACAACCACCTAGAGCATCGATTAGGATCCCACGAACAGGCTTGGAGGCTTGTAATTCAAGACGCGGCCGGAGCTCCGCCGCCTGAAGCCTTCTAGTCAATCGCAACTCGGTTGAGGCCAACACCCATCCATCCAACTTTTTCTGGAGTTCGTGCTTCTGCTAGCAGCTTCAGGTATCACTCCTACCCTCCTTTCCTTCCAGTTCACTTCTATCTTTCCTATTTTTGTCATCGTCTTTCATTAGCTCCGACCATCGGGTCTGAAGCTTTTCACCACCCATGTCCACGCACAGATGGACTCTCCGTTCCACCCTTCATTTCCCAGCGCAGCCTTTCCCCCTTGTGGATCACCTGTCGTAGAGAAACTAAGGTCGGGCTTCCTCTCTCATCTTTGCTCGAAGCCTAGGACTCCACCCCTGTCACTTCTCCTATTCCCCTATGCAATAAAATCGATCGGAACTACACCACTGAGTCGCCCTACCCTTTGCAGGTATCCGAGCGCAAGGAACCCCCTCTGACACCCTTACTGCTCTAGCGGAGCAGCTCCAGAAAGGTCGTCACCGCCAAGCCCATCCTACCATTCTCCCTTCGAGCGAAGCAACCCCCTCGACGCAGAATCCCCTCATGAAGGTGTTGCACTTTGTCACGAGTAGATCAAACCCTCGAATCTCTATGGTCTCTCTATTGAAGCTCATCAGGGAGCAGTTCATCCAGCATCTTCCGGTGCCGTCCGATGCACTTTTACGCTCGGCTCTGATCATGACCATCCATTAACGTCTATCCACCAACGGTCAGATCATAACTTGGCATCATCTCAGTCACTTGGCCACGACAACCTGCATACCGTTGGATCAGGTCTGACTTGTTAGATCTAAAGCGTACGTCTGTGACCACTCCTAAGCCACATATCACTTTGTATAGGGAGATCAGAACCGTTAGAGCCACCACGTGTGCCTCACGTGCCTTGGGGTATATTTCATATTTTCCCCTGCATGTTTCCCTATTGCTTTAGTCTGGAAAATAAAATCTGTAGTGAAAGACAATTACAGTTCGAATCTTATACTTCTTATATTTGCATTTTAGTCCTTCTGAGTTGGAGTCACGTGTGTCCCCACGTACTTGTCTGGTTCATTTGCATTAAATGTACTGAATGTTTTATGCTGTTATGGCATGAATGTTGAAGTTTTTATAATTGCATTTATACCCCTGTGAGCCTTGATCACGTATGACGCATGCGTTGTTTGGGTTAATTACAGATTTGGTCCTATGATTTCCTAGGTTATTATCTATTTGGTCCGCAAACTTAAAATATTAATTATTTGGTCCTTGTGAACTGTATTTAACTCCTTGTCTGATATTGGAGTTAATAAATATTAAATTACTTCTAAAAATTACCTAAAATTACTATTAGCTTCTGCTGGTGTGTAGTATTTGTGGTAATTTTTGTAGGTTAATTTGCTTATGTTTTATATTATAAAAGTCAAATACCACCAAAAAGAGCCTTGTTTGCCTTATAAAAATTTGAAAAATGTTCTAAATAACCCATAAAAATCCATGTGCTTAACTTTTATTGTCTTTTAGCTTCAATATCAATTTTGTTTGAAAACCCCTTATAAAAACCATAACAATCATAAAACAACCCAAAACTTATAAAAATCAAATAATATAAAGTAAAAAGTCAAAAATGTTTTTTCAAATCCTATTTGTATCCTTTTGCCTATATCGTACAATAAAGTTGTTATCCATGACCTTTGGGCAGTTTAGATATTTTTAATTTGCAAATTGGTTCCGGTTGTATACTGTATGGCATTTTTGTCTCTGCTTGATTTTTATAAACTTACGAAAACATTTGTAAAGCCCATAAAAATTAACAAAAACATTTTGAAACCCATAAAACTTAAAAATATTTTTGCAGTAATTTCCTGTGCATTTTTAGATAATTTGAAAAATCCAAAAATAATGTTGTGTGTGCCTTTAGTATTTTGTGCTTGTTTTGCCTTTTATTAAAATTTTGAGAAATTAAAAACCACTAAAAAACAAAAATACCTTATTTTTGACATTTGACTACCTAGTTGTTCAATTGTGCTCCTTGTGTTCGACCATGATAGTTGTATCGGGTAAAGAAAAATAGAAGACCGCTCACATTTGATTGCTTGATCTATTTAGTGTTTATTTTTCTTGTTGATTGATCAGATTGATTGAGGACATGCACATTTCATATTTTTCTACCCTAGTCGATCTCGATTTTTGATCATCAGTTGGGTTATCATGGAAGAGACCATGAGACCTGGATGAGTCGCCTCAATGGTACTGAGGCTGCTGCGGAGCTAACTGTTGCTGTTGTGGAGGATAAGACTGGTGATATCAAGATTGATATGTGTTCTGTCTCCACTGGATGCACTGGTACTGACGAGGATCAGACTGTTGCTGTTTTTCTCTGTTTTGCTCCATCTGTTCCTATGATGGCTGTTGGGAAGAGGTACCTCCTGAAGACCAACAAAAACCAGAATGATCACGATAGATCCCTACTTGTTGCTGTTGGTTGTACCATATCCCATTGGCCTCAATCAATGGCTCATGCATCTCAGAATAACCTAGGGGCATAGAAGTGAGAAGCTGATCACTCTGAAACACCAGCATCTGAATGCCAGATGATGGTGTCTGCAGGTTCTGTGAGTAAGCATGAGACTGATGTGTCTGCTCAGAATGCAGATGGTAAATGTGCTGAATACCTCGGTGTCTGCTTACTGAGTCAGCCTGTGGTCTGTAAGACTTCGTGGAATCAGTATGAATCTCATGATGATACATTATTTGAGCCTTCAGTTCACTTAGACATCTCTCACTCATCAATCTTGTCGAGCTTGTCCAAATTCTGGCAATTTTTTTCGATAATTTAGCATTTTCCATGACCACATTAGTAATGCATAATTAGTACATATTTTTCATAAGTAAAAGAATAGAGAGAAAAGAAAATGATGGATGTATTTAGAGTAAATACATAGTGACCAAAACCCCAAGAGAAGGTCAGGCCTTGACCTGATCGCAAAAGAATAAGTAGAGAGAGAGATAAGGGTACAATAATTATATATATCAACTATACATGTACAAGATATATATGGAAATATTCTAATCTTTTTACACTTGTGTATAGTTCTAATATTGACACAAAACTAAATCAAAATCATAAAAATAAATTAAAAACGAAAATAAAATTCAACTATGCCTTGTATAAACGATACATGTATATAATACAATCCCTATTTATTTTATTACTTTAACTAATTTATTAAACTAAAATAAAAATCATTTTGAATTCCATAAATTATTTTGTAAATAAATAAAATATAAAATAAAAAGAATTTTTGTAAAAAAATAAAATAAAAATGCTTCTACATATTACATTGGCATATTATACATGTGTATAATACATTATACTATATATACCTTATATTATTTTTCATAAAAATATTTAAAAATCACAAGAAAATAGCTCATAAAATAATTAATTTTTTAACCTTTTTATATTATACACTTTATTAATTTTAAATCATTTACAATTTTTGTTGAATTTTCTTATATTTTTGTAAATCTTGCGTTCTTATTGGTCCACGTCTGCATCTTGTCATCGGTCAATGGTCTCTTCCAGCCAGGTCGGGCATGGATCCCTCTCACCCAAGCCTCTTCTTCGATTTCTTTTGCCTGACCCCGACCACCTTTTGTCTCGATTCCTATGCCCGAGTGAAGCCCTAAGATCCACGACCCTCGTGGATCCCTATGCGCAATCGGATCTTCCTAGGGTTCCACATTGTGTTCCGATATTTCTGGACCCTAGAGCATCATATAAAGTCTCTCCTCTTCCTCCTATGCTCTCCAACTCGTCCCTTGCGTAGCCACATTCAGTAGAGTGAGAACAACCTGGAGTATCTCTTATGATACCTCGGAGACGCCTAGAGGCTTGTAGTTCAAGACGCGGCCGGAGCTCCATCGCGTGAAGCCTTCCAGTCAACCGCAGCTCAGTTAAGGCCAACACCCATCCATCCACCTTTTTCTGGAGTTCGTGCTTCTGCTAGCATCTTCAAGTATCACTCCTACCCTCCTTTCCTTCCAGATTGCTTCCATCTTTCCTATTTTCTTCACCGTCTTTCATTAGATCCAACCATCGGGTCTGAAGCTTTCCACCACCCACATCCACGTACAGATCGACTCCTCGTTCCACCCTTCATTTCTCAGTGTAGCCTTTCCCCTTTGAGGATCACCTATCATAGAGAGACTAAGGTCGAGCTTCCTCCCCCATCTTCGTTGGAAGCCCAAGACTCCACCCCTGTCGCCTCTCGTATTCCACTATGAAATAAAACCGATCAGAACTACGCCACCGAGTCGCCCTACCCTTTGCAGGTGTCCGAGTGCAAGGAACCCCCTCTGACTCCCTTACTGCTCTAGCGGAGCAACTCCAGAAAGGACGTCATCGCCAAGCCCATCCTACCGTTCTCCCTTCGAGCGGAGCAACCCGCTCAACGCAGAATCCCCTCACGAAGGTGTTGCACTTTGCTGCGAGTAGATCAGACCCTCGGATCTGTATGGTCTCTCGATTGAAGCTCATGAGGGAGCAGTACATCCAACATCTTCCGGTTGTACACTTTTTGGCATTTTTGTCATCGCTTGATTTTTATAAAATTACGAAAACATTTGTAATCCCATAAAAATTACCAAAAACATTTTGAAACCCATAAAACTCAAAAATATTTTTGTTGTGATTTTCAGAGCATTTTTGGATATTTTGAAAAATCCAAAAGTAATGTTGTGTCTGCCTCGAGTGTTTTGTGTCTGTTTGCCTTTTATTAAAAATTTGAGAAATTAAAAATCACTAAAAAATAAAAATACTTTATTTTCGACATTTGACTAATTAGTTTTTTAATTGTGCTCCTTGTGTTTGACCCTGGTAGTTGTAAAGGTAAATAAAAATAGAAGACCGCTCACATTTGATTGCTTAATCTATTTAGTGCTTATTTTTCTTGTTGATTGATCGGATTGATTGAGGACAAGGACATTTCATATTTTTTCTACCCTTTTCGATCTCGATTTTTGGTCATCAGCTAGGTTATCATGGAAGAGACCATGAGACCCCAATGAGTCGCCTCTATGGTACTGAGGTTGCTGCGGAGCTAACTGTTGCTGTTGTGGAGGATAAGACTGGTGGTACCGAGATTAATATGTGTTCTGTCTCCACTGGGTGGGCTGGTACTGACGAGGACTAGACTGTTGCTGTTGTTCTCTGTTTTGCCCCATCTGTGCCTATGATGGTTGTTGGGAAGAGGCACCTTCTGAAGACCAACACAAACCAAAATGAGCACGATAGATCCCTGGTTGTTGCTGCTGGTTGTATCATATCCCATTGGCCTCAATCAATGGCTCATGCATCTCAGAATAAGGCGGGGGCATAGAAGTGAGCGGCTGATCACTCTAATACACCACCATCTGAATGTCAGATGATGGTGTCTGCATGTTCTGTGAGTAAGCAAGAGACTGATGCGTCGTCTCAGAATGCATATGGTAGATGTGCTGAACTGGTGGTCATGGAAGAATACCTCGATGTATGCTTACTGCTTCATCCTGTGATCTGGAAGACTTCGTGGAATCAGTCTGAATCTCATGAAGATACATTATTTGAGTCTTTAGATCACTTGGACATCTCTCAAGCTCATCAATCATATCGAGCTTGTCCAAATTCCGGCACTTCTTTTCGAAAATTTAGCATTTTCCATGACCTCGTTAATAATGCATAATTGATACCTATATTTCAAAAATAACAGAATAGAGAGAAAAGAAAATGATGGATGTATTTAGAGAGAATATATAGTGACCCAAACTCCAAGAGAAGGTCAAGCATTGACCTGATCGCGAAAAGAATAAGTAGAGAGAGGTAAGGGTACAATAATTATAAATATCAACAATACATGTACAAGATATATATATATATATATGGAAGTATTTTACTGTTTTTAAACTTGTATATAGTTCTAATAATAACACAGAAATAAATCAAAATCAGAAAAATAAAATAAAAATAAAATAAAATTCAACAATGCCTTGTATAAACGACACATGTATATAATACAATCCCTGTTTATTCTATAACTTTAACTAATTTATTAAACTAAAATAAAAATCATTTTGTATCCCATAAATTATTTTGTAAATAAATAAAATATAAAATAAAAAGAATTTTGTAAAACGAATATAATAAAAATACTTCTACATATAACATAGGCATACTTTACCTGTGTATAATACAATATACTATATATACATTATAATTCATAAAAATAATTAAAAATCACAAGAAAATAGCTCATAAAATAATTAACTTTTTTATTTTTTACACTTTTTTAATTTAAAATCATTTACAATTTTTTGTTGAATTTTCATATTTTTGTAAATCCTGTGTTCCTATTGATCCACGTACGCATCTTGTCATCGGTCAACGGTCTCTTCCAGCTGGGTCAGGTCTGGATCCCTCTCACCAAAGCCTCTTCTTCGATTTCTTGTGCCTGATCCCGACCACCTTTTGTCTCAATTCCTATGCCCGATTGAAGCCCTAAGATCATGATCCTCACGGATCTCTAGGCGCTATCGGATCTGCCTAGGGTTCTGCATTGTGCTCCGATATTTATGGACCCTAGAGCATCATATAAAGACTCTCCTCTTCCTCCTGTGCTCTCCAGCTCGTCCCTCGCGTAGCCACATTCAGTGGAGTGACAACCACCTGGAGCATCGATTAGGATCCCACAAAGAGGCTTGGAGGCTTGTAATTCAAGACGCGGCCAGAACTCCACCGCCTGAAGCCTTCCAGTTAACCGCAACTCGGTTGAGGCCAACACCCATCCATCCACCTTTTTCTGGAGTTCGTGCTTCTTCTAGCAGCTTCAGGTATCACTCCTACCCTCCTTTCCTTCCAGTTCACTTCCATCTTTCCAATTTTTGTCATCGTCTTTCATTAGCTCTGACCATCGGGTCTGACGCTTTTCACCACCAATGTCCACGTACAGATGACTCTCCGTTCCACCCTTCATTTCCCAGCGTAGCCTTTCCCCCTTGTGGATCACCTATCGTAGAGAAACTAAGGTCGGGCTTCCTCCCCCATTTTTGCTGGAAGCCTAGGACTCCACCCCCGTCACTTCTCCTATTCCCCTATGCAATAAAATCGATCGAAACTACACCACTGAGTCGCCCTACCCTTTGCAGGTGTCCGAGCGTAAGGAACCCCCTCTGACACCCTTACTGCTCCAGCGGAGCAGCTCCAGAAAGGACGTCACCGCCAAGCCCATCCTACCATTATCCCTTCGAGCGAAGCAACCCCCTCGACGCAGAATCCCCTCATGTAGGTGTTGCACTTTTTCACGAGTAGATCAAATCCTCGGATCTCTATGGTCTCTCTATTGAAGCTCATCAGGGAGCAGTTCATCCAGCATCTTCCGGTGCCATTCGATGCACTTTTACGCTCAGTTCTGATCATGACCATCCATTCACGCCTATCCACCAACGGTCTGATCATAACTTGGCATCATCTCAGTCGCTCGGCCACGACAGCCTGCATACCGTTGGATCAGGTCTGACTTGTTAGATCTAAAGCGTACATCTGTGACCACTCATAAGCCATCAGATCACTTTGTAGAGGGAGATCAGAACCGTCAGAGCCACCACGTGTGCCTCACGTACCTTGGGGTATATTTCATATTTTGCCCTGCATGTTTCCCTATTGCTTTAGTCTGGAAAATAAAATCTGTAGTGAAAGACATTTACAGTTCGAATCTTACACTTCTTATATTTGCATTTTAGTCCTTCTGAGTTGGAGTCACGTGTGTCCCCACGTGCTTGTCTGGTTCATTTGCATTAAATGTAGTGAATGTTTTATGCTGTTATGGAATGAATGTTGAAGTTTTTATAATTGCATTTATACCCTTGTGAGCCTTGATCACGTATGACGCATGCCTTGTTTGGGTTAATTGCAGATTCGATCATGTGCTTTCCTAGGTTGTTATCTATTTGGTACGCAAACTTAAAATATTCCTTATTTGGTCCTTGTGAACTATATTTAACTCCTTGTCTTATATTGGAGTTAATAAATATTAAATTACTTCTAAAAATTACCTAAAATTACTATTAGCTTCTGCTAGTGTGTAGTATTTATGGTAATTTTTGTAGGTTAATTTGCTTATGTTTTATATTATAAAAAATCAAATACCACCAAAATGAGCCTTGTTTGCCTTATAAAAATTCGAAAAATGTTCTAAAAAACCCATAAAAATCCATGTGCTTGTCTTTTATTGTCTTTTAGCTTTAGTATCAATTTTGTTTGAAAACCCCTTATAAAAACCATAAAAATCATAAAACAACCCAAAACTTATAAAATCAAATAAAATAAAGTAAAAAGTCAAAAATGGTTTTTCAAATCCTATTTGTATCCTTTTGCCTATATCTTACAATAAAGTTGTTATCCAAGACCTTTGGGTAGTTTAGATATTTTTAATTTGCAAATTGGTTCCGGTTGTATACTGTTTGGCATTTTTGTCACTGCTTGATTTTTATAAACTTAAGAAAACATTTGTAAAGCCCATAAAAATTAACAAAAACATTTTGAAACCCATCAAAATTAAAAATATTTTTGTTGTAATTTTCTGTGCATTTTTAGATAATTTGAAAAATCCAAAAATAATGTTGTGTGTTCCTTTAGTATTTTGTGCTTGTTTGCCTTTTATTAAAATTTTGAGAAATTAAAAACCACTAAAAAACAAAATACTTTATTTTTGACATTTGACTACTTATTTGTTCAATTGTGCTCCTTGTGTTCGACCATGATAATTGTACCAGGTAAACAAAAATTGAAGACCGCTCACATTTGATTGCTTGATCTATTTAGTGTTTATTTTTCTTGTTGATTGATCGGATTGATTGAGGACAAGCACATTTCATAATTTTTATACCCTAGTCGATCTCGATTTTTGATCATCAGTTGGGTTATCATGGAAGAGACCATGAGACCTGGATGAGTCGCCTCAATGGTACTGAGGCTGCTGCGGAGCTAACTGTTGTGGTTGTGGAGGATAAGACTGGTGATATCGAGATTGATATGTGTTCTGTCTCTACTGGATGCGCTGGTACTGATGAGGATCAGACTGTTGCTGTTGTTCTCTGTTTTGCCCCATCTGTTCCTATGATGGCTGTTGGGAAGAGGTACCTCCTGAAGACAAACAAAAACCTGAATGATCACGATAGATCCCTAGTTGTTGTTGGTTGTACCATATCCCATTGGACTCAATCAATGGCTCATGTTTCTCAGAATAACCTAGGGGCATAGAAGTGAGCAGCTGATCACTCTGATACACCAGCATCTGAATGTCAGATGATGGTGTCTGCAGGTTCTGTGAGTAAGCAGGAGACTGATGCGTCTGCTCAAAATGCAGATGGTAGATGTGTTGAATACCTCGGTGTCTGCTTACTGAGTCAGCCTGTGATCTGGAAGACTTCGTGGAATTAGTATGAATCTCATGATGATACATTATTTGAGCCTTCAGTTCACTTAGACATCTCTCAAACTCATCAATCTTGTCGAGCTTGTCCAAATTCTGGCACTTTTTTTCGATAATTTAGCATTTTCCATGACCTCATTAATAATGCATAATTAATACGTATTTTTCATAAGTAAAAGAATAGAGAGAAAAGAAAATGATGGATGTATTTAGAGTAAATACATAGTGACCCAAACCCAAGAGAAGGTCAGGCCTTGACCTGATCACAAAAAGAATAAGTAGAGAGAGATAAGGGTACAATAATTATATATATCAACTATACATGTATATATATGGAAATATTTTAATCTTTTTACACTTGTATATAGTTCTAATATTAACACAATACTAAATCAGAATCATAAAAATAAATTAAAAACGAAAATAAAATTCAACAATGCCTTGTATAAACAATACATGTATATAATACAATCCCTATTTATTTTATTACTTTAACTAATTTATTAAACTAAAATTAAAATCTTTTTGAATTCCATAAATTATTTTGTAAATAAATAAAATATAAAACAATTTTTTTTTATAAAAATAATAAAATAAAAATACTTCTACATATTACATAGGCATATTATACATGTGTATAATACGTTATACTATATATACCTTATATTATTTTTCATAAAAAATTAAAAATCACAAGAAAATAGCTCATAAAATAATTAATTTTTTTAACCTTTTTATTTTATGCACTTTTTTAATTTTAAATCATTTACAATTTTTGTTGAATTTTCGTATATTTTTGTAAATCCTGCGTTCTTATTGGTCCACATCTGCATCTTGTCATCGGTCAATGTTCTCTTCCAGCCGGGTCGAGCATGGATCCCTCTCACCAGAGCCTCTTCTTCGATTTATTTCGCCTGACCCTGACAACCTTTTGTCTCGATTCCTACACCCGAGTGAAGCCCTAAGATCCACCACCCTCGTGGATTCCTATGCGCAATCGGATTTGCCTAGGGTTCCGCATTGTGTTCCGATATTTCTGGACCCTAGAGCATCATATAAAGTCTCTCCTCTTCCTCCTATGCTCTCCAGCTCGTCCCTTGCATAGCCACATTTAGTGGAGTGACAACAACCTAGAGTATCTCTTATGATACCTCGGAGACGACTAGAGGCTTGTAGTTCAAGACGCGGCCGAAGCTCCATCGCGTGAAGCCTTCCAGTCCACCGCAGCTCAGTTGAGGCCAACACCCATCCATCCACCTTTTTCTGGAGTTCTTGCTTCCGCTAGCATCTTTATGTATCACTCCTACCCTCCTTTCCTTCCAGATCGCTTCCATCTTTCCTATTTTCTTTGTCGTCTTTCATTAGATCCACCATCTGGTCTGAAGCTTTCCACCACCCACGTCCACGTACATATCAACTCCCCGTTCCACCCTTCATTTCCCAGTGTAGCCTTTCCCCTTTGAGGATCACCTCTCATAGAGAGACTAAGGTCGAACTTCCTCCCCCATCTTCGCTGGAAGCCTAAGACTCCACCCTTGTCGTCTCTCGTATTCCCCTATGAAATAAAACTGATCAGAACTACGCCAACGAGTCTCCCTACCCTTTGCAGGTGTCCGAGTGCAAGGAACCCCCACTGACCCCCTTACTGCTCCAGTGGAGCAGCTCCAGAAAGGACGTCACCGCCAAGCCCATCCTACCGTTCTCCCTTCGAGCGGAGAAACCCCCTCAACGCAGAATCCCCTCACGAAGGTGTTGCACTTTGCCGCAAGTAGATCAAACCCTCGGATCTCTATGGTCTCTCGATTGAAGCTCATCAGAGAGCAGTTCATCCTGCATCTTTCGGTGTCGTCCGATGCACTTTTGCACCCAGTTCTGATCATAACCATCCCTCCACACCTATCCACCAACGGTCTGATCAGAACTTGGCATCATCTCAATCGCCCGACCACGACAGCCTACGTACCATTGGATCAGGTCTGACTTGTTAGATCTAAAGCGTACGTCTGTGACCACTCCTAAGCCATCAGACCTTTTTGTAGAGGAAGATCAGAACCGTTAGGGCCACCATGTGCGCCTCACATGCCTCGAGGTATATTTCATATTTTCCCCTGCATGTTTCCCTATTTTGCTTTAGTATGGAAAATAAAATCTGTAGTGAAAGACATTTACAGTTCGGACCTCGTACTTTTTATATTTGCATTTTTAGTCCTTCCGAGTTGGGGTCACATGTGTCCCCACGTGTTTGTTTGGGTCATTTGCATTTCATGTCCTTAATGTTTTATGTTGTTATGGAATTATTGTTGAAGTTTTTATAATTGCATTTATACCCTTGTAAGCATGGATCACGTGTGACGCATGCGTTTGTTGGATTAATTGTAGATTCAGTCTTGTGCTTTTCTCGATTGTTATCTATTTGGTCCGCAAACTTAAAATATTCATTATTTGGTCCTATGAACTGTATTTAACTTCTTGTCTTATATTGGAATTAATAAATATTAAATAATTCTAAAAGTTGCCTAAAAATTACTATTAGCTTCTGCTAGTGTGTAGTATTTGTGGGTAGTTTTTTAGGCAAATTTGCTTATGTTATATATTATAAAAAATGAAATACCACCAAAAGAGCCTTGTTTGCCTTATAAAAATTAGAAAAATGTTCTAAAAGTCCCATAAAAATCCATGTGCTTGTCTTTTATTGTCTTTTAGCTTTAGTATCAATTTTTTTTAAAACCCATTATAAAAACCATAAAAATCATAAAACAACCCAAAAATTATAAAATAAAATAAAATCTAGTAAAAATTCAAAATTTGTTTTTCAAATTTGATTTGTAGCTTTTTGCCTATATCTTCCAATAAAATTATTTTCCAAGACCTTTGGGCAGTTTAAATATTTTTAATTTGCAAATTGGTTCCGGTTGCACACTATTTGGCATTTTTGTCACTGCTTGAATTTTTGTAAAATTATGAAAACATCTGTAAAACCCATAAAATTTTCCAAAAACATTTTGAAACCCATAAAACTCAAAAATATTTTTATTATAATTTTCTGAGCATTTTTAGATATTTTGAAAAATCTAAAAGTAATGTTGTGTGTGCCTTTAGTGTTTTGTGCTTGTTTGCCTTTTATTAAAAATTTGAGAAATTAAAAACCACTAAAAATATGAAAATACTTTATTCTCGACATTTGACTACTTAGTTTTTCAATTGTGCTCCTTGTGTTTGACCCTGGTAGTTGTACCGGGTAAATAAAAATAGAAGACTGCTCACATTTGATTGCTTGATCTATTTAGTGTTTATTTTTCTTGTTGATTGATCGGATTGATTGAGGACAAGGACATTTCATATTTTTCTACCCTAGTCGATCTCGATTTTCGATCATCAGCTGGGATATCATGGAAGGGACCATGAGACCCAGATGAGTCGCCTCGATGGTACTGAGGTTGATGCGGAGCTAACTGTTGCTGTTGTGGAGGATAAGACTGGTGATACCGAGATTGATATGTGTTCTATCTCCACTTGGTGGACTGGTACTGACGAGGACCAGACTATTGTTGTTGTTCTCTGTTTTGCCCCATCTGTGCCTATAATGGCTGTTGGGAAGATGCACCTCCTGAAGACCAACAAAAACCAGAATGATCACGATAGATCTCTGGTTGTTGTTGCTGCTGGTTGTACCATATCCCATTTGCCTCAATCAATAGCTCATGCATCTCAGAATAAGCTAGGGGCATAGAAGTGAGCGATTGATTACTCTGATACACTACCATCTGAATCGCAGATAATGGTGTCTGCAGGTTTTGTGAGTAAGCAGGAGACTGATGCGTCGGCTCAAAATGCACATGGTAGATTTGTTGAACTGGTGGTCGTGGAAGAATACCTTAGTGTCTTCTTACTGAGTCAGTCTGTGATCTGGAAGACTTCGTGGAATCAGTCTGAATCTAATGAAGATACATTATTTGAGTCTTAAGATCACTTAGACATCTCTCAAGCTCATCAATCTTGTCAAGATTATCCAAATTCTGGCACTTCTTTTCGATGATTTCCATACGATCCATCTTCTGGAAAATTATCCCCATCTCAGCTGATGTGGATTCAGAATGGGGAGAAACAACAGAAGAAAGAGTCCCTTCAATTTGTACCACTCGGGAATGATGATGTTAAGTAGGTGGTTTGTTCTGAGTGTAGAACCTAGTCTGGGATATCGTGGTGTAATTTTTGTCCATCTCCTCATACATAGCCTAGACTTGGTCCTCATGCTTGGAGAAATAAGAATCACCGCAAGATGCATTCACTAGTCCCTATAATTTTGGTGTCAGCCCACAAAAGAAGTTCTGAACTAGGTTCGACTTCGAGAGTTCATGGTGGGGACACCTATCTACGAGCTCTCTGAAATGGTCCCATGCTTCGTGGAACTGCTCATTTCCAAGCATGGTGAAGTTACTTATCATTGATCTAGCAGTTTTCGTATGACCAAGTAAGTAGTATTTGTTGAGATACTCTATTCGTAGCTTCTCCAATTTAGAAATGTATCTCCCTAATAATTCAACTAGTAGGCTGCTTGATGAATTATGACATGCCAAGCGACTCGATTTAGGAAATCAAATAATACAAGGTCGTTGCGACCTGGATCACAAGGTCGAGTCAACAAGAAAAAGAGAGAACCACTCAAACAAAGAGATCAAATAATCAATAAAGCATAAAGAAATGTAAGCGGTCTTCGCCATTTATTTTTACCTGGTATAGCAACCATGGTCGAACACAAGGAACAGAAAATGTAGGAAGTAGTCGAGTTTTGGAAAAGATATTTTTGGTAGTTTTAATTTTTGTAGTTTTTTATATTTTTAAATAAGGAATAAAATCAAGAAAATAAGAAAATAAGGTACACAACAATCCTTTTCAATTTTTTATTTCAGACTAAAAATGCTAAAAAATAAAGATAAAAGTATTTTTGGGTTTTTAATTTTTTAAAGTGTTTTTTGTAATTTTTTTGGGTATTTTCTGATGTTTGTGAGATTTTATAAAAATCAAACAAAGGAAGAAATTGCAAATAGAGCACAGACAGGATAATATTGCAAGTTAAAAATAATTAAAATACCCTAAAGTCCTCGTTACAAATTTTATGAGTATATATAAAAAGCTACAAACAAGAACTGGAATGACAATTTTTTGAATTTTCTAGAATTTAATACAAATTTTATAAGATTTTAGGTCTTTTGTGATTTTTAGGGTTTTTAAGATGAGTTTTAAAACAAAAATGCTACAATAAACGAAGCATACAAAAACACACTTATGAGGATTTTTATGGAATTTTTAAAGTGATTTTTCGAAATTTTATTATATTTCAAAGTAGAAAGTACATTTGTTAGGGTTTTAATTTTTAGAAAATATCAAATGCAACTAAATTTATCCCTAGAAATTACAATAAATATCATATGTTAGTTGAAACTAACAATAATTGTATTAGAATTATTGGGGTTGGTATTTATTTAATTAGAAAAGTGCCAGACAATTTATAGGGACCTACTTGCAATTAAAATAAAGCTTCAGGCCAAACAATAAAACATATGAAAAACCTAGGGTTGAAGTTGCAAAATGTCCAATGAAAATACGCACATGCTCAATAAACCACACACATGGGTATAAATGCAAATCTTCGAAGTTTACCATAGAAATCATAGCATATATAATGCACAAGGCACGAAATGGAAATATCCCAGAACTGCACGTGGGATTGCACGTAAGTTCTCTCAGACTGGACTAAACTGCAAATATTAAAAATATGAGGTCCAAACTGTAAATTATCTGAACTACAATTTTACTTTATTGGACTAAACAACAAAGCATGAACGTACGAGGAGAAAAACGAAATATACCCTAGCGGGGACATGTGACGCGTGTGGGAAGGGTCGTGAGCATACGACTCTGATTACTACAGCTGGTACATCAGACGATGCAGGGGTTGGTATGGACGTGTGGTCGGATCTGACTTGTCAGCAATGATCTAATGGCCGGATCAGCCCTTTTGTCGAGCGATTGTGATGCAAACTGGTAGGAGGATCTCCATCCAAAAGTGAAGAAGGTATCAGTAAGAACAGGGGCCTGCCAAGTTTCACCCGAGCGTCAAAGGAAGTCCGACGCTCCGATGAAGGATCAAAGGGGTCCTGACTTTGTGGAGATGCTCCACGTCTGATGGAGTGCTCTGGTGAAGCAACGATGGCTAGATGACCATGATGGTGCAGTGCAACCTAGGACTGCTCCGCTTGAGTAGTTGGGAGCTCTAGGGGCCTCCTTAGCGCCCAAGTCCTACAGAGGGTATAGAAGACTCGGGGCGAAGCTCTGGTTGATTTTATTGCATAATAAAGATGGAAGAAGCGATGGGGGATGGAGCTTGACCTCCGCCGAACATGAAGGAAGGAGGACCCAATCTTAATCTCAACATGAGGGTAGAGTCTAAGTGTGATCATGATGCCGAATGAGATGGGGGCGCGATGTAGTGTCGATCGGAGCAGATAAAGATGGAGGATGAGGCTCTGACCGGCTAGTCGGAGCAGGTAGACAGAAGCGATGGCGAAAGGAAAGATTGAATCGAACTGGGAAATGGAAGCAAAACGATAGATACCTGAAGGTTCAGAAGTGTTCCTACACTTCAGGCGGGGATGATAGTCGGGGTCATGGCCTCAATTGTGCTGCGGTGAACAGGGAGGCTGAACACGATAGAGGGCTCCGACCACATAGGAGAGCTGCGCCTACAGGCCACCAAGCTTCTATCCGAAGGTACCTCCAGACCGTTGTTGCTCAGATGAAGGTCTCTAGGGGTGAAGGGGCAAGGCATGAGCTGTGGTGCCAGGAGGACTGAGAGGATGATTTATAGGTCACTCGAGGGTCCAGAAAGATCGGCTAGGGGAGCAGAACCCTAGAGAGATTCAGAACGACCAAAGGAACCGCAAGGATGTTGTATGTACATGGAATCTCGGGTCTGGATCTCGAAGCAAGAGAGTATAGGAGTCAGGCGGGAAAATTCAGAGAAGATGCTCTGGTGATGAAGAGTTGAGCCAACCTGAGCTAGGAGGGGGCAATGACCGGAGTCAACAATCCCTCCTGGACCAATCAGAAAATTCGATTTTATAAAATATTTACGAGTTCAATTAAATTTGTAAATGCATTTAAATTTAAAAGTGTATAAAAATTTTTTCAAGCTATTTTTTTGTGATTTTTACTTATTTTTACGGAAAAGAAATTAGTGTATACATAATATATAGTGTTAATACAAGTATAATATATCTACATTTTTATTATTTTATTTTTACACAGATAACTCGATTTTATATTTTATTTATTTACAAAATATTTTTAGGAGTAAAAAATAATTTTATCTTTACAAATTATTTAATTGTACATAATAAATAGAGGATGTGATATATATATACATGTGTTTTGTACAATGAGTGGAGCTTTTTATTTCTTCTGATTTTTGCTTTATTTTTACATCATTTTTAGAAATATATGCAAGGGAGTAGAACAAATATTTTAATTTAATTTTGTCAAAAATAATTATGTTCAACATAGGTAATATGCATAACACCAAGTGAACCCTATCACTCTCTACTTGTTTTATTTTGCGATCAGGTCAAGGCTTGACCTTTTCATGGGGTTTGAATCACTATGTATTTATTATAAGTACCTCCTTCCTTTTTCTTTTCTTTTATTCTTTTATTTTTGTACAAAAAATATGCTAATTATGCAATATTAACAAATGTATACAGAATGCTAAGTTATTGTATTTACTAGTATTTACATGTTGTTTTGCCAAGATAAATAGCTAAAATAAAAGAATAAAGAACGATAATAATGAATTCATCAATGAATCTCAGATTCGTCACTTTAAAAGATAATAATTAAGCTTAAATCCCAAAAATTCATTGGCATTTCTTCATTTATATTGCATAATTCGCATTCATGCATGCCTAAATAATAATTGCATTTTATCACTCATATTCACACAAAATAAGAAGCCAAAAATTCCAATCCAATTGACCTGTAAAATAGGCTAACTTACCTTATTTTTAACTAATTCACGATAATTCCAAACAACCTGAAACCATCTCCATTGTGTACATATTACTAACAAGAATAAAATTAAAATTACAAAAAAAATCACTAACATAAATAAGTGGACCAGAAACTCAAAATCTAATTCCTGGACTCCCAGACTAAAACACAAATATCTTCCTCATACAGTGACCGATTCGATCCTACTCACTTTTGTACTAATGTACATTCAAATACTTCGAAACAAGACTAAGTTCAAGTGAATCGGAGCTCATATGTGAAAGTTGGGTTTTGGGCCTCTTTTGTACATTTTGCATTTTTGTAATTTTTAGCTATTATTTTATGTACATAATTAACTTATTTATTTTATTTCTTTTTCATTTATTTTATGATGAAAGTTTTATTAAAATGCACAAAAATCCATATCCAAAATGAGGTTGAAATCAACGAAACTAACAGAGTCCAAGTCTTCACTAACAATCTATACAAAGTTATCGTTTTTGTAATTTATTTTATTTCTTAATTTTTTAATTAATAAAAATACAAGAAATGAAATTAATGTGTAAATATTTATCTTTGATTGTATCATATTTTTTCACATTTTTATCTTCATTAAAAATAACAAAAAATTATAAAACCCAAAAATCAAAGTGTTGTATATACATAGAGTACCCAAAAATATCACTTTGTGCATTGACATATTCTTTTGTTCTCTTTGATAAAGTTATAGATCTCATCGAGATGAGCAACTTTAGTAAAGAAAATTTCTCGATTTGAGGTCGTTTGCTATTTACTCCATATTTTCCATTTCTTTTTATTTCTGAATTTTCTTGAGCTTACATGTGGCAACTCCTGGAGCCACTACGTATCACTCATTTTTTGCCTTTATTTATTTTGTTAAAAAATATTATTTAAAAATTAATTAATTAAAAATAAAAATAAAAACAACATGTGTCACATCTGGAACCGTCTGATCTCGGTCAATCGGACATCCCAAAGGTCATCACCTTCTTCCCCCTTTCCAATTTTGCACCCTCGCCTCCCCATGATTTTTGCGACCAATGCCACCTGCAATCTCCATTATTGACGACCCCAATCACCTCGTATCTGCATATTTGGGTCGACGCAGCCTCCAATCTCCTCAGCGAATCTCGCGCATGCCACCATATCACATCTTCCCGCCTCTAATCTCCTCCGCCATCTCCTTTCCTTCGATGAACACCCTCACACCGTCGCCTTCCATCTTTGCATCACCGTCCCTTAATCAAATCCCCTTCGGATCCCACGATTTTATCGAACCTCGTTGTCCACTCAATAACCCCACGATAGTCATCTACCATTGCCACCCTTGATCGCACTATAAAATCTGTAGCACCCCTCGAGTTTTCCCCATCCCTTGATTGAGCCAAGATATGAGGAGGACATTGACAATACCCTTCATCCTGAACTTTGATGATGTCTGAGGGTAGAATCCCCGTTGCATTCTGCTTTACAAGCGACTTGCCCTGCTTCGGCCATCGTTGTCGTTGAGTCTACCATCGCCACCACCTACACCTCTCCGCTCCTCCACTATCCACCTCCATCTTCCATCGTCGCATTCACCTTCGCCACCCTGCTTCGTCGCTTAATCCACCGATGCACAATAGGTTGAAGGAACTCCACCACACAAGAGGTGACATCTCTGGTGTACTCCCAGGCCTATGGCGAGATCCGACCTTCTTAAACCATAGTAGCTCGAGCCACCACGCCTCCATTCTTGACTACCTTGCTTTGGTCTTCACTAACCGTCGAGCTTGTATCCTCAAGGTACTCCAGCACCTTTGTATCCCCCCAATTCATCTGCCTCAACCGCATATTCCCCCGCCCTCTTGACACCACTATTCACCACTCTTCTCATTCACTGCTTGCCACCTTATCCCTCGATTCCACCAAACCACATTCGACCACCTACCTTCCAGTTCCTTTCCTCCACTGTGTTCATTACCACATTCGCGTTGATCACCACGGCTTCCGCTTCCAACACCAACCACAGAGCTCTTTCACATCAGCAGGGGGTAGCCTCCACGACTTCATCTCTGGCTAGACTACTGTAGATCTTCATCGACATCTCCTGGAGCGAGGAGCTCCACCTTCCATGTCTTCCATTACTCCTGTGAATCTCTTCATCCTACTCCATTGCAGCAATGTTAATAGCTGCTTTGATGTCAAGGTCTTTAGTTTCCATCTCCTAGCCTGAGGCTTCTATCGCCAAGTCGATACTTCTCCCCGCTGATCACCTCATCTTCCTTGACAAGCTCCTTCCATGTCGACCTCTGCTCCTCCGGCACTACTGTCGGGGCGAAAATCCAAGGGCCAACACATGATCTGAAGGATATGGTTAGATACTCAAGCGCATCACAGAAGCGTGATCGTCATATCGGATACGACGAAGAGCGACTAGTCGTACTAGTTGTTCTATGCAGCGAAAATTAAAATTTTTTCATGTGACGAAACTACATGATCCAAGAACATTTCTCGGATCGTTTCTTCTAAACCACAAACAAGTATGAGGGTTACCTCTTGAAGCGTGGTTGCGATCGAGTCTCTAAACGAAGAGACCTCCTGTCTCAAGTCTGATCCGTCGGAGGAGATGCTTGCGAGCGCGGGGATGAATCGCGTGCTTCTCGCAATCCATGTTGATGATCCAAGTGGCGGATCTCCTGATCTCGACACACGAGATCTGATGTCTTCTTCACGAGCAGGGCACACCGAAGTAGACAGAGATCCACGAGCAAACCATCAAGCAGCATAACGACAACGCCGCAGCAATGGAGAACCTCTCAAGGGCATCCATGGTGGATGGCCACATGAGAGGGAGAGAGAGTAGGCGTGTGAAGAGAAAGAGAGAGAGAGACTTGTTGTCTCACTTATTGTGCAAAGAAGAGCAAAGGGGTGCCTCTCCTTTTATAACATTTTGGGATCCATGGATCTCAATCCATATGACAACACAAATCCAATGATTTACATTGATTTGTGTTTCTTTCAATGGTCATGATTTGTTGCTAAAAACACAACAACAATTAATTTAATTAAATTAATATATTGAATAAATAATCAATATATAAATTAATTTAAATAAAATCAATATAGGAGATTTAGGAAGGAGGCATGCCTCCCTTCCATAAAGGGGGTGGCGGCACTCCTTGAATCCAATTCAAGGAGGCCGTCCATCCTCCTTAATAGGAAGGAGGCACTCCTCTTCCTTATTCATGAGATCTCATATCTTATGAAAATATCCATTATTTACAACAACTATTTGTTGTAAATTATTCACACAAATAATCCATAATTATTTGTGAACATTGCAATCATGCCATTGGAAATTAGTGAATCATATTCACAACCCAAAATAAAATGTAAATTACAATTTCAATTTAATGTCCAATGTGAATCCAATTCACATTAACATTTAATTAACAAATGTAAATTACAAACATCTCTCTCTTATATATTATAAATCATATTTATAATATATTTGATTGATATGGATATTGCTATCCACATTATTCATATCCATGATAATTATATCACATTTAATCATCTTGGATCTTTATTCTCTTGTGTCCAAATAATATGAATCACATTCACATTATTTACATCTTTGATAATTAAATCACATTTAATTATCTTAGATAACTCTCTTTATAATATGAATCAAATTCATATTACTCATGATAATTAAATCACATTTAATTACCCATTTTCTCAATGCTCTAATATATATTATCAACAATGAAATTATCCTGAACCCATTCAAGGATAATGCGCTTTCTCCGCGAATACTTGGAGACAAGGACAGTGCGATTGTATTGTTCCATGTATAGTGACTTGGATATTGAGATCATATCTCAAATCTAGATCACAGGCCTCCCATAGATGCTTGATTAAATCAAGACCGCAAATCTAATCTTCTCATTGCATCTGAATCACATTCAGATCAATTTCCATTATTTGGACTAAGATCATATTACTTCTCTACTGATAGGAGTCACTAAAATCCAGACTCGTTTCATCACTCCCTAGGAATGGAAGCGTCATGGTTATACAATCGCTTATGATCACATCACCCTCAGGTATTCCCAATACCTGTACATCCTGCATACTGGAAGACTCAGAATAAACCTGAAGTATTTGATCAACTTTTTACTGTCTACTCCATGGTTTTATCATTAAGTTTCTCATTCGATTATTGGGAGTTAGTATCGATCATATACTTTCCAAAAGCATATATCATACCTAGGTCTTGATCATATACTTTCCAAAAGTATATATAAAACCTACAAATTCAGTCAAGCTTCCAAAGCGAGACGATCGTGCACGGAATTTGAGTCTTTCCAATATCTCATGAGTGAGGACATGTCTTCCGGTTCAATAAATGAACATGTATGATCCCTTTGAGAGATCGTATTACTCATATGCCCTTATATGCATACCAGCGCGCCAGTGTATAGACCTTGGTTAGGTCATCAACCTATTGGTCTGCCAAATGTACATACTCAGACATATAGTAACACATCTGTCTCCGATCAGAGGATGCGTGCCTATATCATGACAACATATGATATAGGACTTTGGTTATCTCAATCTCGTTAAGTCAACTCTTTGACCTAACTAATCTGACACCTCTGAATCTCTATTCCTATGCAGAGGACCTGCATCAAGAGGTGGGTCAGATATCAGCCTTTAGAGATAAGGATTGCCATCTCCTACTCAGGCTGGAGATCATCTCTTAACAATCATTTGACGGTGCTTGATGAGTCCTCAATCTAACTCTTTAGATATTTATCCAAGCACCGACCTCTATGATTCAACATTTGAATCAACAACTGTATGATCATCAAGATGGCCATGGTACATAACCTTAATTGTACTAAGGGACCTATTATGCAAATTATTTATTCTACATTTCAGATTAGGGAATGATATTTGCAATAATATTTATTGCATAATGGCTCGCCGTGGGCTCACATGTCCAACATGATCAACACTCTCCTATGAGGGATTTTGCAATAGAAGCTTTCGACTTTACCCAAATTCCATCCAGGACCAGTTGCCTAACAGCACGTGCCCATTGGGAATTTTGCAATAACCCTCTCCTGGGTTTAGTTAATCTCAGTTTAATCCCCACACTGCATTTTATTTACATATTATAATGTTGCGAATAGACCTCTATGTTTCACTCATTATTTGAACAACTCTATTGCATCATTTTATTAGTTATAAAGTAGCATGATGTTTCTCAATTAATTCTCTACATTGTGGCATGTGCTTGATATTTTTATTCACTTTCGTTAATTAATAATTAATATTCTTATGAAAAAAATACACATTTTACCCAATCTACGATTAGAAATTCATAATCAATTAATCATTATCCAAAAATTGTCCAAAATTCATGGATTATAGAATTAATTGTATTTGATGTCGTTCCCAAAATAATTGCATCTGCATGCATATTTTTCTCTATAAAAATCACTTTGTATATTTAAGTAGTTGATTTTTAATAGGTATTTAACTCATCCTCTTTAGGATTTAAAATTTTTCTAGGATATTGCATTTATTTTTATATCTTAGATAATTTTATTTCCTAAAAATAAGTAGTTTTAATATTTATTATAACCAGTAATTGAAAAGCACACAATTTGCATTCATTAATTCATTAAATTCTCATCTTGCATTAGAGAATTTAAAAAAAATATAGTATCTTCATTTCATCATTATTAACATATCAACCAAGTTTCGTAATTTTTGGACAAGATTTGATTGATATTTTTTAGTCCCTAAAATTGGCTCCATTTTCATTTGCATCCAAAATAGCATTAAAAATAACAAAATATTTCGCATCGAAAACTGCACATGAAATTCAATAGACATAATTTTAAGTTGTTCCTTTGCCTCCTTGAGTTCAATCTTGGGTCTTACCCAAGTAAAACAAACATAAAGTACTCGAACTAAATTGAATAGATTAAATGTAGTTATTTTCTTTATTGATTCTGATTACCCGCCTACAACAAAACGACAAATTGAAACGATAATTCACATAAATTAACTTAGATAATCGCGACTCACCACTGCTCTGTCCACAAGGGAGAAGGAAAGGCGATCAGCTTGATCGTATCCTCATTCACATGTAGATCATACAACGTACTACAGATAAGCTGGAACTCCTATAGGTGCAAGTGTGACTCCTCAGTATAATGCTCATATAACTTGGGCAACAATTGTATCATATATGGTTGGAGAACAAAGTTTTTGTGAATGATAGGAAGACAGATCCACTGATGAGTCTTAGTAGCTCCAAGGTTGTAGAGTTACTTCATCGTTCGATTTGAATCAAGTGATGGTCTCTCTGCTCCATTCTATTCACCAACCTCCTCACCTCCTGGGATCTCAACATCAGGAGTCTCTCTCTGTGCTCTCAGATATGTCAGCTCGACTCGGACGTTAGTCATCAGTCTACCCTGCTCCCTTATTTGGTTCTGCATGGACTCTAAGGACAATAGGAGATCACTATTGATGGTTGCTTGATCTATCACTACAGAGGTAGTATGTGGATGCTGCAGTCCTTCTCCAGCCATGGCGTCTCAAAAGGAGAAAGAATCTAGATCAGGTTCTACTAGGTCGACGTACAACTACGGCTGTAGAGTAGGGTTCTCTTGAACCTAAGGTGATGATGATAAAGAAGAGAGAAGAAGATGGAGTGGGAGAGAATATTCCAGGGTCAGAGTCATTCCTGAAATAGGAGACACAAGTGGACTTCAGTTTATCAAGAGGGACATCCCGAACCAACCTAGATGAATGGACAGGTGCACGAGAGAGAGGATCGGCTAGAGTTGACCAAAGTAATCTCCTACCCATCATGTTGATAAGACAAATGATTAACTTCTAGAGATATGAAAGATATGTTACTCACACCACAAAATCAAACACAAAACAATACCTCAGATTCACAAACTCATGACCCTTAAAGTTCGGTCGTTAATCTTTTTACTTTTAGGGTTAATTGATAATGCAAGTCTTTTCACAGATTATGCGAGCTGATAGGTGCCTGAACTTCCCGGAAGACTGTCCCAAGTACAAACGACTAATTACCTACTTTTAGCCAGTATGGGAGTAAGAATAAGTACGGACTGTTTTTGGCTACTTGTGTGATGAACACCATTTCACCACTTCAATTGTCATCTTTTATCGTAGTATATGCGGTGAAAATGATTCAGTAAAAATCACAATCTTTGAATGTTGTGGAATATTTATAACTAGGCAAGTCACAAAGGTCGAACACAGGGACACGAGATACTCTATTTCCTTGTCAAATTTTGATCAATTTAGAGCTTGTGTGAATAATTCTTAATTCTAAGGCTTTCAAGTAATTTATAATGAAGTTAAATGATGCATGCATTTTTTAGTTGTTTTTAAATGCAAATGGAAGAATGTGAATGCAAGGGTGATGTATGCAAAAGATAATATACAGTATGCCATAGAATAGTTACATAAATGAGCAATAGGATATGGTTTGAAATTAGAGTCGAATTGAGCGCAAAAGTACAAGCAATCAACTATTCAGGGCAAAGACATGTAGAGCAAGGAACTAACTAACATAAAAATTTCACTTTATTTAAAATGATGTCAGATAATAAAATTAAACATGTCATGAGATAGATGAAGAAACAAGTATAAAAACGACACTAAAATCATGCAATTTGGACCTACGATGCTCAAGTCAAGAAGAAAACAATGCAAAGGGCATAAATGTAAATAAAATGCAGGAAATAAAAGGATACAGATTACAAATAGGTCCCTGGGGGCCTATTTGCAATTTCCAGAAACCGCTTAGGCCCTTTTGTACTTTCTCCATGTGTTGGGGCCTTTTTGTAATTTTGTAAACTCGCGAGGGCCACCCTGTAAAATACCCAGCCATGCATGTGAGGCACGTGCCTGGGGACCAATATGCAATTATCAATACTTCTAGGGTTCTTCATGTAAATTATCCAGGCCCTCACGTGCTGGAGACGTGAGGAGGCCAGGCGCGGGATATGTTTCAGCCTCGGGCCAAGTGGCGACGTCTGATGCTTCATCGGGGGCGGTCTGGGTTCTGAGCCTATAAGCTGGGCGTCGAGGCTCGGGTAGCATTAGGGTCGTCCGATCCAGATGATCAGACGGTATCTCCATCTTCGTTCTCCACCGTAGGCCATTGGAGGAGGCTGCACTCCGACGAGCACGTTCTTCCTCCACCGACATCCAACAGTTGCTCGGAAGGTGTGAACACCTTCACGATGAGCTGGTGAAAGGGATAGAGGCTCACCGAAGATGAGGTTATGGTCGAGAATGTGGATTGGTGCAGGAATGTTAGAGGCAGAGGAGATGACCGGAGCATGCATGCGAATTCCGATCAATGGTGGTACCTGTAGTGTTAGCTTAGTCGAGGCAGCCGCAAAGTGAATGTGAGGTGGAGTGGAGTCCCATGTAAGTAAAGGAGCGAGGGATCTGGGTCTCCTCTCCGGCGAGTCGAAGGGGAGGTGGAGCGGAGGCGATCAGGTTATGTAGAAGGGAAGATGGTGATCGGAGTAGGTCACGGAGATGGAGGTGGTGTGGCGAAGATGCGGAGGTGGTCAGATGGGGGTGATAGTGCTAATAGGCGTTGGGATAATTGGGGGTTAGGTGAAGAAGGTGGAGGTAGCGGC
Source organism: Ottelia alismoides (assembly GCA_037367405.1). Lineage (NCBI taxonomy): Eukaryota > Viridiplantae > Streptophyta > Magnoliopsida > Alismatales > Hydrocharitaceae > Ottelia > Ottelia alismoides. Next base: position 1,093,167 of record JAZKJV010001133.1, on the reverse strand, counting down.
GATGGAGGGGAGGCATTGGATTGATGAGAGGCATCTGGAGGAAGGAGCTAAAAATGGAAGGAGGCGCAAAGGTTGCGAGTCGTAACGCGTGGGGAGAGGGAGGCATTTGAGGTAGGAGATGAAGCCTTGACCATTGGATCATGTGATCCAGTAGACCAGGTTGAGGTGCGGTGGAGGGCTTAGATCTTGATCCTAGGGCTAAGGTGAAAGAGTGAAGGAACGATCTAGATGGGGGACTGTAACTCCATCCAGCGACTTAGATGAAGCGGGCGACGTGGGCGAAGAAGATCCACAGGATTAGCAAAGAGATTGAGTGGCTCATGTTTTGGCGGGAATGAAAGGATGAGATCAGATCTTAGGGAAGATCTAATGGATGTGAGTGCAACGGAGTGGGCGGCTAAGATGGAGCCTAGGAAGCGAGATCGGATGGCTCCAGGAGAAGCTAGGTGGTGGGGAGAGAGTAGGCCATGTGGGCAGCCCAGAGGGTGCCATGTGGCCCAATAAAAAATCAGAAAATGTAAAAAATACAGAAAAATATAAAAGAAATAGTTAAAGGTAAAATTAGAAAAAAGTCAAAACATGAAAGTTGTTCGTCTCAATGAGATCTCCAAGTTTTATGTTGGGTAAAAAGCCAAAAGATGTCATTTGTGCAAAAAGTATTTTTGGGGGGTATTTTTAAGGGTTTAAAAACATCGATTTTCAGGTTTTGAATTGTTTTTTGTATTTTTTAGTTCTGTTAAGGTTTAGGAAATAATAGACAACTAATTAACCTAGTTTTTAGGGGTTTTTGATAATAAAATAATTACAGAATAAATAATAGTTATTATATACAATAATTATAGGTTAAGAATACACAAAATAATACTAGATAATAATGAGGAATTATTGGTGTATTTTATTGGATTATTTAAGCTAGGGATTTAATTAGTGGATTTTAGCATGATGAATATGAGATTCATCATAACCCTATATTTAAACCATGCTCGCCCTCGAGCATCTAGAGAATAAAGGAGTCGGATTAATTCATGACAGTACAAGTGAAGATTTCAAGGCTCAATCTTTCAAATACCCTTAATTTAAGTGGTCCTAAAATTATGGGCTTATCCATGCTCTAGTCAGAAGGAATCCAACTTCTCTAACTATTAGATTCTCTTTTTGTACATATAATATAAGGATATGAAATTTAGTGTACTGTATTTCTTTAGAGTCGAGTCGAGGTATCACTCGAAGTTTCAGTACAAGAGATTCTCCTCTAGACCTCATCCTCAACACTAGGGAATAAGTCTATTCTTACTTCAGTCAACCATCTCATTAGTTTGTCAGACATGAAATGTAGATGGACGACCAGGTGATGGGGGGTAGGATTGTGTATATTTTTTCCCTCACATTGGAACAAGGGGCCTCTCGAGTACCTTTTTACTCAACACATGTAAATTTTTAGATTGTTAATCAATGTGTCCGTCAAGAGAGTTGGAGTCATCTGCACTTGTTTTTTTGGGAGTACACCGAGGTGTGTCTCTTTTGAGTATCTAAGATACCTTCGACACACAGACTTGTAGCATTTACGATGCAGAGCCCTTTTTTGGTGTCATCCCGACTCCATGGTCCTAATTAGCGCTTGGTCCAAGTGGACACTTTGAAAATGTTTGGGAGCACTCTCCATTTGTGGAAGCTCATTTATAATTTGACTTTGGAGGATAGAGCTTTTCTTTGACATTTCTTTTCTTTTGTTGGCTAGCTCTACTGCTTTTACTAAAAGTTGGCGCACACTGATCAACAATTATCATTAAGTTTCATCACACGCTGGCACATAGGTAGATATCAAAGAGATAGAATATGAACTTGTTCACATACTGGCTAAGGTTTTTCTAACACTCAAGTTTTCTGAAGCCTTCATGAACTTTATCCCATCCTTGAATATCATTAGATCGGGACTAAACTCAAATCTCTAATCCTAGTTCCAAAAGTGATAACTCAACTCATCTCATCAATCATGCAGTTGTGAAAGTGATTGTGCTGATCATATTCCTTTTGAAGGTAGAGATGAAGAGTGCAATATAGCGCTCAAATCTTTCAAACTAGGGAAGTGTGGATAATTAAGTTTGAAAACCTTAATGACTAATTCATGTTAACTTTGACTCTCAAGATCACAGAAATTCAGTGTCCTCAAAATCCTAAAGGCTTGAGTGAATGCAAATGTGTTAGAAATACACCAACTCCCTAGTTAGTGAATATTTTTGTGTTATTTTTGGGTTTTTGCAAATTTTTATGGATTTTAATTTTTCATTTTTTTAGTTCTTTGGAGAGACAATGATCGGACCAGACTCATATGAATAAAAGTGTATACTTTCAGCCAGTATGCGTGTAAGTATGGTTTGTTAGACGGACCCGTATTCCTTAAGGATGGAGCCATATACATTGTCCTTTAGACCAACCACTCTGCTAAGGGAGACCAAAGTTCCCTCACTAAAAGTATCTACTAAGCCTAGTAGTCAAATTATAATTCAAAGAAAGGTTTTTAATTTTTCAATTTTTTATGGAGTTTATTTTTTTATTTTTTATTTTTGAAAAAGGGTTATTTACACAAATTAATACCTCAATTTTTAAGAAAACCTTTTTACAAGTCTTTTACAAAACTCAGTTCAACCAAGCCTGAAAAAGAATATTCAAAAGTTAAAAAATATGAGCTTTGGCTAAAGTAAATATACAGTAGTATATGGTATACCCCCTATACTTAACATTTGCCATGACCTCATAGCACAAGTGATATGAAGCCATGGCTCAGTAAAATATTGGGTGATATAGCGGAACTGAGGAGGAGGGTCCCCCTATACTTAGGCCAAAGATAGACCCAAGAAGACAACACGAGGGATGGATGAATAGGCGGGTCCCCTATACTTAGGCTACAAATAGCCTAAGTAAAGGATCTGAGTTGGTGGGGGGATATGTGTTTGGAGGAGTAATTACATTACGATACATGGTGGAGGGGGTATGTTTTTACAGAAGAGGATGAGAGGGGGGTTTGTGCAATGTGTTCAGTTTAAGGTGTGAGAGGGGAGACAGAGAGAGTGATTGTGAAATATACAGAGAGGAGGGAGATGGGGGGGGGGGGGGTGAGTGTATATGTGTTAGTTTGTGTGTAGGGAGGGCGGGTAGATCATCTAGTGATCTACTTTTTTCTTCTTTTTTTTACAACATGCAAGCCCTCTAATGAGGATTATTAAATAATACACATGCAATTTTTTTACAGTATGCAAATGCAAGCAGACTGATAAATAATCCTAAAATTTCTCCAACAATTCTCTTATGGCCTCTCCAATGAAAGCTCCCAACTCCACGCCTCCATGAAGATCAAGCACCCTCGAACGTCATGGGCCCTGCCACAAAAGAGAAATGTTAGAAAAATAGACAGGAAATTAATCACCAGAAATGATGCAAAAATAATGCATGGAAGGAAGACATGTGAATATTGAAATTATACAGTAAAAATATATTAAAATTCAACAAATAATAAAGGTGAGCCGTGTCCCTGGCAACGACTCCATTTGATGAACATAATTTTCACCACTTCAAATGTCGTCTTTTATCGTAATATAGCCGGTGAAAATGGTTCAACAAAAACCACAATCTTTGAATGTTATGGAATATTTATAACTTGGCAAGTCTATCAATCAAACACTGGGACAAGAGCTACTCTATTTCATTGTCAAATTTTGATCAATTTAGAGCTTGTGTGAATAATGATCAATTCTAAGGTCTTCATGCAATTTATAATGCAGTTGAATGATGCATGCATTTTTTTAGTTTTTTTCAATGTAAATGGAAGATTATGTGTGCAAGGGTGATGTATGCAAAAGACAATAGACAAGTATGCCATAGAAGAGTTACATAAATGAGCAACATGATATGGTTCGAAAATAGAGTCGAATTGAGCGCAAAAGTACAAACAATCAACTATTCAGGGCAATGACATGTAGAGCAAGGAACTCATCTAACATAAAAAATTCACTTCATTTAAAATGGTGTCAGATAAGAAAATTAAACATGTCAGGAGATGAAAAATGGTAAATGCGAGAGCCGCTAAATAGCGGTCTGACAAATCAGACACACTGTCGCTGGGGCGACTACTCAAGCCTTCACGTTCGTCAACAATTAACCCACACAATTAATTAAACAATCAAGAGAAAGGATCGAAATTTATTATACCCTACTAAAAATATACAGTGGCAAGCAAGTAGGGGTCGAACACAGAAAATAAGGGTGTAGAGTGTAGACAAAAAGTCAAAGCCTATGTCTAATGAACTACTTAGACAATATGGATTTTTTGTGGTTTTTGATTATATATATATTTATTTAATTTTTAATTTTATATTTTTGTATTTTGATTTTTAATTTACTGATTTTCTATTTTCTTTTTGTATTTTAGATTTTTATATTTTCTTTTTTAATAATAGACAATATAAAAGAAAGAGGAATAGAGTATTTATAAAAATGGGGAAAATGCTCAAAATTCAGGGAATAAAATGTTTTGGTTTTTTTAGATTTTTATAATTTTTTGTGGTTTTTCTAGATTTTTCTTAATTTTTTGGTATTTTTATAGTCAGAAATACAATAAATAATGAATAAAGGTTGCTAGCCGAAATTAAAATGGGGAAGAAAAATAGCCAACAGTATCAAAATTTTCCCAAATTAATTTTAAAATAAAGGAAGTAAAATAGGGAAGCTGCAGGAACTGAGTTTGTATTTTTAGGGTTTTTATAGATTTTTTTAAATTTTTTAATTTTAAAGGTTTTTTTTGAAATTTTTAGTTATTTTTGGTCAGTAGTTAAAAGACTCTAAAATAGATAAAATATGATTTTTTTAGAATTTTTCAAAAAGTTTTGCTAATTTTTATGGATTTTCTAATGTAGACAGTAGCTAAAATGCATGTTTTTGATTTTCAATAAATAGCAAAAATGCAAGAAAAATGCAATGCAAAAATATATCTTGAATCTACAACTCAACCGGAGCTTAAGTCGATTTTTGTGGAATTTTTGGGTGTTTAGAGATGCATGCCATAATTAAAGACAACAAAAAGAAAATACAAGCCTGACAGGGGCATTTTTGTAATATTAAAAAGCTACAGGGCAAATATTGCAATTTCAGCAAAATGACACGCGCAAAGCACGTGTTATGCTGTTCACAGGGGTATATTTGCAAATATCAAAAACCGGTAGGGCAGGAGTGCAAATAACCCAAATATATATTATAATCACTACGCACAGGGGTAGAAATGTAAATACAGAAAAGTTCGATGTGCATGGCGCAAAATACCCAAAATCACGTGTCCCCGTCGCGTGAGGTGACGTAGACAGGGACTAAAGTGTAAATAAAAGAAGTTCGGGGACCCAATTGCAATTATTACAAATATTTTTAAACTATAGATGAAATTTTTAGGATTAATACGTAAATACAAAAATCGCGGGGGTTAGATGCAAAATACCCCTCGCTGCGCGCGATCAGACGGCCGATGATGATCCACTTATCCACGTGTCCTGATCTGGTGGCCTGATGGCGCTTCGCACGGACGTCCAAGATTAGATCCCCGCGACGAGATTCGACGGTGGAGGATGGTGATGATCTGACGGCTCCTGTGCGTACTGGATAGCGCTCCTGATACGACGGCGAAGATAGGTTTACGAAGAACACACTCCCCGGCGAGCTTTGGCGACTGATTCCGGCCGACACACGACCTCTCCAGCCCTAGGATCAAGGGCAAAATGATCCTGGGGCCTCTCCACGTCGAACGATGGTCTCAACAGCGGCGGAGACGGTGAGGTGAAGTCAGACGGCGAAGATGACCTGGGGGCTTCGTTCCTGGGCTATCGAGGCTCGATGGAGCCTCCTCTTTGGCTCTGACCTGCAGGGTTAGACGCATAAAAACCAGGCGAAGCTACTGGGGGTGTTTTGGAGTTAAATGGAGGTGATGCGTGGCTCGGGCGTGGAGCTCTGGCATACGACGGAGATGGGAGCTCGGGTCCCTCGATCTGGGCGAGATCGAGGGTGATGGAAGGGTGGAGCAGAGCGATGGAGTGATGAGGAATGAAATGGAGGTGAAAGCGTCGGCTGCGGATGATGGAGGTGGCTGGAAAGTGGAGGCGGAGCTAAGCTCCGCCGTGGAATGATTCACGAAATCACGACGAAGGGATGAACGAAAAGTAAAACTGCTATAATCCTAACCTAAGCTAACCCTAAGCTACAAGAAAATGGAAAAAGAATAGGGGAAGGCTCACCAGAGACGACGAAGTGAACTCGCGGCGGAGCTCCTGCAAGGGGCTGGATCTACTTCGATTTGATACCAAATGGCGCAAACCCAAGCTCGAATCATCTCCTGCTGTCACCACGAGTGCAATGGACTAGGGGTTTACGGGCGAAAATGGAGGAAGGAGGATCAAAAATCAAAATGGATGTCGAGGGGGGGTTTTTGAAGAACTTGCTCTGGCGTGACTTTTGATGCATGATCACGGGCGAACGGAGAAGATCTTGGAAGATCTAATAGGCCGGCGAGAATCATGATGCTACAGGGAACAATTTTCATGAAGGTACCCTCCCTTCTCGAGCAATGGATTTATGGCGAAAAAATCGAGAAGAGGAGGGTGGCGAGTGTTCTGACAGGAGGCACAGGGCTAGGACCAAGGAGTTGACCCGAGGTCAACTCCCCAGGCCACCTGGATGGTCCACGTGGACCAACCAGGAAAATCCCTGGAAAAAGGTTTTGTAAAATCATTTTAAAATATTAAAATATTTTATTAATGTTCAATTATTAAATAAAAAATATTTGTTATTTTATAAATTATTTTATGGTGATTTTTAATTATTTTTATGGGGTATATTTTTACAAGTTCCCTTTTATACCCTTTATAGGTATATTATCTATATATTTGAGTGTTTTATTTTTATTTTATTTATTTAATTTATTTTTTTAGTTATTATTTTATAAATTTTTAAAATATTTTTATACATTTAAAAAATATTTTTATTTTATTTTTCTGATGTATGTTATACACTTAATAAAATAAAGGTATGGTTTATATAGGTATAAGTAGAGGTATGATACCTATGTATACAATATACAAGTATTTTATTTTATTTTTATTTTGTGTTTTTATTCTGATTTTAATGTACGTATATATTATAAATAGATTTAAAAAATTATAAAAATATGAAATTATAAAAATAATGAATAATAAATAAAATGAATATTTTAATCTGTACAAGTATACAAGTGGGGTCCAAAACTCAACTTTCAAACCGTACCTCCGAAAAATACGAAACCACCTCCATTAAATAGATTATTTTAAGTTATATACAATTAAATGTGAATTTGGTACATTTCGAGTTTTTATTTGCATGATACAGGTCTGGGAAGTTGGAGTTCTAGAATCTTATTCAGACCATAACTTTTTATCTGTAAATTATTTTTCATTGAAACCAATTTTGTATTTTTCTCTACTTAATTATCTACAACTTTCATGTACAAAGTTTCTTTATTTGAGGTATAAAAAGTGGAACCAAAAATAGGTCCCAAAATGAATAAAGAATGAATCAAAAACAAAGGGAATTTTATTGTATTCTGGCCCTTATCTCCCCCTACTTTATTCCTTGTCGACCAATTCATCAAGATGCCTAGGTCTTGGGGTTTCGGGTCATAAAATATTTACAATATTTTATTCTTTTTCTTTTCTTTTATTTATTCTATAATTTTGGCTTTAATTACAGTATTTTATACACTATTTACATGCACACGCATGAATGCTAAGATGCTCCAATTAAGGGTATTCATACGCATTTGCTAGGGTGTTTGATGCAAAAATGATAGAATAAAGATGACGAAATGTGGCTTCATCATCCCCATATACTTTACCTTTGCTAGTCCCTTGCAAACACTTATGCAATAAGTGCAGAAAGAAAAAGAAAGAATAGAAAAAGAAGAAGATGGATTACGTTTAATTATCAAACTTGTCTTCATAAAATCAAAGTTTGGAGCTTAAGTCGGACCTTTGAAATTTTAGTGCGGGTGGAACCTTAATGAGCACCGGATTTGAAATCCAACAGTCTCTGAGAATCCCAAAACTCTGTCCAAGTCTCCTCAATAGCCAGGTCAGAAATATCTCAATTCCTACGCAAACCTTTATGACTATGAATCTGACTCGTACGGTGTAAGTGATGTGACTCTCCCCAACTGAAATGACAAAGAGACTGACTTCTCCAATATGACAACCCAATGATTCCCCAATCCAACAACTCATCCCTCAAGGAGCAGGGTATTCCCTTCTAAGTTCAAGTGGCAACCAGCCCAAGAGGAGGGGTGAAGAGAAGAATGGATGGTAGCCAGTATAGCTACCTATCCTAGGATGCAAGACCAGTGTAGTCAAGTCATCCAGCTGCAGGCTTACATCGTTTGACTTTGAGGCTCAAGCTTGCTTATTAACTATACATATATATACACTCCGGCAGGCATTTTTATTTTTGTACAGGTATGTCCACTTTTTTTGGAGTTTTTGCTTTTTTTTAATACTATATACAACAACCTTTACATAGGGAGTTTTCCTCTTGAGCTAGTAGACTATCCCTCTTTTGAAGCTTTATTGCAACCCACAATCTCCTATCCTCAAAACTCATCATTACTGGACGGGTTGGGATGCACTTCCCTCCCTAAAGGAGGACAAATGTTTCCTCCTGTGTGCGTCTCATACCGGCAAATCCAACCCTCTCACCACTCCAACTGAGTTGAGCCAAGTGAAAGGTGCAGGTGTCCAAGTTAGGTCATTATCAACAAGAGTCGTGCGTGTGCTCCGAAATACTCTACTTAGGCAGTCAAGAATCCATTGAACCAAGTCTCGTGATCCTCAAAGAATTAAGTCAACTAGACCTGAAGTACCTCAATCCCAGTTCTTATAGGGTTCCTGTTAATTAGGTAGATTTAAGGTCCAACCAAGCTCCAATCTTCGGATTTTACTTAGACTTGTTCAACTATCAAACTCAATCCGAAAAATGTGAATGCCATGCTATGCAGAAAATATTTTTGTGATGCAATTTTCAAGATTTTGAACTTTTATGGATTTTTTAAAAGATGGTGATGTGATGATGCATATGCTTTTTTTTGTATTTTTCAAAAGATTTTTCAAATGTTTTTGTATTTTAATTTTTGCAAATGTTTTTGAGATTTTTGAAAACAAAAAGATTTTAGGCTGAAAACAAGGTTAAAAAATAAGTACACGGGAGTGCTTTTTGTAAATACAAGAAGTGGATTTTAAGAATTTACAAGGTAAGTGATCAATTTTATAGGTGTGTATATATATATATATATATAAAGAATTTCAGGTGTGATGTACATATTTCTCAAACTTATTTGACACAGGTTTTTCAAACAATTTCTGAAAACTATAGTCCAAAATAATTTTTACAAGCAATTTTACAAACATGTACACACATTTGAAAAACATTTTGCAAAGGTTTTCAAAATAGTATATATAGATTTTTTCAAAATATTTTTTCAACCATTTTTCAAAACATTTGCAAATCATTTTTCAAACTTTTTATTTCACACAACAAAAATAATTTTACAATCAAAATATTTTTACAAAGGTTGAAAACATGTAACAAAATGTTTTACAAATAGTTTTCAAAAGATTTTTCACAAAGGTTTTCAAACTATTTTTCAAACATTTTGCAAAAAATATTTTCACCTGATTTATTAATCAGTAAGTACAAAAAATATTTGAGGAATGATCACATCTTTTTATTAAGGTTTTTAATGAATTTTATAAGTATAATTAGCCATATTTATTAAGAAAATACGAAAGTACAAGTTATGGCTAAAGTATATACGCAGTATATACGACCCCCTATACTTGGCTCGAGCTATGCCTCATAGATCGGAGAGAAAAGAGAAGACATAACTCGTACGAAGTATAGGAAAGTCTAAAGAATAAATGAATAAGGGATGAAGGAATGAACGAATGAGAAGTTGACCGTCCCCCCTATACTTAGGATCAAATAATCCTAAGTATAGCAGATTGTACACAACGCAGGGAGGGTCAAGGGTGGGAACGAACAGATCGTACTCAGATTGTCTCCCCCTATACTTAGGGTAAGATATCCCTAAATATAGACAAGGAGAGGAGACAATGGAGAGGATCAAAGAAGAGAAACACTCGGGGTGCGCATCCCCCCTACACTTAGGATAAAGTACATCCTAAGTGTAACAGTGATGAAAGGGATGACATCATGTCGGTAGAGTAAGATCAAAGAGACGGAAAAGAAGAAAAGAAGAAGAAATGTCATTCAAAAATGTTTTGCTCTGCTTGGCCTTCCTCTACCTCTTTGGAGGTATCTGACTCATTCCTATAGACTACTTGAATCGAGTCAATGACAGCTATGAATGCATCATGTTCAAGGTAGGGCTTCAAAAGCTGTCCATTGACTACAAATGGTTGTGCGTCAGCTGACAAATTGGATATCAATACACTTCCGTTGTCACGCACATGCCTAACCATAAACGGCCTAGTCCATTTGCTCTTCAATTTGCCTGGAAAGATCTTTAATTTTGCATCAAACAACCACACCTTCTGACCCGGCTCGAAGGTCTTACGGCGGATATGCTTGTCATGCCACGTTTTGACATTCTCCTTGTACATCAGGCTGTTGTCATATGCATAATCTCTGAATTCCAATAATCTGTTCAGATCAAATTTTCTGTTCTTTCCTGCTTGCTTGGAATCCAAATTACAGATGTTGATGGCCCATAAAGATTTGTGAATTAATTCGACAGGAAAATGACATGGCTTGCCATACACAAGGCGGTAGGGAGACATTCCTAAGGGTGACTTGTACGCTGTTCTATAAGCCCAAAGAAAGGAATCAAGCAGCTGAGACCTATTCTTGCGATCCGGACACACAAGCTTCTGTAGAATTGTCTTGATCTCCCTCTTTGAACATTCAGCCAAGCCATTGGACTGCGGGTGGTAGGGTGAAGCGACACGATGTTCAATGCAGAATTCCTGGGTCAGCTTCTTCACCTCTCTGTTTATGAAATGACTACCCCCGTCGGATATGAGAATCTTGGGAATACAGAACCATGCTATGATGTGATCTCTCAAGAATCAACAGACAGTCCTGCTGTCGGTGGTTCGGGCAGGAATAGCCTCCACCCAGCGAATTACATAGTCGACAGCAAGCAGAATATATTCATAGCCCTGACTGTTGGGAAACGGGCCCATAAAGTCTATGCCTCATGTGTCGAAGACGTCTGATATCTGAATGTATTTCAGAGGCATCATGTCTCTCATTACTATGGTTCCTCCCATCTTCTGACAGTCAGTGCAGCATTTGACATAATCATCTGCATCTTTGAATAATGAAGGCCATCAGAGGCCACTTTGAAGAACTTTTGTTGCCGTTCGTTTGTCTGAATGATGTCCTCCAGAATCTCGGTCATGACATAAGGTGAGGACGCTTGGAACTTCCTCCTGAGGAATGCACCTTCTCCAGATACAATCTGCCCCCTCACGAAATAAATACGGATCCTCCCACTGGTAGAAATGAATTTCAGACATGAATCTGTCTATTTTCAACTTTGCCCAATCCTGTGGGATTCTCTTGGTCACCAGATAATTCACAATGTCTGCATACCAAGGGAGTGAGGAGACAGACAGAATTGCCTCGTCTGGAAAGGTCTCTGTGATCGGTTGCAGGTTCAGCTCAGGAGATTCCGGCTCAGGAAGCCTCGATAGATGATCGGCCACCACATTCTTTACCCCAGGTTTATCTTTAATTTCCAAATCAAATTCCTGTAGGAGAAGGATCCACTGAATGAGACGTAGTTTGGCGTCCTTCTTCTGCTGTAAGTACCGAATGGCCGAATGATCCGTGTAAATGATTACTTTGGATCCAAAGAGATAGGATCTGAACTTTTCCAAGGCGAAGTCTACCGCTAGCAGCTCCTTTTCAGTGACGGTGTAATTCCTCTGGGCTTCATCGAGCGTTCGACTAGCGTAGTGAACCGTAAGCGGTACATTGTCTTTCCTCTGTGCAAGAATAGCACCAGTGGCATAATCTGACGCGTCGGTCATTATCTCGAAAGGCTGAGTCCAAATCGGTGGCTGCAAGACAGGGGCCTGTGTGATGAGTTTTTTCAACTGATTAAAGGCAAGGAGCACACGATCATCTACAATGAATTTATTCTCCTTGCCGAGCAACTCAGTCAATGGTCTGGACAGTTTGCTGAAATCTTTGATGAATCGTCGGTAAAAACCGACATGGCCCAAGAATGACCTGACTTGTTTGATGGTTGTCGGTGGCTCAAGTTTGGAAATCACGTCCACCTTGGCTGGGTCAACCTCCATACCACGTTTGGAAACAACGTGACCTAGCACGATTCCTTCGGTCACCATGAAGTTGCTCTTCTCCCACGAGAGCACAAGATTGACTTCGTAGCACCTCCGTAAGACTCGGTCTAAATAATCCAGACATTGATCGAATGAATCCCTGTAAATCGAAAAATCATCCATAAAGACCTCGAGAAAGTTGCCCACCATGTCGGTAAAAGCTGCAAGCATACACCTCTGAAATGTGGCTGGGGCGTTGCAAAGCCCGAACGGCATCCGTCTGAAGGAATATGTACCAAAAGGATAGGTGAACGTGGTCTTGTCTTGATCTTCAGGAGCAATAGCAACTTGATTGTATCCATAGTAGCCATCCAAGAAGCAGATGTATTCCTTCGCGGCCAATCTTTCTAAGATCTGGTCGATAAAGGGTAAAGGAAAATGGTCCTTCTTGGTGGCGAGGTTAAGTCTTCTGTAGTCCACGCACACTCGCCAAGAAGTGGGTACTCTGGTTGCGATCTCCTCTCCTTTGTCATTCTTTACGATGGCGATCCCTGATTTCTTGGGCACAACATGCAGAGGGCTCACCCATTTGCTGTCGGAGATGGGATAAATGAATCCCGCATCACACCATTTCTGGATCTCTTTCATAACAACCTCCCGCAGATTAGGATTTAATCTTCTCTGAAGCTCTCGAGAGGGCTTGCAATCTTCTTCCAGAAAAATGCGATGCGAGCACAGTGACGGATTGATCCCATGGAGATCCGAAGTTCGCCAGCCTATCGCCTTGCGGTTGTGTTCAAGAACCTCCATCAGCCGAGATTCTTGGTTTGCGGTCAGATGTGCATTGATAATGACCGGGTACATGTTTGGTTCTCCCACAAGGAAGGCATATTTCATGCTGGAGGGCAAGGGTTTTAGCTCTGGCGGGGTCTGAGCGGCTTCAGAGGTGACCTCAGCTATTAATTCAGGTGACGATTCTTTCATCTGTTTAGTGTCCGCCATAGTCTGTTCTGCCTCTTCTCTCAAATATTGACAGAATGTCTCGATGATTTCTTCTTCATCAAAAGATTCTTCAACCATTTGCTCATGGTTCTGAAGTCACAACACCTCCACGACAGTCTCATTCAGCACATCAGCGAGTTCCTCATCCTGATCGATAAGGGAAAATTCGACTGCGGTCTCCGCTCCCTCCTTGGGGCAGAGGAGTTCACGGATCTCATTGTCATCCAAAAATAGATTGGTGTCTTGAATATCTGCTAGAAAGTTGCAGTCGTCAGAGGACTCAATCACCTTTGTACATGATGTAGATGTTCGTTCGGTTGGTGTTCCCTCAGGCAAAGTCTCCACTCTGACTGTTTCATCATCAGCCCTAAAAGTGATTTCTCCCGTCCCATAGTTCACTATTGCGTTCGATGTCCGCAGGAATGCTCTTCCAAGTATGATCGGGGTAAGGAGCAATGGAGCAGGGACGTCCATATCTAGTACCACAAAATCGGCTGGGGAACTGCTTTCCCTGAACCGTAACTATCACGTCCTCCAACAGGCCCCTAGGACGCTTAACTGACTTGTCTGCAAACTGCAGAATCATCTTTGTAGGCTTGAGCGGTCCTAGCCTAAACTATGTAAGCAGTGAGGCTGGCATCAGGTTGACGGAAGACCCGCTGTCGAGAAGTGTTCGTTCAAACTCCTGATTAAACATCTGACAACGCACAGGAGGTGCTCCCATATTAGGCTTTTTATCCGGGAGGTTGCTGATTGCATTAACTGTGGCCATTGTGAGGATATGCTTTTCGGCCTTGCCACTTTTGCTTCTGGAGTTATGGGGGTGTGGCCTGCGCTTGGTTGTGCATGCCTCTTTCAATCCTTTCTTTACAGCTGGCATGTACTCAAGAGCTTTCATCAATGGCATGTTTAATACCAAATGCTGAATGATTTCAATGATAGCAGGATCAGACAAAGCATTTTTCAAATTTTTCATTTTTTTTTCTTTTTTTCATTGCTTCTAGGAAAGGAGTATTTACAAACTTTTTACCAATGTCATTCAGAACATTGTCCATATTGTTGTTTATAGGTAGTTGGCAAAAAGGAATAGAATCATCTACAAGATTTGGACCAAAAACGGCAGGCTCGGCTTCAGGTGCTGGCGTTGGACTTGCTGCAGGTGCAAAATCCCTTCTGTCTGTGGCTGGCTCTGTAGCAGGTGCAGTTGGCCTATCTCCACCGAGGTTGTTGCTATCTTTTTGTGTTTTGTGGTTTTCTTCATTTTTTTGTGATTTTCTGGGTGATGGTGCTGCTCCAAAAATGCTTCACGGCCCTGGTGTTGGCTTGGCTGACGACTCCCCGTCAGATGCAAGATGTTTCCCCTTCACGGTTGCTGATGGCTTGAGTGTCCTACTGCTCCTGAGAGTAACAGCATTAGATAGGAAGCAATTTAATTCACCTGATTTTGGTTGGACACTACCGGCTACCTGCTCCTTCCGTCAGAAATTGTTTGGGTTTGCCTCGACTTGAGCAGGGATGGTTGTTTTCGCAGCCGTCAAGTCGTCGATCTTCTGATTCATCTCAGCCATATTCTTCATCAACTGTTCAAGGCATGCTAGGGTTGGATTAACCGGTACAATCTCAGAAGAATCCCCCTGCTGGGGCCTAGAGTGCTGGTACGACGGTTGAGACTGTGATTGGTAACCCTGATAGAATTGGTGAGGAGGAGGGTTGGAGGGATACTGTGAGTTCTGGTGATATGTAGCAGTCGGTTGCTGATGATACCCTTGTCCGCGGTATTCGGACTACTGAGGACCATGCTGGTAATTCTGCCTCCATGTGTTGCCGTGAGATGGAGGCTGGTACTGATATGCGGGTTGGAAGGGTCTCCCACCCTGCTGCTGATGGTGATAGGGCATGTTGCCCATGTTCTGACCTTGAGGGTGTCCCTGAGGATGGGTCAGTTGCGCTTCATTGTTCCATACACCATTGATTTCCTGGATCAGTGGCGGGGATGGAGAGAACTGCTCGAAATAGGCTGGTTGGGACTCAGGTTGATATACAACCATCTGCGTCTGAGGCTGCGGGGGCTGCTCCGGATCCTGCACATAATACACGTGCTGAACAGGTTGGGACTGCGATGGAGTCGGCTGAGGATTCTGCTGCATTGTAGGCTCCTTCTTCTCAGCATTCGGCTCGGCAGAAGTGGACACAGCATTGCACATGTTGGCATTCAACGCACGAACAAGTTGCTCCAGCTGCTGGGAAATCAGATCGCGCTTTTTCAAACAGTGGGTCCTCTTCTCAATGACAGATAACTTTTCGAGGTCTTGCGACCTCTTCTCAATGATATCCACCTTAGACAGGTGGCTCCCAATGATGCTCAAGTTGGAGCTCTCATCCTTCTCCTTGGTGTGAGAAGCCATGTTCACTGGCTTGCTGACGGCAGTTGACACCTTCATGTAGATCCGGGATGAGGATTGAGCGGCTTCTCCTTCAGCCATTTCCTGGAAGACATTCCCACTACATCCTCGTCCTTGTTGAAATGGGAGCCACCGCAAGCGGCATCGACAAATCTTTGGCTCTCAAGTGTAAGCCCACCAAAGAAATGCTGCACAAGGCTGGTCTTTGGAATTTCGTGGTGGGGACACTTCTCCTGGATATCCTTGAATCTCTCCCACGCTTCATGGACAGTCTCGTGGGGCTGCTGGCAAAAACTGGAGATACGGGCATGCATCTGATTCAATTGCCCGAGAGGATAGAACTTATGGAGAAATGCATACTTCAGCTCCTCCCAGGTCGTGACTACCTTCCCTAGATGGTCGACCCAATATATGGCCTTATCTTGCAGGCTGAAGGGAAAGACGGTCATCTTGACTACCTCTACAGGAATTCCAGGGTAATGAGCGGTAGCACAAATGCGGCCAAACTTCTTGAGGTGAATATAAGGCTCCTCAGTGGTATTCCCGTGGAATGTGGGAAGCAGAGACAGAAACTGCGGCATTAGCTCGAAGTGGGCATGAATACGTGGAATCTGGATCCACTCAGTGATGCGACCAGCTCTGGGATTGTATGTTTCCTTTAGCGTAGGCTTAGGCTACGGTAGTTCTGCTTCCGCTCGATCGAAGTTTGGTCCTCCCACTGAGAACTCATCTCTAACCTCCTTGAAGTTGATCTCTTGATTTGAATCATCCTCCTGTCGACCATCTATTGCATCGTCCCTCCTCCTCAGATCATTCAACATATCTTGGAAAGCGGTCTGGGCCAGGGCTTGGTTAGTCAACTGCTGCTGGATGGCTTGAATGGAAGCCATCAGCTGACTGTTAACTTCGTTATGCGTGGTGTACTGCCCTTCCCCCGGATTGGCTTCAGCTTCAGATTGGTGTTGTGGTCCCTTTCCTCTTCCGCTGGCCATCTCAGATTCTGCTTGATTTGCTGGCTCGGAATCGAGCTCTAAATCTGCAAATGGAAGAATGCCCCGATCAGTCTGAATTGCAGCACCAGATGGAGAGAACTGTTCTGTGTTACGGTCAACACAGAACTTTGTTAAGGACGGTGATGTGTAAGGAGTGAAATCAATTGCCATCCAAAACGGACAGAATTCGGGACAAGAGTGATCCCGATTTATTGAAGAAGACGGGGAGTCTGGAGATCGGTCCATAGAGTCTGAACCGGGTTCTCGGGAATTGCCCCGCATTATTAGAGAGGGCGAGCGGGTGGAACCTATGTGGGTGTCGACGGAGTCTCGACTAAACTATCCATTCGTCACCATCTCGAAGATCAAGAGGAAGATCGATGTAGATGAAAGATACGGGGGTCAACAAGAAATAAATGGAGTGTAAAACAATAGAAGGCTCACAATGAGCAAGGGTTAAATGGAAGGAGGGAAAAAATGGCGCAAAGGCTCGATGTTTTTGATCTTGACCTTAACTCGACTAATCAATCAAACCCAAAGCAATGGATTCACCAACTCGACTCGTGAAGCCGTGAAGGTTCGATAATTTTCTTTGTGAATTTTAGATTTGATTTTCAGGCAATTATCTTTTCACGAGTCCTTAGAGCGCTACACCTATAGGAGCGAGAGTACTGCCAGACGAGTATCCCGTACTTGTCCTCCTCCTGTGTAACATGTAGTCTGCACTTTTTAAGGTCCTTATAGCCCTTCCTGGATCCCTACTCAGCCAAAGAAATAGAGAGAGGAAGCCAATAGGCGAAACCGATACTTCGGAACTCGCTCGCAACGGAATCACTCGTGGGCGTGCAAGAACCTACTCGGACGCAAGACGATAAGACAGACACCGCCGTGAAGGTGTGGCCTATGCTCGATACTTCGGACAAGGTCAGTGCTCTACACAATAAAGAGTCACTATTGTCGACCAAGCCCTACTCGTCTACGTACGATAGAAGTGCCAATACTTCGGAAATCCAGGCGTTACACAAGGAAACCACAGACTGGGTTTTGGGCTCTATTCCTTACGATGTCGCTCACCTCACTTGGAAGGAGACCTTCCCATGCAACCTGAAAACAAATGAGGGCTTTGCTCACCCCAAGGCAATGAGTCCAATTAATCAATTTTATTAAGGTCAAGTATTTTTATCAGTCCCCTTTTTTTTTGTGTTATCACTTGTTTTGAGTAAATTCAATACAAGCGTCTAATGTTTTTTGTATTTTCTTGATTCCTATTTGTTCCAAAAATAGAGGGAGAAGAGTTGAAAAAGCCAATGCAAGTTGGCACTAAGATGGAAATCTCACCTTACTATATGCCAATATGCACACGGAAATCATCCTAAGCAGGCAATTGCTAGCGTGAAGAACTACAAGTCGGTTATCGATCTTCAATCCAGGAGTCCGGTCTAGGCTCACCCCTCCTCTTCTCGACACATCGAGTTCAGGAGCAGGCGCTTGACAGGGTGGGCTCGCGGCACGTAGGCTTGGAGACGATGAGGCGACTGTTTAATTTAAACTAAGTCCAAAACACACTATAGGTACATGCAATGGTTATTAGGGTCTTTGGACTTAATTTACTCGATCAAGCAAGCCTAAAAGCTAAGGGCTCATTCCACAAAAGAAAGGAAAAATAAAATAAAACCGGAAAATGACAGGCGGTAAAATGCGTCAAAACTGCGGTGAGCCCCCAAGTGAACAAACACTTGGAAATTGGGCCCGAGTGTCCAAAGCGTCCAAAGTACCTGTATTATTACAAATTAAGAATGGTCTCTCTCTCACAAAAAACTAGAAACCTAACTATCATCTCTCTCCCTCAAGTTCTCCTGCTCTCTCCAGCCGACTAGGGTAGAATAGCCGGCTCCTCCTCCCAAGGCTGCTCAGGATCCCCTAGGCGATCCTCCTCGGTCAGTGGTCCCTCGCAAGAAAATAATAAAGAGATGTCAGACAGTTCAAAAACAAATTATACAATAAAACAGATAATCAAAAATGACTAAGAAGATAAAAGACAAAAGTGTACTCTACAAGCCAATGATCCCCGGCAACGGCGCCATTTGAAAAACGGTAAATGCGAGAGCCGCTAAATAGTGGTCTGACAAATCAGACACACTGTCGCCGGGGCGACTACTCAAGCGTTCATGTTCGTCAACAATTAACCCGCACAATTAATTAAACAATCAAGAGCAAGGATCAAAATTTATTATACCCCACTAAAAATGTACAGTGGCAAGCAAGTAGGGATCGAACACAGGAAACAAGGGTGTAGAGTGTAGACAAAAAGTCAAAGCCTATGTCTAATGAACTACTTAGCTAATATAGATTTTTTTGTGGGTTTTTGATTATATATATATATATATATTTATTTATTTATTTAATTTTTAATTTTATATTTTTGTATTTTGATTTATAATTTACTGATTTTCTATTTTCTTTTTGTATTTTAGATTTTTATAGTTTCTTTTTCAATAATAGATAATATCAGAGAAAGAGAAATAGAGTATTTATAAAAATAGGGGAAAATGCTCAAAATTCAGGGAATAAAATGTTTTTGGTCTTTTTAGAATTTTATAATGTTTTTGTGGTTTTTCTAGATTTTTCTTAATTTTTCGGTATTTTTAAAGTCAGAAATACTATAAACAGTGAATAAAGGTTGCTGACTGAAATTAAAATGGGAAAGAAAAATAGCAACAATATCAAAATTTTCCCAAATTAATTTTAAAATAAATGAAGTAAAATAGGGAAGATGCAGGAACTGAGTTTGTATTTTTAGGGTTTTTATAGAATTTTTTAGATTTTTAGGAAGCTTTTTAGGTTTTTCTAATTTTTAAGGTTTTTGTTTTGTAATTTTTAGTGATTTTTGGTCAGTAGTTAAAAGACAATAAAATAGACAAAATATGATTTTTTAGAATTTTTCAAAAAGTATTGCTAATTTTTATGGATTTTCTAATGTAGACAGTAGCTAAAATGCATGTTTTTGATTTTCAATAAATAGCAAAATGCAAGAAAAATGCAATGCAAAAATATAGCGTGAATCTATAACTAAACAGAAGCATAAGTTGATTTTTGTGGAATTTTTGGGTATTTAGAGATGTATGCCATAATTAAAGACAATAAAAAGAAACTACAAGCCTGGTAGGGGCATTTTTGTAATATTAAAAAGCAACAGGGCAAATATTGCAATTTCACCAAAACGACGCGCGCAAAGCACGTGTTATGCTGTTCACAAAGGTATATTTGCAAATATCAAAAACTGGCAGGGCAGGAGTGCAAATAACCCAAAGATATATTATAATCACTACGCACAGGGGTAGAAAAGTAAATAGAGAAAAGTTCGAGGTGCTTTGCGTAAAATATCCAAAATCACGTGTCCCCGTCACGTGAGGTGGCGTGGACAGGGACTAAAGTGTAAATATAATAAGTTTGGGGACCCAATTGCAATTATTACAAATATTTTTAAACTGCAGATGAAAGTTTTAGGACTAATATGTACATACAAAAATCGCGGGGGTTGGATGCAAAATACCCCTCGCTGCACGCGATCAGACGGCTGATGATGTCCTGATTTGGTTGCCCGATGGAGCTTCGCACGGACGTCCAAGATTAGATCCCCGCGACGAGATCTAACGGTGGAGGATGGTGATGATCTGACGGCTCCTGTGCGTACTGGATAGCGCTCCTGATCCGACGACAGAGAGAAAGGTTCACGAGGAACACACTCCCCGGCGAGCTTTAGAGACTGATTCCGGCTGACACACGGCCTCTCCAGTCCTAGGATCAAGGGAAAAATGATCATGGGGCCTTTCCGCGTCGAACGATGGTCTCAGCTGCGGCGGAGACGGTGGGGTGAAGTCGGGCGGCGAAGATGATCTGGGGGCTTCGTCCCTGGGCTATCAAGGCTCGATGGAGCCTCCTCTTTGGCTCTGACCTGCAGGGTTAGACGCACAAAAACCAAGCGAGGCTACTGGGGGTGTTTTGGACTTAAATGGAGATGATGCGTGGCTCGGGCGTGGAGCTCCGACGTACGGTGGAGATGGGAGCTCGGGTCCCTCGATCTGGGCGAGATCGAGGGTGATGGAAGGGTGGAGCGGAGCGACGGAGTGACGAGGAATGAAATGGAGGTGAAAGCGTTGGCTGTGGATGATGGAGGTGGCTGGAAAGCGGAGGCGGAGCTAAGCTCCGACGTGGAATGATTCACGAAATCACGGTGAAGGGATGATCAAAAAGTAAAACTGCTATAGTCCTAACCTAAGCTAGCCCTAAGCTACAAGAAAATGGAAAAAGAAGACGGGAAGACTCACCAGAGACGACGGAGTGAACTCGCGGCGGAGCTCCGACAGGGGGCTGGATCTACTTCGATTCGACACCAAATGGCGCAAACCCAAGCTCGAATCGTCTCCTGCTGTCACCAGGAGTGCAATGGAATTAGGGGTTTTCGGTGAAAATGGCGGAAGAAGGATCAAAATCAAAATGGATGTCGAGGGGGGATTTTTGAAGAACTTGCTCTGGCGTGACTTTCGATGCATGATCACGGGCGAACGGAGAAGATCTTGTAAGATCTAATAGGTCGGCGAGAATCATGATGCTACAGGGAACAATTTTCATGAAGGTACCCTCCCTTCTTGATCAATGGATTGATGGCGAAAAAAACGAGAAGAGGAGGGTGGCGGGTGTTCTGACAGGAGGCACAGGGCTAGGACCAGGGAGTTGACTCGAGGTCAACTCCCCAGGCCACCTTGTTGGTCCACGTGGACCAACCAGGAAAAACCCTGGAAAAAGGTTTTGTAAAATCATTTTAAAATATTAAACTATTTTATTAATTTTTTATTATTAAATAAAAAATATTTGTTATTTTATAAATTATTTTATGGTGATTTTTAATTATTTTTATGGGGTATATTTTTACAAGTTCCCTTTTATACCCTTTATAGGTATATTATCTATATATTTGAGTGTTTTATTTTTATTTTGTTTATTTAATTTATTTTTTAGTTATTATTTTATAACTTTATAAAATATTTTTATACAATTAAAAAATATTTTTATTTTATTTCTGATGTATTTTATACACTTAATAAAATAAAGGTATGGTTTATATAGGTATAAGTAGAGGTATGATACCTATGTATACTATATACAAGTATTTTATTTTATTTTTATTTTGTGTTTTTATTCTGATTTTAATGTACATATATATTATAAATAATATTTACAAAATTATAAAGATATGAAATTATAAAAATAATGAATAATAAATAAAATTAATATTTTAATCTGTAGAAGTATACAAGTGGGGTCCAAAACTCAACTTTCAAACCGTACCTCCGAAAAATACGAAATCACCTCCATTAAATAGATTATTTTAAGCTATATACAATTAAAGGTGAATTTGGTACATTTCGAGTTTTTATTTGCAAGATACAGGTCTGGGAAGTTGGAGTTCTAGAATCTTATTCAGACCATAACTTTTTATCTGTACATTATTTTTCAGTGAAATCAATTTTGTATTTTTATCTACTTAATTATCTACAACTTTCATGTACAAAGTTTCTTTATTTGAGTATAAAAAGTGGAACCAAAAATAGGTCCCAAAATGAATAAAGAATGAATAAAAAACAAAGGGAATTTTATTGTATTCTGGCCCTTATCTCCCTCTACTTTATTCCTTGTCGACCTATTCATGAAGATGCCTAGGTATTGGAGTTTTGGGTCATAAAATATTTACAATATTTTATTATTTTTCTTTTCTTTTATTTATTCTATAATTTTGGCTTTAATTACAGTATTTTATACGCTATTTACATGCACATGCATGAATGCTAAGATGCTCTAATTAAGGGTATTTACACGCATTTGCTAGGGTTTTTGATGCCCAAGTGATAGAATAAAGATGATGAAATGTGGCTTCATCAAGAGATAGATGAAGAAACAAGGATCAAAATGACACTAAAATCATGCAATTTGGACCTACGATGCTCAAGTTATGAAGAAAACAATGCAAAGGGCATAAATGTAAATAAAATACAGGAAATAAAAAGATAAATATTAAAAATAGGTCCCTAGGGGGGCCTATTTGCAATTTCCAGAAACCGGTTGGGCCCTTCTGTACTTTCTCCATGTGTACGGGGGTTTTTTTGAAATTTTGTAAACATGCGAGGGTCTCCCTATAAAGTACTCAAGCGCGCACGTGAGGTATGCGCCTGGGACCAATATGCAATTATCAATATTTCCATGGTTCTTCATGTAAATTACCCAGGCCCTCACATCCTAGGCACGTGAGGAGGCCATGCTCGGGAGATGTTTCAGCCTTGGGCCAAGTGGCAACGTCTTATGCTTCGGTGGGGGCAGTTTTGGTTCTTATCCTATTAGCCGGGCGTCGAGGCTCGAGTAGCATTAGGGTCGTCCGATCCATATGATCAGACGGTATCTGCATTTTCGTACTCCACCATAGGCCGTCGGAGGAGGCTGCACTCCAACGAGCACGTTCTTCCTCCACCGACCTGCAATAATTGCTCGGAAGTTGTGGACACCTTCACGTTGAGATGGCAAAGTGGATAGAGGCTCGGTGAAGGTGAGGTGATGGACGAGAATGCGGAATGGTGTAGGCATGTCGGAGGCGGAGTAGATGACCGGAGCATGTACGCAAATTCCGATCAATGGTGGTACCTGCAGTGTTAGCTTAGATGAGGCATACGTGAAGTGAATGTGAGGTGGTGTAGAGTCCCGTGGAAGTGGAGGAGCGAGGGACCTGGGTCTCCTCTCCGACGAGCCAAAGGGGAGGTAGAAAGGAGACGATCATGTTATGTAGAAGGTAATAGGGTGATCGGAGTAGGTCTTAAATATGGAGGTGGCATGGCAAAGATGCGTAGGTGGTCAGATGGGGGTGATAGTGCAGATAGGCGACGAGATAATTGGAAGAAAAACAAAGAAATGAAGGGAGGAGGGGGTATACCTCATCGGAGAGGGGAATACCGTGGAGGAAGGGCTTTTGCTGGGCTTCGAGGAAGCCTGGGGTCGTCGCCCGATGTGCTCAGCCTAGGGCATGGAGCTCGAGCGGGGCAGAGCCATCGCGACATGGTTAGAGACCTTGGGTCGACACTTGGGTGGAGAAGGTCGTAGTCACCTCGCGATTGTTGTCCTCCACTGTCACCGGAGATGACAGAGGCTGTTCCTTGGCCCGTGAATTGGTAGACGAGGAGAACAGAGGGCAGAGGTTGGCTATTTATAGGTGGAGGAGGTGGTCGATTATGGTAGTGGCGACATGTTTTGAAATGCGTTGAATGAAGGCTGAGAGTAATGGAGGGGAGAGTTGGGGAATACATGAAGAAGGTGGAGGTAATGACGATGGAGGGGAGGTGTTGGATTGATGAGAGGCGTCTGGAGGGCGGAGCTAAAAATGGAAGGGGGGTGCAGAAGTTGTGAGTCGTAACACCTGGGGAGGGGGAGGCGTCTGAGGTAGGAGATGAAGCCTTGATAGTTGGATCATGTGATCCAACGACCCAGGTTGAGGCACGGTGGAGGGCTTAGATCTTGATCCTAGGGCTAAGGTGACAGTGCGAAGGAACGGTCGGGATGGGGACTATAGCTCCATCCAATGACTTAGATGAAGCGAGTGATGCGGACGAAGGAGATCCATAGGATTAGCAAATAGATCGAGTAGCTCAGGTTTAGGTGGGAATGAAAGGATGAGATCAGATCTTAGGGAAGATCTAATGGTTGTGAGTGCAATGAGAGTGGGCGGCTAAGATGGAGGCCGGGAAGCGAGATCGAATGGCTCCAGAAGAAGCTGAGTGGCGGGGAGAGAGCAGGCCATGTGGGCGGCCCAGAGGGCACCACGTGGCCTAATAAAAAAACCCAGAAAATGTAAAAAAATAAAGAAAAATATAAAAGAAATAGTTAAAGGTAAAATTAGGAAAAAGTCAAAACATGAAAGTTGTTCATCTCGATGAGATATACAAGTTTTAGTTAGACAAAAGGCCAAAAGAGGTCATTTGTACAAAAAGTTTTTTTTGGGGTATTTTTAAGGGGTTGAAAACACCGATTTTCGGGTTTTGAATTGTTTTTGTATTTTTTAGTTCTTTTAAGGGTCAGGAAATTATAGACAATTAATCAACCTAGTTTTTAAGGGTTTTTGATAATAAAATAATTAAAAATTAAATAATAGTTATTATATACAATAATTATAGGTTAAGTATACATAATATAATACAAGATAATAATGAGCAATTATTGTTGTATTTTATTGGATTATTTAAGCTAGGGGTTTAATTAGTGGATTTTAGCATGATGAATATGAGATTCATCACCGTGTTACGTGAGGACGGAGCCTTGCATAGTGTCCTCTAACCTCCCACTCTACTAAGGAAACCCGGACCTTTTTCAGCTACCCGAGAGTCCTCACAGAATATTAGAATAACTAACTATATCATATCAGTAGTCTTTCAGAAAATTCGAGCTTAGGATCTAACCTTATGAGTCATCTCTCACTCACAAATCCAGAAAGTACGTGTCATTCATTCGCTAGGGATTGCTCTTCTCAAATGAGTCGAGTCCATTTATGTTTAATTTTAAGTCGGATATATATTTTTAGTCCCTGATTTATTTTCGGTTATCACTTTTTTTTGGGTCTTTTCACATAAATTTCTAACGTATTTTTTGTCTTTATTTTTAACCTAAGTTAAAAAAGAAATTAACTAAGTTGCACGCCCCTAAATCTAACTGGGGATATGTAGATAAAATATAGACTAACAACCCTAGACAAGCACCTATCCTCGAAAAAGCTGCGGAAAACGTCGAGAAAATGTGATGCGAGAAAGCTGTGGTGGGTGCCTGTTCCCCCAAATGCATGGCACTCGATGAAACAGACCCCAAGAAGAAGGAGGGAGGTACAAGTCATGATGCCCTTTAGGGGCCCCTTCTATAAATAGAAAAAATGGGCAAGTGCCCTTTATCTTTTAAGAAAATAAAATCGATTCTCTGGTTCTCAACTGAGAGGCTCAAAACCTGTGCTGAACAAAGAAGAAACAAAACACCATGAAGTAAAAAAAATTCGACAAAAATTAGATGACGAAAAAGGCAAAGAAGTAACTCTAAACTAAGGTCTCTACATTCTACCCTAGTGTTTCCTCCCTGACAAAAACACCATATGAAAAAAATGACTGATCGAGTCGTCTAAGAATAAACAACTGTCGTCGTAATGATCAGTTGAATTTTATCAGGAAAATTACTTTTTTATTTATACTCCTAAACTTAGATGTGCAGAGTGTAAGTACGTGATTATCATATTCAAGGAGGCAAACTATTATAAACTAATGTAAAATAGTAGAAAACTAAAGTCTAAAGGTTTCCTAGATTTTTTCTTTATTTTAAGTGCTTTTATGGATTTTTATCTGATTTTTATGAAGTTTATGTTGTTTTTTTATTTTATTATACCAATGTAAAAATATAGGTATAAATTTTATAATTTTATATTTGGTTTTAGTTTTGTAATTTTTATGTGTTTTAATTATTTTAAGATTTTTATGTTGTTTTTAGAAAATATTTTTATTTTTATTTTTTAATGCTGAAAACTAATTTTTATTTGAAGATAGATTTCTATTTGTAATTTTAAAAATAGAAATAGTATGAAAATATTTTTATTTTATTTCTATTAGAAAATAGATGGAAATATATTTAAAATGTATATTGTACATTTTTAAGTGAATTTTATTGCATTAGTTATGAGTTTTACAAGTTTAATGTAATTTATATTTTTCTGGTTTTATTTTATTTTTTATTATATTTTTGGTTTATTACGTAAAATATATTAAAATATACTAAGGTTATTTTTATATAATTTATAAGAGTGTTTTTATATTTTATATGTGTTTTAAGAGTTTATGTAATTTTTTATATTTTGAAATGATTTATTTAATGCAAAAAAGTATTTTTATTTTGGAAAATACTATTTAATACTGTATATAATGAAAATGCAACATTTATACTTATTTTTATTATATTTTTATACTTTGTATTTTATTTATTATATGTATAATACATATTATGTAATATATTGCTATATGCGTATAGATGTAATAATATGGGAATTTGGGAGACCGTGAGCAATATACAAGATCTGGAGGGGTTCTTTTGCAAATTCTCCACCAATCACGTGATGTCCACATGATGCTTCCAGAAGCCTGGACCTGTTAGTAAATTGATGAAGGTTAGAGAGTTTATAGCAAAAACTCCAGAAAGCACGTGGAGATCATGTGGTCTAGTTGCTTGATGGACATGTTTGCAAAATCAATCATGTTTTGGGTATAGATAGCAATTTACCCAGATTTTTATGCCCGCGTACTTGCAACCACGTGATGCACCGCCAAAGGATTCAACGGCAGGAGGAGGACGACAGGGATGCTCCGATGGTGACGCGTGGTTGTACTACAACTGTGTGTTTATTTTATTTTTCATGTGGCGGTCTCCAGATGAATCCTCAGTACAGTGGCGACGATTCGCAGTGGAAGGCGGTGTTTCGATTCTTAAGCTCGAGGCAACAATGGTTGTTTTAGGTGAAGACTACCCTCTAGATGAGGCTTGGTTGCTTGATTCTCATATCCGATCTCGCCTCTAGGCGAGGTTTCGATCGGCGGTGATCCATTATCTTCAGATGTAGATTGTTTGTTTGCAAGTACTACTTGAGGACCTGCAAGATGAAATGAAGACTCGAGAAGAAGGGCTCGGTCTGGAGGAAAAAGAGAAAAAAAGTTAATGGCAGAGCACGAAGCGCAGGATAAGCTCTGATACTTCGATTACCGTACATGATCGAAGGTGGGTGAATCTGTGATATAGAATGGGAAGTGGAGAGATGAAGAGATGGATATGGATCATTGGAGGTGGATGGTAGTATCAATTTGAAGAAAAAATCATGAAGAAGGGAGGAATTGAGAAGAGAAATGGAGGAGGGATAGGAACAGAAGGAGTACGAGAAGGATCAAGAGAGAGAAAACATAACCTAGAGATGTATGAAGGTAGATCGCATGCAGGCTGAAGCTCGAATGGAGCTCCAGAGATTATCGCCTCCATGGATTACGTGGCCGGAGGATCCTCACAGTGGAACAAGGTTTGCCAGTGAAGGGATTACACCACACGCACACCGCTTCTCCTCTCTTGACAAGAAGAAGACTCTGCGACTGTCACTCTTGATCCCTCACTGGAGCTCGGGGACGAAAGATGAAGAAATGGTAGATATTAGAGGTCGACTGGGGTTAGGAACCTATTTATAGGGAGCTTTACTTGGGGACCAAGGCAGGTTGTGCAGTCACCGGAGAAGGAGTGACGTCACCAGAGGTCGGTTGGCATACTGACCAACGGCTGGGCAGTTGAGGAGGTTGGCAGCCGGAGAAGAGGGGACGGAGGGTGGCAATCGCGATGCAAGAAAGAAGAAGGAAAGGCGTGGGGGAAAAAGGGAAAGGGGCGTGCGTGAGGCGCACGCGAGGACCGAAAAAATAAATACTTAGTTAAAGTGAGTAATTAGTATTTAATCAATTTAGATAAATTAATTTAAGAAATAATTAAATACATAATTAATTAATTAAATGAGCATTTAAATAATTATATAATTAACTATATAATTAAATATATGATTATGTAATTAAATAACTAAATAACAAATAAATATATACATGAATAAATAAATAAATAAATTTAATAATATAACATAATATTAATAAAGACTATAAATATGATGGATGACGTACAATAAATAAGATAAAATTAAGGTACATTATACATTATATACCAATATGGACCCAAAACCCACTTTTCACATATTAACTCCGATTTTAATGAAATCATTGTTATTTGGTAGATAATTCTATAAAACGGATTTTAAAAGTGACTTGCCCAATTCGGAGTCCATCTGGCCAAGTTATGAGGTCTGGAAAATTTAGGTCACAACTTCGAGATTCGAGATTTATTGGCATTTTAACTTAAGTTATATCTATATTTTTTTCTATTGAGTTTTACAAACTCGTTAGAAAAGAAATTAAGTTAAACGAGGTTAAGGATAATTAGTTAGAAAATCGGGAAGTTTCTACATATATTATATATAGACAAAGAGGCCCAAACACTAAAACTCACATGTTTTATTCAAATATTCTTTTTGATATTTTTATAAATAATATTAGTCACAAAACACAGTTTAAAAGCAAGTTTGGTCAATTTTAAGTTTTCTATAAATAGTTATGAACCTTGGAAGTCAGTTTTTACAGCTTCTACGGTTCAATGTAATTATTTATTTATATATTAAATAAATTTTTTGATTTATTATAAATTAGTATTTATATTTTAAACATCTTTTTGAAGAAAATATTTTGGTTTGAAGTCTTCTTGGTGATAAATAGGTGAAATATTTACATAAATACATTTTTGTGGTCTAGATTTTCTGACCATTTTATATATTAAGATCCTTATCTCCCCCTACTTATTTATTTTATTGACCATGTCAATATTGACCTGGACTCGGGGTTAAGATCAGTATGTTCATATTTACATATATACATCCCTTATTTTCATTTATTTTTCATTTTTTCTTTATTATTTTATTTTGGATAAAATAAATGTTAAATATATAATATTAATAAATATGGTTAGAATGTTAATAATGAAAATTAGTGAGTATTTACATGTATTTTACCAAGGATTTTATACAAAATGAAAGAATAAAGGCGATGAATCGTAAATTCATCAAATGTTCTTTCCACATGAAGGAGTAGGAAGTCAGTGCTCTTAACAAGAATGATTGGTCCACATGGAAACACGAGGCACTCAAGATTCTAGAGATCCAGTGATTCTTATGGTCATATATATTTAAGGTAGATTCGGACATAAGGGAATTGTTAGAAAGTCATAAGTCTATGGCACGCCAAATGTCATTATCCTTAGGATGCACAATTTTGTTCCAATTTACCTTTGTTTGAGATTTGTTCATTATGTAGCCTGACTATAAGAATTTACAAGACATAGAGGGGTAACTCTCTACAAAAAAGTCAATTCGTTATATAATGAAAAATCTGACCTAGTGGCTCTTCTCCACTAACCACAAGTATATAGGTATTCTATATTCCATCTTTCGTGTCATTGCTAGAATGATGGACATATGCATCTTAGTATTAATTTGTACGATTCAACAATCAAATTCTCAGTGGGAATCATCTACCTTACAATGTTTTAATTATGGCTTGCACATTTTTAATGATATTTTCATGGTAATACTGGCAATGATAGGTGGATTTGGTAATTGGTCTATTTTGATTCTGAGAGGTTCACCTGACATGGAATTTCCATAATCAATAATTGTCAATAATTCCAATAGGGATTTTGAGACAAGGCATGATGTGGGTTGATGAATCTCCATTTCATCACCTTTATTCTATCATTTTGGCCTTACAACCCCTAGTAAATGCACGTAAATAGCAATAATTTTCATAAATTAATATTCATGCATTGTTGTGTAGATATTGTATAAAATACTGCTTTTAATGCCAAAGTTATAGAATAAAGGAAAAAAGTAAAAGAATAAAATATCGAAGATATTTTATGACCCTAAACCCTGAGACCTAAGCATCTTGATGACTAGATCGACAAGGACTAAAGTATGGGGAGATAAGGGCCAAAATACAATAAAAATCCCTTTTATTTACTCATTCTTTATTCATTTTTAGGACCTATTTTACTTTATACTTTTTATACCTCAAATAAAGAAACTTTGTACATGAAAGTTGTAGATAATTAAATATAGAAAAATGCAAAATTGATTTCTTACAAAAATATTATACAGTGTAAAAGTTACAATCTAAATAAGATTCCAAAATACCAACTTCCTAGACCCATATATCTCAAATAAACAATCAAAATATATCTAAATCACCTTTAATTTATATGAATTTTAATAATATATTTAATGAAGATGGTTTTATATTTTTTAGAGTTAAGGTGTGAAAGTTAGGTTTTGGACCCCTATTGTATTACATACTTGATTAAAATAATCATCTTATTTAACATTTATTATTTCTTTTATATAAAAAATAAATGATAAAAGGGGTAGTACAATTAACCTCTAGATTTGGCTTATATAATTATATAATAATCAACTATAATTCACAAGAACATTCTGTAGTATTAGTAAGAGGAGGAAGGGTTAAGGATTTACCATGTATCAGCTCTCACATTCTTCGAGGAAGTGTAGATGATGTCGGATTGTCAACATCTAGTGCCTTCTAGATTTCGAAGGTGAGACCTATCGTAGTCATCAAGTTCACTCTTGTTCATCGGAAATCTCAGGTTGAAGAGAGGTCAGGGTCGAAGCAGCTGTATAACTAGGTCGACATTCTCAAAGGGGCCAACTAATAAATAAATAGGCTAGTGCGAAATTTGCTGATACGAGCTAAGCTTTGAGTTTTGACAGAGGAAAAGCCGAGGTGAAGTACATACACATATGGTCTTCCTTCTCCGACAGCCTAGCCTTGATCACAGGTTCGTTGGGTAATCAGTTATCTTCTCCACAAATCGGGTATTCAAGTAGGTCCAAATAGGGACTGAAATGAAATTTACATAAACCGGTTGTATATAAATGTAAAAAACCACCACACGAGGGTATAAATGTAAATGTCAAAAACACCAGGGTCTTATCTTGAAATTTCTCCAGTTGGCACATGGGACGTATGAGCCAGACTAAGGTGTAATTCTAGAAAGCTTCGGGGGCCTGAGTGTAAAAATCCCAGGTCACGTGTGCTTGCTCACGCGAGGCAAAGTAGGTTTCGGGCGAGGCTCGACTACAGCTTGGGAGATGTGGAGAGGAAAATTGATAGTTAAATGTGATTTAATTATCATGGATATTGTGAATTTGATTCATATTTGATCATATAAGGAGAGTTATTTATGATAATTAAATTTGATTTAGTTATCAAAGATGTGAGTAATGTTAATGTGATTCATGTTATTTGGGCACATGAGAAAAGTCATCTTGGATAATTAAATGTTATTTAATTATCAAAGATGATTAATCTGGATATCACTATCTAAAATAATCATAAACTCAAAAAATACAATAAAAATACCTAATTACGTATTTAAATAAAAATACCTGACTTTGGATTCGAGTAAATGAGATCTGAACATCTCCAGGGTGAAGACCACTTTTAGCAGTTCCATATCAGTGACTATGTAACTCTTTTGTGCTTCATCAAGAGTTCTGTTGACATAGTGAATCACAAAAGGAAGATTATCTCTCCTTTGTCCCAGAATCGCTCAAATGGCATAATCTGAAGCATTAGTCATGATCTCAAATGGTAGAGATCAATCTAGCGGTTGCAAAACAGGGGTCTGAGTGATTAGATCTTTTAGCTGGTTAAAGGCTTCGAGGACTATGGCATCACCAATAAAATCAGCCTCCTTTCCTAGAAGCTTAGTCAACGGTTAGGTGATCTTGGTGAAATCTTTTATGAATCTTCTATAGAATCCCAAGTGCCCAAGGAATGACTGGTCTTGCATCAGATTTGTAGGTGACTCTAGCTTTGAAATGACCTCCACCTTTGCGCGATCAATCTCCATGCCACGTTTCGAGATGACATGGCCTAGCACAATCCCTTAAGTTACCATAAAATGGCTCTTCTCCCACGAGAGCACCAAGTTGACTTCGCAACATCTTTTCAGGACTCGGTATATATAGGATAAACACTGATCAAAGTTGTCACCATAAATCAAGAAATTATCCATAAACGCCTAGAGAAAACTACAGACCATATCTGCAAATACTATCCATTTAATCCTCTAAAAGGTCACAAGAGCATTGCACAATATGAATGGCATCCTGCGAAAGGAATATGTCCCAAATGTATAGGTTAAGGCAGTTTTTTCTTGGTCTTCTAGGGTAATATCAACCTAATTGTAGCCAGAGTATCCATCTAAGAAGCAGAGATACTCCTTCGCGGTCAATCTCTCAATGATTTAGTCGATGAAAGGAAGCGTGAAATGATCCTTCTTGGTCGATTAATTCAGTAATCTATAATAAACACTAACGCGCTAAGATGTAGGGATCTTGGTAGTGATCTCCTTTCCTATGTTGGTCTTCACGATAGTGATCCCTGACTTTTTCGGCACGACATGCAAGGGACTCTGCCACTTTGAATCGAAGATGGGATAAATGAAACTCTCATCACACCATTTCGTGATCTCATTCATAACAACCTCCTCAAGATTTAGATTTAGTCTTCATTGCATTCACGGGACGGCTTGTTATTTTCTTCCAAGTAAATGTGACAAGAGCACAATGAAGGATCAATCCCTTGGAGATTGGAGATTTTCCAACCAATTGCCTGTGGTTTCTTTCTTGAACCTTGAGCAAACGAGATTCTTGTTCCTGAGTCAATTGAAAAATGATGATGACAAGAAACATGTTCGGTTCACCCGCAAGGAAGAGTACTTCATATTTGTTGGAAGCTGCTTGGGCTATGGTGGTGTCTGAACTTTCTCAGATGTAACCTCATGAACTGTGAAGGGAACTGGAGGTTCAAATCTGGCACTTGTATATTGTCCACGTTTGACGGTTCAAGCTATGATCTATTGATGCACAAAAATTTTCAATGATGGAATCTTGTTCAAAGAAGTATGCTATGATTTGTTCTTCCTCTGCTACAAACAGGTGGCCTTGAATCAACTTTTCAGGCAGACTGGCAAAAAATCTCATCATCTAAGAGAGAGGGGAAGTTGATTGTGTTATCCACTCCTTCCTCGGCATAGAGGAATTTGTGGATCTCAATGTCGTCCATGAGCATATTTGTATCTTGTATTTCTGCGAGAAAGTCAAAGTCTAATGTATGCTATGAAGAAACTCTCTCATCTATTGTATATGCTAAAGCTTTTAGCATATGAATCGTCTGAGTGGGTACCTTGTCAATGCTCGAGTGGAAGGTAATCAGTCTGCTACCCTAATACACCATTGCTTCGGCTATTTAGAGGATCAACCATCCAATTATAATTAGGGTATGCAGAAGAGGAGCTGAGGTGTCCATATTGAGAATGATGAAGTCCACATGGAACTGCATCCTGTGAATGGTGACAATGACATCCTCCAAAATTCCTTGGGGTCTCTTGATTGAGGTATCTGTGAACTGCATAATCATCCTTGTGGACTTGAGCAGTCCCAACCCAAATTCTTTCAGTAGTGAAGTATACATCAGATTGATTGACGATCCATTGTCAATAAGAGCTTGGTAGAACTCTTGATCGAGCATCGTGCAATGAATGATAGGTGCTCCCATGTCTTTCTTTTTGCTAGGGAGGTTAAAGATCGCCTTGAGTGTCGATGCTGATAAGAGATGCTTCACGTTTCTCTGTCAGCCTCGGTGCAACTGTATATTTGAAGTACACTCTTTAAGTCCCTTCTTGATGTTTGGCATGCACTTAATGTCTTATACCAAAGGCATCACTAGAACATGATTATGAATAAAAATTTGCACAACATCTGGATATGACAAAGTTGTTTTCAAAATTTTAATGTTTATGGAATTCTCTAAAGCATCTAAAAAAGGAATATTTACAGAATCAAATGCAAAGATATACTTCTTATTTGCAGAATCAAAATCTATGCCCACATCAAGTTGTATGAATGGATGACAAAAAGGAGAACTGTCATCCCTCTAAAGTGGTGGGCATCGCAAAATAGCAGGCGGGTCTCCATCGATTGACTTCGGGGTGGTTGTAGGTGCGATCCTCTATTTTGTTGGCTAGCTGGCGCTCTGTTGTTGTTGTCCTATTTTATTGTTTTTTTAATTTTTCATTTTTTTTAATTTTATTTGGTTCTTCTCCTTCTTCTTCTTCCTCACCCGGTCTTGTTGCTGGTCTAGTTGATGTTGAAGAAGATGATGACTTTCTTATGGATGCTTTCTTATTACCCTTCATTGTTGTAGATGGCTATAATGTCCTATCATTCCTGATAATAACAGGATCAGATAAACATATATCATGTACCTCTGACTTTGTACGGTTGGATGGGACATCACAAACTACCTGCTTACGCTTTTTGAAATTCTTAGGGTTAACCTATATATGTGCCAGAATTGCTGTCTTGGCAACATTGAGGTCATCAATCTTCTGGCTCATCGCTGCGAGGCTCTTTTCATGCTGAGCCAAACAGTCTAGGGTGGGGTTCAAAGGAGTGGCATTTGAAGGTTTAGCATGCTGTCCATGCTGAGATTACGAATGGTGTTGAGGCTGTTGGTAGGCATGCTGGAAAAGGTACTGAGAAGGAGAATGGTATTGTTGGTAATGAGGAGGAGGGTCTGATATGGGACAACTGCATACTGCTGATAAGATTGTTGTTGACAATACTATAGTTGTTGGAACCGATTTTGTCTCCAGCCCTTCTCATATGGCTGAGAGTAATTGCTCCCTTGGACAAACCTCCCCCCTTGTTGTAGAGGGATTGGGTGGGAGTTTGCATACTAACTCTGCTGAGGTCCGTCTGGACGGCCTAGTTGTGCATCATTGGATCCAATTGCATTCACCTCTTGAATGAGAGGTGGAGGAGAGCATGGATCTTTGATGATCTGGAGTTCTGGTTGATATACAACCCATTGTTGTTATGTTTATTAAGGAGATGAAAAACTCTGGGTCTTGCATGTAATAAACATGTTGAACCGCTGGCTAGTACTAACTCTGATGAGGAGGTTGTGGTGATGCTAGCTCCTTCATCTTAGTTGGGGTTGCAGCCAATGTAGACACGGAATTGCAGGCGCTGATTATACTTGCCAGCAGCTCCTACTTAGTCATCTGATCTAGTTTGTCTAAATTTTGGGTCCTCTATTTGATCACATCAAGCTTCTCGAGGTCTTGTGATTGCTTCAAATTTTGTAAATATTTGTAAAAATGTTTATCAAATTATTTTCAAAAATAAGTATTTAAAATGTTTGTAAAATTGTTTTCAAACTATTTGAGAACCATGTCTATATTTATAGAAAATAAAGATTCTTTATAAACCTTATTTATAAAAACATGTAAAAAGAACTAGCACTGAACTTACTAATAAATTCCCTGTGTAAAATACACCTAATTTTATAAATAAAGATGCACTCATGTATAAATACATGCACATAATTATTTCACTAAACCTTATGTTCTGTCAAAAATCCCTAAAAATGAAAAACTAAAACTCATAAAATTGGAAAATAATCTCAAAAATTGCATAAAAATTTGCAAAACTCTTCAAAATCCATAAAAAGTTTAAAATTAGAAAACTTCTTCACAAAAATATTTCTTGCATTTTACTTAGCATTTGCATTTTTCGGATTGATAATAACAATTGAACTAGCCTAAATAAAATCCAAAGATTAGAGCTTGGTTAGATCTTAATCCACTGAATCACATGAACCTTAGAGGAACTAGAATTGAGATGCTTCACATCTACTAGTCTTAATTCTTTGAGACCACGATACTAGGCTCAGTGTCATCTTGCATGCTTAAGTAGAATATTTTGAAACACATGTATGACTCTTGTCGGCAATGACCTAGCTTCCACCCTAGCACCCTAAACTTTGCTCAACTCAGTTGAAGTGGTAGAGGGCTGGATTTTCCAACATGAGACACAAATGAATGGAAATATACAAAGTCACAATTATGTAGCCATTGTGCCCCAACACAATCCAGTAGCAACGAGGTCTAAGGACAGAGTGTCGTCCGTTGCAATAATGGTTCAAAAGATGGATAGTCTACTGGCTCAAGAGGAAAACATCTTATGTAAATGCTGGATTAAATAGTTTTAAAAAATGAAAAAAAATCAAAAAACACCAAAAATAGACGGAAAATAGTTAAAGAAAAATCAATTCCCGTCGTAGTAGATAAACAATATGCAAGCTTGAGTTCAAAGTCAAAGATACATGTGACTCTGTAGCCGGATAACTTGGCGACACCGATCAAGCATCCTAGGATAGGTAGCTACACTATCTACTATCTATTCTCTTCTCTACCTCCTCTTCTTGAGTCGGTTGCACTTGAAATTAGAAGGGAATACACTGCTTATCGTGGAAAGAGTTGCAGGATTGGGGAATTAGGGTAACCATGTTGGAGAAGACTGTCTTTTACCACTTTAGTGAAGAGGAGCTACATATCACTAATACTGTACAATATAGCCTCATAGTCATAAGGGACCACGTATTACGAGTCGCGCGATCAATCTCTCAGTGATTCAGTCGATGAAAGGAAGCATGAAATGATCCTTCTTGGTCTCTTAATTCAGTAATCTATAATCAACACTAACGCAATAGGATGTAGGGATCTCGATAGTGATCTCCTTTCTTGTCATTCTTCATGGTGGTGATCGCTAACTTTTTTGGCACGACATGCAAGGGACTCGACCACTTTGAATCGAAGATGGGATAAATGAAACCCTCATTACACCATTTTGTGATCTCATTCATAACATCCTCCTCAAGATTCGGATTTAGTCTTCACTGAAATTCATGGGACGGCTTGTTATCTTCTTCCAAGTAAATGTGACAATAGCACAATAAAGGATTAATCCCTTGGAGATTGGAGATTTTCCAACCAATTGCATGTGTTATCTTTCTTGAACCTTGAGCAAACGAGATTCTTGTTCCTAAGTCAATTGAAAAATGATGATGACAGGAAACATGTTTGGTTCACCCGCAAGGAAGATGTACTTCATATCTGTTGGAAGTTGCTTGAACTGTTGTGGTGTCTGAATTTTCTCATATGTAACCTCATGAACTGTGAAGGGAATTGGAGGTTAAAATCTGGCACTTGTATATTGTCCACCTTTGACGGATCAAGCTATGATCTATTGATGCATAAAAATTTTCAATGATGGAATCGTGTTCAAAAAAGTATGCTATGGTATGTTATTCCTCTGCTACTAACAGGTGGCCATGAATTAATTTGTCAAGTAGACCAGAAAAAATCTCATCATCTAAGACAGAGGGGAAGTTTACTGTGTTATGCACTCCTTCCTCGGCTTAGAGGAATTCATGGATGTCAATGTTGTCCATGAGCAGATTTGTATCTTGTATTTCTGCAAGAAAGTCATAGTCTATTGTATGCTATGAAGGAACTCTCTCATCCGTTGCATATGCTAAAGCTTTCAACACATGAATCGTCTGAGTGGGTACCTTGTCGATGTTCAAGTAGAAGGTAATCGGTTTGCTACCCAAATCCACCATTGCTTCGGCTATTTCGAGGAACAACCATCCAATTAAAATCAGAGTATGCAGAATAGGAGCTGAGGTGTCCATATTGAGAATGATGAAGTACACATGGAACTGCATCCTGTGAATGGTGACAATGACATCCTCCAAAATTCCTTGGGGTCTCTTGATTGAGGTATCTACGAACTGCATAATCATCCTTGTGGACTTGAGCAGTCCCAACCCAAATTCTTTCAGTAGTGAAGTATGCATCAGATTGATTGACGATCCACTATCAATAAGAGCTCGGTAGAACTCCTGATCAAACATCGTGCATTGAATGATAGGCGCTCCCATGTCGTTCTTTTTGCTAGGGAGGTTGATGATCGCATTAAGTGTCGCCACTGATAAGAGGTGCTTCACATTTCTCTGTCTGCCTCGGTGCAACTGTATCTTTGAAGTACAGTCTCTTTAAGTCCCTTCTTGATGTTTGGCATGTACTTAATGTCTTGTACCAAAGGCATCTCTAGAACATGATTCTGAATAAAAATTTACACAACATCGGGATATGACAAAGTTGTTTTCAAATTTTATGGAATCCTCTAAAGCATCTGAAAAAGGAATATTTACATAATCAAATGTAGAAATATTGTTCTTATTTGCAAAATCAAAATCTATGCCCATATCAAGTTGTATGAATGGATGACAAAAAGGAGAACCTTCATCCCTCTGAAGTGGTGGGCATCCCAAAGTCGCAAGTGGGGCTCCATCGATTGGCTTCGAGGTGGTTGTAGGTGCAGTCCTCTCTTTTGTTGGCTATATGGCGCTCTGTTGTTATTGTCCTCTTTTATTTTTTTTGAAATTTTTTATTTTTTTAAATTTTATTTGGTTCTTCTCCTTCTTCTTCTTCTTCCTCACCTAGCCTTGTTGCTAGTATAGCTGATGTTGAAGAAGATGATGACTTTCTTGTGGATGCTTTCTTATTACCCTTCACTGTTGTAGATGGCTACAATGTCTTATCGTTTCTGATATTAACAGAATCAGATAAACATATATCATGTACCTATGACTTTGTGCGGTTGGACGGGACATCACAAACTACCTGCTTATGCTTTTTGAAATTGTTAGGGTTAACCTCTATATGTGCCAGAATTGTTGTCTTGGCAGCATTGAGGTCATCAATCTTCTGGCACATTGCTGCGAGGCTCTTGACATGCTAAGCCAAACAGTGTAGGATGGGGTTCAAAAGAGGGGCATTTGAAGGTTTAGCGTGATGTCCAAGCTGAGACTACGAATGGCGTTGAGGCTGCTAATAGGCATGCTGGAAAGGGTACTGAGAAGGAGAATGGTATTGTTGGTAATGAGGAGGAGGGTCTGATATGGGACAACTGCATACTGTTGATAAGATTGTTGTTGACGGTACTATAGTTGTTGGAATTGATTTTTTCTCCAACCCTTCTCATATGACTAAGAGTAATTGTTCCCTTGGACAAACCTCCCCCCATGTTGTAGAGGGATTGGGTGGGAGTTTGCAGACGGGACCTACTGAGGTCCGCCTGGACGAGCCAGTTGTGCATCATTGGACCAAACTCCATTCACCTCTTGAATGAGAGGAGGAGGAGGAAAGCATTGATCTTTGAGGATATGGATTTCTAGCTGATATACAACCCATTGTTGTCGTGTCTATTAAGGAGATGAAAGCTCTAGGTTTTGCACGTAATAGACATGTTGAACCGCTGGCTAGGACTAACTCTGATGAGGAGGTTGTGGTGATGATTGCTCCTTCATCTTAGTTGGAGTTGCAGTCGATGTAGATACGGAATTGCAGGCGTTGATTATGCTTGTCAACAACTCCTACTACTTAGTAATCTGATCTAGTTTTTCTAAATTTTGGGTCCTCTATTTGATCACATAAAGCTCTTGAGGTCTTACGATCGCTTCTCGATAATTTCTATCTTGGACAGGTGGCTCCCAATATTTCTCATATTTGAGCTCTCATCCTTGTCCTACTTGTGCAAGGTTTCCATGTGTACTACCTTCTAGTGAACATGTGGTTGCCTCTAATATACATGGGATGACGATAGGGCCACTTCTCCTTCAGCCATTTCTTCAAAAATCTGCCATACCACATCCTCATTTTTTGGAATGAGAACAGCTACAAGTGGAATCGATGAGCTTCTGACTTTCAATAGTGAGTCCACCAAAGAAATGTAGGACCAGACTGATCCATAGGATGTCATGATGTGGACACTTCTCTTGCATATTAGTGAACCTCTCTCAATCCTCATGAATGGATTTGTTGTTCGCTTGGGTGAAGTTCGCAATACAGGATCGCATCTGATTCAGCCACTCGAGAGGATAGAACATGTGCAAAAAGGCAGACTTCAATTCCTCCCAGGTGGTGAAAACCTTCATCAAATGATTTATCTAGTGTAGAGCCTTGTCCCGAAGACTAAACATGAATGCTATCTTTTTTTACTACATCCAATGGGATGTAAGGGTAGTGCATGGTTCCATAAATGCGCCCAAATTATTGGAGATTGGTGCAGGGTTCCTCATTTGCATTTCTATGGAATGTGGGGAGCCAGGCCAAGAGTTGAGGATTCAACTTAAAATTGGCATGGATGGCTGGGATCTGAATCCAATCTATCATATGTCTAGCACTAGGGTTGTAAGTCTCCTTGAGGTTCGGCATGGGTTGCCCTCCTCTTGGTCCATTGGTTCCACATCCATGGGGTCCATCTTCCCTCTTTTCATCTTCCCCTCCTCATGGCTGGTCTCTTCTCCTCCTAAGATCATTCAGCATGTCCAGAAAAGCAACCTGAGCCTAAGCATGGTCAGTGAGCTACTGCAGGATTGCCTATATCGAGGTAAGGAGTTGTGCATTCACCACGTTTTGATTCGGCTACTAGCTTGACTGCAGTTGTGGTGGGTGCTGAGGTCCCTTTCCGTTTGAAACCATTTCTTTCTCTGAATCTGAGTCTGAATCTGACATAATCTGTGGCTCCAGATGAGGCTCGTGATCTACAAAAGGAATGATGCCCAAATCAGTCTATATGGAAGCACATGATGCAACAAAACGTTATGTGTTAAGGTCGACATAGAATGTCATTAAGTGTGGAGAGCAGTATGGAGTGAATCAATGTCCATCCAAAAATGGCAGATTTCAAGGGCAAGAGTAACCCTGATTTATTAAAGAAGGCGAGGAGTATGGAGAGCAGTTCGCGAAGTCTATAGTGTGATCTCCGAAATTTCCACTAATTATTGGAGAGGTTGACTGCTTGGAATCGATGTGGGTTTCATATATATATTCTATATATACTTAAAAGATAAAACTCATACTTTATTGTATTTTTAATAATATGGATCTAAAAGTATGGGTATATATTTTGAGTTTTTTAAGTTCTTTAGAAAACTATAAATATGAGTTATAAAAAAATGTCTTTAAAAGTTGTGTACAAAATGTGTTGTAAAATACTTGTATAAAATTCTTTATTATTTAAAATTTGTAAATAAAATTATTTTCTAAATATTGTATAAAATATGCATAATCTTATATATAATGTATAAAATTCTTTGTAAAATGTGCATAATTCTTGTAACTCGTGTAATTTATTCAATTCACTAACTCCTACAAAATAAAAGTTTTAAAATTTAGTAAAAATTTGTAAAATTCTTAAAAATTACATACAAAGTTTAATCCGACAAATACACTTCATAAAAAAATTATTGCATTCATTTACATTTTTAGAACAAGTTTGATTCTTGAAATGAATGGAGCTAACTTTGATTGATTAAGATTGATTTTGACCTTAATCCACTTAATTCTAAAGGGATTTTATTATGAACTAGAATTAAGACTCTTTAGGTCTTTTGACTTATTTCTTTGGGTTCCATAAGACTGTGTTTAGAATTCAACTTAAACTTTCCTAGGTAGGACATCTTATGTCATCCATTTAAGTCTTCTTCATTTGACCAATTTTGAACTCATTCACTCTACACTTAGCTCAACTTGCATGTGGTTGCGAAAGGTAGTCCATTTTGGTGGTGCATTTTCATCCTTATCTAGTGGCGCAAACATCTAAAGACGGGAGTGTGGGGTTGAAATAAAGCTTCGATTGAGGGAAGGATCTGCTGGCATTATTTTTCCAAGACCCAGAAAAATGGACGAAAGAGAAGATGTTATATCCATCGAGACACAAAAGATGAATGTAGTGCAAGAATAACTTTCTACCGAAAAGAAGTCAAATACCAAATACATACATGACCACAATGGTCCAAGCTTCAGATAGCCTGCTGTCTTAGTGGAGACTTGGCTAAACTGGCCAAGCTTCACAAGGAGATGTGACTACACTGGTTACACTCCAATTCTCTTACCATTCTGCGACTTCTCTCTATGTTTGATTATGGACATAGCATGACCTGACCATAGAAGGAAATACCCCCATCCTCAAGGATCGATTTGCTAGATGAGGACCAAATGGGAGTGTATTACTGGGATGGGATATTTCTTCGCTTCTTCAAGCAGGAAGAGCTAACGCCTTTCTTACACAGTATAAATTGACTTCAAAGTTGAATAGTTTGCGTGTTGGATGGTTTGATCTGATCTAGTTGTTGAGGTGAATCTGGATAGGGATTTGTGGAACTTGAGTGTTGTTGAGACTTAAATCCTAATTCTAATAAGGTCCCTACAAACTGTTAATCCAAAGTTCCATACCACATTCTTGATTTTAGGTGAAGAGAAATTCGATTTAAAGAAATGATCATGTTCTAAGTTCTTTTATTTTGCTTTTTCTTTTTGTCTTTCACTTAATTATAGAATAACTGTTTTCTAAGGGCCTAGCAAAGGTAAAGTACATGGGAGTAAGGAATCTATGATTTATCGCCTTTATTCTTTCATTTTGGCTAAATTCCTTGGTAAAATACGTGTAAATATTCACTAATTCTCACCTATTAACATTCTAAACGCATTTTTTGATATTATATATTTAGTACTTATTTTATCCAAAATAAAATAGTAAAGACAAAAGGGAAAATAAAAGAAAATAAGAATATATATAATATATGTTCAAATTGATCCTAACTCTGAGATCAGCTCAATATTGACTTGGTCAATAAAATAAATAAGTAGGGGGAGATAAGGATCCTCATTTAGAAAAATGTTACAAAATCAAGATCACAAATATACATCTACACAGTTTTTACCTTGTACATATGTTCACCTCTTTTATTTATCATTAAAAAAATCTCAAACGAAAATATTTTCTTCATGAAAGTTGTTTATACTAATATATACTATTTTATAAAAATATAAAAAAAACTACTTAATGTATATACAAATAATTATGATGAATCTAAGAAGCTTAAAAAGCCCAACTTAGAAGTTTCATAACTATTTATAGAAACCTCCAAATTGACAAAACTCACTTTTAAAATTTGCTTTATAACTAATACTATTTATTAAAAATCAAAAAATATTACAATAAAATGTGTGAGTTTTGGCATTTGGACCCCTTTATATATATGTAACATATGTGAATAAATCTTCCTCACTTTATATTTTTTATTATTCCTAATTCTATTTAACTTAATTCTTCTTCTAAAGTGTTTATAAAAATCGGTAAAAAAATATAAAATTATAACCTAAAATCAATTATTAATAAATTCCAATAAATCCCAAAACTAAAAAGCAGTAAACCCAATCTTTTGAACCTCATAGCTAAGCCGTATAAATTCCCAATTGTGTGTACTCACTTTTAAAGTTTGTTTTGTAAATATATCTGTCAAATAAAAGTAATTTCACTAAAATGGAAGATAATATGAAAAAAAGTAGATTTTGGGATCTTATTGGTATAATTTTATAATGTATCTTAATCCTATTTTATTTAATTTTTGTTATTTCTTATATTTATCGTATTTTATTAATGATATATTATTAATATAAAAAAATAAATTTATTAAAAACTTTAACTATTTAAATAACTAAATTAAATAAATAATATATATAATATACTCATTATTTATATAGCTATTATTTAATAAATAAATAATATTAATTATTTAGTTAACTATTTAAGTAATTAATTATTTAAATATTTATAATATCAATTATCTATTATTTATTTAGTTAGTTATTTAATTATTAAATAGTATATTTATTTAGTCATTTATTTATTTATTTTAATTATTTATTTATTTTAATTTAATTTATTTTATTTTAATTAATTACTTAATTTTTAT
Source organism: Ottelia alismoides (assembly GCA_037367405.1). Taxonomy (NCBI): domain Eukaryota; kingdom Viridiplantae; phylum Streptophyta; class Magnoliopsida; order Alismatales; family Hydrocharitaceae; genus Ottelia; species Ottelia alismoides. The sequence goes on along the minus strand of JAZKJV010001133.1, from coordinate 1,048,960 downwards.
TTTTTTTATTTTGTTCTCTCCTTTCTCTCTCCCTCGTTCCTCTTCTTCCTCCTACCGCTTGTCACCCTTCTTCCTTCCACCTTCCTCCGACCAATCGAACCAACAGCATGGTCGTTGGGCCGTTTGCTCAACCTTCTTCCCTCCGCTATCCTTCTCCGTTGGTGACACCATCCCTTGCAGTGTGCCCCAAGCTCCCATGCCTATAAAAGACCTCCTCCCCCTCCGAGTTACAGCAGACATGCCATTAACTTCCACTTCTTCCGAACTCCATAAGAGAGTGTCTATGGCAGAGATGCACTTCATCGTGTTGAGTGAGGGTCAAGAGTGGAGCAAGGTGTGAGATCATCGTTGATATTGTTTCCCATATTCCGCAAGAGCCTCCGTCCAGTCGTGCGTCGACGCTACGACCCTCGGAGCTTGCTGCTCCGAATCCCCAAGCTACACATATCCATTTCCGATCCATCTTCCACTCCTTCATCCAGGTTAGATACTTAGTTTTTCTTCTTAATTCCTTCATCTTCTCTTCGATTCCCTCTTCCATTCTCTGCTCTTCTCAATCTATTCCACTTTTTTCTCTTTGGATTCGATATTGAATCCGACTTCTGAACATTCCATCTCATATTCCATCAATCCTCTTCTCTGTATATCTGATCCACAACTTCATCACCTCGAACCAATTTCGATTTGAGTCTCAGATCCTCTCCTCCATCAACGAGGATTGGCTCATTCATTCACTATTTCCTATGTGTTTTTGGGATCGAGCCTTGAGCTCGAGTCAAGATCTCAATTGCAGGACTAGCTGGAGCTTGGAGTATCTCGAGTATCATTGGAGATCATTGCATGTGCAACGTTGGAACCACCAACCATGCATTTATGTCTGGAGCTTCGTATAGAGGTCGAGTATAGAGATCGAAGTAACAACAGCAATCTGTAGATGTAAGCCACTGAGACGACATCGCATGGAGATTGCGTTGCAATACTTGAAGCTGGAACCTCCATCCGGAAGCCTGGAATCAGTTTAGGAACAAAGCACCGCTTTCGAGAGAATCTCGTCTGATTGAGCAACACGTGTAAGTCATCCATCTCTTGAATCGAGAACCATCGTCAAATTCCTTCACTAAATGAATCACCTGGAGATACATGAATAAGGGGAACAATACACTTCATCGTCAAAGATATAAAACGATTTGAGCATTCGAGCTGTCACATATACATCCGCATACTCGATACTAGAGGGCGGCATGCGGGGTCCGATTCATATGAGTATTTCATCCTTGAGATTTTGTCGTATGAAGTAGGTCGAAGGAGATCTGAGTGTCTTCAGATCTCACCATCGAAGCACCTTCATTTGCAGGCTCACTCATATCTGCAACATCACCGAGATCTACTTGAAGCTTCGTTGAAAACGAACTCCACCATGAATCCTTGAATTGTGGAAAAATAGTTCCATAGTGCACCAGTTTCGTTCGATCAAATGAGATCGGATGATCCAAAGTAACTGTCGCCCCATCGCTTTAGCACCTCAAGTGCAAAGCATGTGAGGTGCCTGATATTTTGCTTGCACAGGAACCCTCCTACCATTTTTCATTTTTAAACCAATCCTTACCAGCTTAAGGCACGCAAACAGTACATGTGTATGAGGTGATTTTTATGTACGAACCACGGAAGTTCTCCTATTCTCGCACATATCAAATGTACTCCCTATTATTACTACAATACCCCTATACACAGTATACAATATAAAACTATCTATATATTAAATATGTATGAAATAAAATACATAATATAAACTATCTATATATCAAAAATTCTACCATGGGTTTTCATAATTATATCCCTCTAATATGTCATTCAAATTTTGTCAGAAATAGAGACTCCTACGGCCTCCATCCAGACAGTCCTTTTTTTAACAGTAACAGATTTGTTGTATTTTACATGTTCTGGATGAAGGCCGTAGGAGTCTCCGTTTCAGATGAAATTTGAATGACATATTAGAGGGATATAATTATGAAAATCCACGGCGGCATTTTTCAAAAAAAAAATTTAAAAATATAAAAAATAGTTTTCAATTCTATTTTAAATAAATTTTAAAAATATAAAAAATACACAAACTTATAAAAAACATAAAAATAGAAAATACTTTTTAAAATCCTAAAAAAAATACGTATAATATCTTTTACTATATTTTACATATTAACATAAAATACACAATAAGAATTGAATATTTAAATCAATAAATTTAAAAAATATAAAAAATCAAAAATACATAACTAATTCAATAAAAATCATAAAAATACATATAATACCTTGCTAGAATGTTATTTTTACCTATTTTCTAGTAAAAAAAAGATATTTTTCTCTTGTTTACTTTTTTAGAATAAAAAATAATTCGTTGTTTTGTGTAAAACCATGTTAACTTCCTTAAAAATACTTCAAACCCCATAAAAATTCTAAAAACCAATAAATATTCAAACAAAATAGTAAATAAAAATAAAAACATAAAAAATATATATAACATAATACCTAATATTTCTCTAATTATAGGTATATAAAATCATAAAAATAATATAAAATTCATAAAATTAAATAAAAATCCAGAATATTTCTTAAAAATAAATAAAATTGGGAAAGTCATTTACTTTAGATACTCTACTTTTTACCGTACTTTTTCACAGTTTTCCTCCCTAGGTTCGAAACTCCCATACTTATTGTTATACATGTGAGTTTATGAGTATAAATAATATAAATAAATAAATTTTCTGTGAATTTCAACCGATCATCATAGTGACCGTTTTCTATCTTTTCAGATGACCCGATCGATTGACTTTTTCAACGACGCGGGAAGAACTAATGCATGTGGCGTAAGCAAAGGTGTGCATGACGACGTAGGGATGTGTCTGTAAGCTTGTGGGCGGAGAGGAGATGGGCTCGTGGCAGTGAGGAGACTGTGTAATGGATGGAGAAGAGGGGTTGTAGACTATGCAAGGGTCTTTCCACACTGAGAGAGTTGTTGGGTTTTGCATGTAAAAGATTGCTTGACTAATGAGATTGTCGAGTGAACTAATTTTGGAACATATTAAAGCACACTAAAAATAGAAAACCATGTGTGGTTTTAAGAAAGATTAGGTTATTTTAACTGTGACCGTTGATGAAAATATGATGACGGGATGGGTGTCTTTCCATGAACATAGGAAAGGCTCACCTTATGTAACGTCCCGGGCTTAGGTCCTCGGTCCGTTATCGAGGAAAACTGACCCTGACAACTTGTTGGGTACCAACCCAAATTGGATCCGTTGATAACCACCCAAAATGTTTAAGCGCAAGTTGTCAAGTAGTAATCCCCACCACTTATAAACCACACCCACACTTTGTGAGTTTTCCATGTGGTACTATGTTTGGGGTTAGGGTGGTACAACCTCCCCCACTTATATTCGCAATGTCCTCGTTGCGACATGACACATCACTTATTCCCAATGACAGTGGTGGTTGCACGCTCCAGGTAGCGTTTTCCTCCAACCTCTTTGTAGGGGCGGCTCCACCTCTCGGGTAGCTCTTTCTACTATCAAAGGGAAATTGGCTCTGATACCATTTGTAACGTCCCGGACTTAGGTCCCCGGTCCGTTATTGAGAAAAACTGGCCCTGACAACTTGTTGGATACGGACCCAAATTGGATCCGTTGACAACCACCCAAAATGCTTAAGCCCAAGTTGTCAAGTAGTAATCCCCACCGCTTATAAACTACATCCACACTTTGTGAGTTTTCCATGTGGTACTATGTTTGGGTTAAGGTGTTACAGTGTTTTTCTTATGTATGTGTATGTGTGCGCACAGGCGCATGCACGTGTGTTTTAATACCTACTTGAGTTAAAGTCAATGGATTCAACCATAAAGTCTTCGATACTATGAATAACCACAAATCTTTCCATGCACGAGACCCGTGCATGCACAAATCATAATTAAAGAGACAGAGAACTGTAATGTACCGTCAGCTTGCAAGTCATGTGACTAGCTTTCACTCCATGCTCGCATTGCTCTTCAAGCCTCTTCCCCACTTTCAGATGCTCCTATTTGTTTTCAGAGAAGTTGGGCCCACCATGATGATGACACTACGCAGCACTAATCTTGGTTAAGGGACGTACGTGCAAGCGTGGGAGTTAAGCATTAATTAAGATTGGTTATGTTTATTCATGGCAAAAGCCTGAGCTCGAGTACTTTAATGGGGATCGTGTGCAAGGATGCTTGTTTCATGTTATCTTAGTACACATAACTTATACCTTAGATGCTAAGTTATGTCGATTTCATTACAGCAAGCTTATAATAAAATCCTCAAAATTTTGTTTCCATGTACAGAATTTGATGTCTTGATCTGCAATCTTTAGTCTTCGATACCGTCTCGGGTTATAAAGGAAGTTGTATGCATCCCAATCTGTTGGATTCAGAATTCTGGCTCCATCAGGAGCGAGAAAGGTACTTATAGTGGTGGTGTCCCTTTTTCATGCATTCGATGATTGGATTGTATGTAACTTAATCCTCTTTTTTCGAATAAGAATTAATCTATAGGTCAGCCTTCTTATAACAATGCACACACGAATCAAAGTCCCTCCATTAAAAATCCTCGATTTATTCATCAATGGTAGTTGAGCGTGTAAACCCAATTCATCAATTGCGGATTTTTAAAAAAAATTAGGAACCATTATGTATAAAAAGGCATCAAAGAGCCACCGAAAAAAGCTTCAAAAAGCCACCCAAAGGCATATTTTGTTAGTACAAAAGACGATTAGAAGCCCAAGCACATGGTACAAAATTCCTAGTTCACCCTTCCATTAAGGTAAAATAGGTTATAATTGATATTACAAAAGGACATGGTTGTTAATTTATTAAGAAGTCAATGGCACAAGTGATATTAAAAAAAATAGAGGAGCATAACTGATATTGCAGAAGTTAAGAAGATCACAAGTTATAAAAAACCAAAAAATTACATTAAAAAATCAATAGGAGATTACCCATGTAGTCGTCGGCATAGAATTAAAGAGCCGCGTGATAAAAGGACATGGATTTTGCCTTTGTAGGGCTTTCATCGAACACACAGTCTTATTGCTTGATGGTTTGTTGTTGTCTCCTTTTTGGCGACCTTGATGACTCCTTTGACTCTCGAGAAATAAGAGTCACTCTTCCAAAAATCATTTATCAAAGACAAAGCATCATGCTCATTCCTGTATAAGGAAAGATGCCATCTTCAAAGAAAAAATATTGAAACATTGCTTCCAAGCAAATCGAAAGAAAACCACCAACTTAATCCGAGCTATCGCAACTGTGAAATTGCTAGCGTTTAAAAAACTTTTTTTTGAGAAGAAAGAGGGTGAAATCCCGAGTTGGGATTCGCCGCCAGAAACTATTCATTATAATAATTGATAAGAAGATACATTACCTTAAGGACCAGAAACGATAAAGGGAGAGACAACTTGCTATTACATTTTCCGGATAGAACCTTTGATTTTTGAAAATTACATCATTCCTTCCTCCCAGATCGTCCAAAGAACCGCAAACGGCAAAGAACAATCATCTGTGGAGTTCATCCCCATCCGTCTTATCGACTTCCAGAAATCGGTGAAACCAACATGCTGCACCCATGACGGTCCCACCTCATTCCAAACCTTCAGCGACCAAGGGCATGCAAAAAACAAATGTTCTGCATCTTCCGCTTGCACGCCACATCTATCACAACGAGCATCTGGAATACCGAACAATCTGCTCCTTCTCTCCTTGTCGCATATCCTGCCCCTTCTGAGGCACCAAAGAAAGACCTTTACTCTGCAAGGAATCCTGCTTGTCCAAATAATCTTCATATCTTGTTTCAGGTCTGGGTCGAGGTCCTCCGTTGTCCCTCTGAACAATATGTATGCCTTTTCACCGAGAATCTTTCCCCCTCCCATACAAATCGATCTCTTCCCTGGGATAAGCAACTAGTAGATGGTAGCTCAGACCTCATTCTGTCCAAGTCGTCTCTTCTTCTCCCCGAAAGCTCATACACAAAAGTCGGGTTCCACGAACCAGAACAAGCTTCAGCCACCGAAGATCCCTTGCTTGCCGCCAAAGCAAATAATCTTGGGAACCTATTACATAGAGCTCCTTCCCCTGTCCAGTTGTCCAGCCAAAACTTAAAAAACTCCCCAGCCCCCAACTTTGGTGTCATTCTCGCCCTCACCTGTGGTAAAACCTCACGAACCCCGCTCAAAAGTGACGACTCAAAACGCACTCTGCCTGCCTCCATTGAGCCTCTGACGTCATAGATGGTTCGTACGAGCTGGATAGCTAGTCTATCAGTACCACCCCAAATTTGCACCACCCACTTAGCCAGAAGCGCCTTATTCATGCTACTTATATCCCGAATTCCAAGGCCTCCTTCGCTTCTCTGCCTCGTGAGCTCCTCCCAACCAACCAGATGTATACCTGATCTTTGTTGCTTCCCATCTGACCAAAAGAATCTTCTCATCATCATCTCTATCTTCTTCCTTACACCTGCCGGCATCAACCGAGTTGAAAAGAAAAAGATTGGAATAGCCGATAACACATGCTTAAGTAGTATCAACTTCCCGCCTTTAGATAGATTGACTGCTTTCCAACCTGCCAGTCTCTCCTCAAATCTCCTAAGGACCACCTCCCACTCCGCTTTCCTTAACCTCCCCGCCACAAGTGGTAGCCCAAGGTAATTAATGGGTAACTTTCCAAGGGGGCAGCCCAAAAGCGTACTCCTTGATTCACTCTCCTCCTCATCCATCCCAAATTGAATCACCACAGACTTATCTCTATTGATCCTGAGACCAGAGATACTGCTGAAGATCTCTACTAACTGCCTTGTTCTTTTATGCATTTCCTCTGTACCGCCCAAGAAAATCACCGTATCATCTGCATATTGTAATAGTGGAATAGAGATGATTCCCTTACGGAATCCCTCACACCATCCTCCGTCAACTGCTCTCCTGAACATCACCGCCAAAGCGTCTGCCACCAGAACAAATAGCATTGGTGCTAATGGGCATCCCTGTCGCACGCCCCTTTGCGGCTGGAAAAAACCTCCCTCCGGTCTCCCATTCACCAAAACTGTATAAGATGAGGTCGTGACGCACCTCTTCACCCAGGCTATCCAGAGGTCGGTGAAGCCGCGCCGACGAAGCGAGTCCCACAAGAAGCTCCAATCTACGCAGTCGTAAGCCTTTTCGAAGTCGATCTTCCATACCAAACCCTTCACATTTTCCCGGCGCCACGCAAGGCAAATCTCGGATGCCATAACCAGTCCGTCTGCCATCTGTCTGCCTGGGATAAAAGCAGTCTGATTTTGTAGGATTACATCACCCAGCACTCGCCTGAGCCTATTTGCTAAAACCTTGGCGACAATCAAGTAGATTGCATTGGATAACGCAATCGGCCTATAGTCCTCCACCTTGATCGGGTTCTCCTTCTTGGGAAGAAGAAAGAGCATTGTCCGGTTCACTTTCTCGAATCCTCTGTTGCCATTTCTAAACTCATTGAGCATCGCTATAACGTCTTCTTTCAGTACGTCCCAAAATTCCCTGTAGAAGAACACCGGAAAACCATCCGGACCCGGCGCCCCATCTGCGTTCAACCCCCACACCGCGCTTTTAATTTCCTCCTCCGTAAAAGTCGCCTCCAGACCAGACGCCTGCACCTCCGTCAGTGACTCAACACCTGCTCCATGCCACCCCCATCCTTCACGTTTCCTTCTCCTCGACATATCCACAAAATGGCCCCTCAGGGCCCTTCCCACAAAAGCCTCACCCACCACCCTTTCCCCTCCAACTTGGAGACTATGAATAAAATTCCTCCTTCTTCTACCTGAGGCCATCGAATGAAAAAACCTCGTGTTCGCGTCCCCCTCGCGCAGCTATTTCTGCCTAGATCTCTGCTTCCATTCCACTTCTTCCTTCCTATCCTCTAAAAGTAACTCTTCCAGCAGCCTTGCCCGCTCCATTACCTCATCATGGTTCAGGCCCCTCTGGTCTTCTAGCCCATCCAGTCGGACGATCCCCTGCTGAGCTCCTAAAGCGTTTAAAAAACTTAAGTATCTATGGATGAGCTCCTAATCAAAACAGACAAACGATGAAACTACAAGTGCTTGGAGTTCTTAACCCTGCTGGCAAAATTAAAAGCTCTCTTAAAATTCTTCAAATTCTCCTTAATAAGGAACGTATCTTTAGAACCTCTCTAATGATCTGGTGGTAGAAGAAGTGGCTCCCACTTTAAATGACCAGGATTCGAATCTTACTAGTGAAAAAAACCAAAAATTAAAAAAAGGGACGTATCTTTGCCGAGCATCCGCACAAAGAAACAAACTTAGGAGGTAAGAGATTATTCCAGTATAGTCTAGAAATGCCATCCAAATAAGTAGATGGAATTGGATTAGAGATACGACAATGTGTTTTATTAAATAAGTAGATGGAATTGGATTCAGAGGAGAAAAAACAAAAGATGAGTCCTTTCAAATATAAGTCTCAATCACTTGATTCTAGTAGAAGGTTAAGCTTAATTCCCAAAATTGACTCCCTATTGCTCAAGAAAGTTTTTTTAAAATAAGGGAAAAGTATGATAATGCTTCCTTTTGGAGGTCCTTTTTTTTACTCAAATGAACCTTTGAATTCTCTAAACCAAATTTCAATTTCCCTATTTCAAAAATAAATCAAAGCGTGCATCTTTTTATCTTTTCATATGATTTTCATCTCAGAAAGACTCCATCTATGACCGTTCTACAATGGTTCTATAACACTTTTTTGAAATTTGTTAGGAAAATGTATAATCGAATTGATAAATGATGTAGCACATGTATCAACGGACACGAACAACCACAAGCGTAATATATCCACTAATAGAATAATCATGCCATCACAAAGGACGCATTAATTTTAACAAGGAATTTCCCAACCGAGTAAAACCCTTAATTTTAACTGTTCAAAACCATCAGTCACCTAAAGTATAATTAGTCAACTAAAAATCGAGTCAGTCAGCACATTAACTCCCAGAATTGAAATTGACGTATAGTAGCATGCTATGCATATGTATGAGGTTTCCAATGCAGGTCCCTTATAATTCACAACACTAAAAACTCTTAAATTTTGCATGTTCTTAGGTCTTTATCACAGCTTCGTCTTCATAGAGCAGTTGTTTTACGTTTTTCATCATGAGCTTTATAGATTGAGCTTATTGATTAGCACTTTCCAATCTAATATATGTAGGTCTAGTTACAATATTCGTCAGAAGTAGCAGATCCAAATCACATTAAATGAATTTATTAAGTATAGTGTACTTTTTTTACTTGGTGAGTCCAAGGTCAATTCATGGTGGTGGGTTTAAGGTCAATTCATGGTGGTGGGTTTACATCAAAAAATCCATACATCAATAACCAAGCAATTAAGGTCTACAATTATGCACTTGTTTGGTGTTTTTAATAATAATGTAGGATAACAATGACATATGATGTAGATGTAGATGTGACGGAGTGAAATGTGTATTTGAACTTGGAGAACATTATACTAAAGGAACTTCTACAATTTTATTTCAAGTCTCAAACACAACACAAAAAAGGAATAACAATATTTTTTAGTTTAAAACAAATAAACTTCCTAAATATCTTTTTGTTATAAATTGTGGATAAAACCATTTTAGTGGAAATCAATAGGAAATTGCAATATATAAATGCCAAATTTTCTAGAAAATATTAAAAATATATCTTTTTGTAAATAAAAAATTTCTTAGGTAGGGAGTTTAAAATAACACATTGGACACATTTTTTTAAACTTTGTATGCAACTAATAAAAATTTAATTTTGGGGTTCTTTTATGATAAATTTTGTGCTACGTGTAATGAGATACAATAAATTTTTGAAAGTAAATATATCTCAGTGAAATACATCTATTCCGAATTTTTTAGAATATTTTGATAAAATTTAAGTTTTTTATGAATTAAATACTGATGTACATAGATTTTGGGTATTTAATTTAGCAAAAATAGTTATTACTATATTTTGCAAATACAATATATCATAGATAGCACATGATTGAAGGAACACAAACATTTTTTCATTTCGCATAATGATAGAAATTTATTTTTCAATCAGTTACTTACCCAAACCAAATAAATAATTATTTGGAAAATAAGGGATGATATTATTTTGAAAATTTTGGATATGTTTTAGATCAACAACACTAATTTTTGGGAAGTTTCAACAATTGCACGTCTTACTATCAGGAGAAAATGAGTAAGTTTTGTTATTTTCTACTATTGTAATTTCAATAAATCTCATGTTCTTGAGGGAAATTTAGATAAATGTGCATTCAATAGAGCTTGAAGTGTACTACAACATGGTATTTTTTTAAAATGTTGAAAATAATAATAATTGAGAGTTCATGCACATGTAGGCGTTAATGTGAGGTGCTTCAGATAGAGTATTCTTTGGAATATAAAAGTTTTGCAGGGTCTTATTGTAAATATTCTACTAATTCATCTAATAGTCAATATTAAATCACGTTGATTGATTTGGGTCATCTTTAAATTATTGTAAATACCATTTGTAGATATTATCAAGCTTTTATCACTGAAAAAGGGTGTGACTTGTGTCTTTAAATTATTACTGAAAGAATTATTATTTAATTAATGATTAATCTCCAGTACATCTTTATTGCGAAAATTCAAAATGCTTTGTTATCCTTAGTAAATTATCTATTTTGAAAATTTTAGATGGAAAAAATATTATGGTTTGTAATTACTAGGATTTAATTTCTCCAATTCACTCTTATTTGAGTAAAAAATTCACTAAAATTGTCATCATTCCAAACATTATAAAAATATAGGTGGTGTATTTCTTGTATTTATATGTCGTAGCAAAATTTCATTAATTTTGATTATTGTTTGCATTAAACTATAGTACAAATTTTCAAACATGCATATTAAGTCATAAAATACCAAAACTACATTTCATGTAGTATGTGATAATCTCTGTCTAGAGAATACCATTTTGTTAATGTTTGTGTGTGTATGGTATTTTTAAATAAATAGGAGAGTAAGTACTCTACCAATAACATATATTTGTTTCCTGTATTTTGTTCCCTTAAGAATTGTTTTCAAAAGCATCATGAACTACAACAACACTATGAAATTAACTCGAGGAATTTAGGGATGTTAACTTGGTAATTTGTAAAGTGCCTCCTAGCATTTTGGAGAACTGCTCAAGTACCCCAGCCTTGGTTTTTTTGCAAGAAGAGCCTATTGTCTTGATTTATTTTAGATAAGTCCTCCCAGAGGATCTTTTGCATTAATTTTAATTTCGAGAATTTGCATAACAATCCCTGTAATGATGCTCAGGTATTTTACAGATCATGCATCCTTCTAAATTGCTTATTTTTTATTTTAAAGATAGTTTAATGTCTTCAATTCAAGTTATTTTGAGTAACTTTGAAATATTGCATTAATGATTTATTTATTTTTTAATGCAACCCTGACTGTTAGCTTAAACATTCAATATTAATTTGTAGAATATGAACAGAATTGTTAATATTAGAAATGTAGTGTTGTAAATCATCCACAAACTTTTGGCATATGGCTCACTTAAATCCACTACAACTTGTGATTTATATAGATAAATTTAAAATGATTGTTTAATTTCTATAGGATGTGTTTTATACATTATTTTTAAAAATTTAAGACACTCCTTGATAGCCCACAAAATGCTCACCACTATGTGCTTTATTGAGAATTTAATTTGACAATTTCTCATTTTTAAAAATCAAGAAGAAAAACCAATTATCGATTGAATTTGCATTTTTTATTTAATTCAAATTAATTGTAAAAAAATTAAAAGCTATTATAGTAGGTCAATTTTACATAGAATGTCATCGATATTTTTTGTTTTCAAATTTATTGTATTTTTAACCCAAAATTACAAAAACTTCTCAAAACTAACACAAATCATATAAAATCATTAGAGATTTGAAAATTCTAAATAATATTATTATCGAATTTATTTCAAATATCTTTAAAGAAATAATGAAGTTAGTTTTAGGGCCCATTTGACACATCATTCATTTTTTATGAAGCATGTCTTATTCCCTTTCATAATACTTTGAAAACATTTTCTTTATTTTATTTATTTATATTTCTATATTTTTAAAATACATAAAATATCACAAAATATTAAAATCCAAAAAATAATTACATTTATAATATTTTTTCACAGTTAAAAATAATTAAGACCACAATTTCAATCCTCCTTTACATAAAGTATAACCTTTCATTTGTTTTTAAAAATTACTAATAAACCAATCTAAAACATGTAAGGCAAAAAATAAAACTTCGAAAAATATAAAAATATTTAAAAACACAAAACTTCACATTCATATTTGTATTAATGGCATATACAATACATACACTATATTGACATACATTACATTCATTTCACATTCACTACACATTATTGTATGTCAGTATCAAATTATATATATTGAATTATGAGCCAATTCAAATTTAAAATCTAGTCCACCTCATTGTGTTCCACCTTGGATACTACCAAAGTAAAAAAAGTAGACCACACACTTTTCACCAAGATTATACTCATTTATCAGGGTGGTTTTTCATTCAATTTCATCCCAGATATACTACAACTCAACCAAATTAATATAGAGAGAAAATGATTCTTCATATGGAATTTTTACTAGGGTTGTTATACATGGGGGCCCACGATGAGCCACTAAGCAATAAAAATTATTGTAGTCTGTAATCTGAAATAAAGAATAATAAATTTACGTAATATGTCACTTAGTATAATTAAGGTTATATACCATGGCCATCTTGATATCATACAGTTGTTGACCCAAAAGTTGGATCATAAAGGCTAGTGCGGGGTTGAATATCTAAAGAGTTCGATTGAGGACTCACCTACATAATCAAGTGATTATCAAGAAAGTATATACAACTAGATAAGGAACTGGAAATCCTTACTCCAAAGGCTGACATCTGGCCAAATCTTTATACAGGTTCTCTACATAGAAAAAGAGATTCGGAGGTGTTGGATGAGCTAAGTCAAAGAGTTGACTTTGTCGAATCGAGATAACTAAGACTTATATCATAAGCTGTCACAATATAGGAACGCATCCTATGAACAGAAACATGTGTATTACTATAAATCTAAGTATGTACATTAGAAGAACCATGAGGTTGATGACCTAATCAAGGTCTATATACCGACGAGCTGGTATACATATGAGTAATATGATCTCTCAAATGGATCATACAACTTCACTACTAAACTGAAAGACATGAGCTCACTCATAAGATACTGGGATAAACCAAATCCCAACATTGGTCATCTTGTTTTGGAAATAATATAGTATTTGATGATATGATATATGCTTTTGGGAAGCATGTGATCGATAAAAAACTCCCAATGATAGAATGAGCAACTTAACGATAAAACTCTGAGGGAGGTAGTTCAAATAAGATCAGAACTTCGGGTTTAATCATAGTCTTTCAGTATATAGGATGTACGGGTATTAAGAATACTCGAGGGTTATGTGATCTTAATCAGTTTATAACCATGACACTTCCATTCTGAGGGAGTGATAAAATAGGTTTGGATTTTAGTGACTCCACTCAGTGGACTAGTTATCTGATCTTATTCCAAATGTTGGATATTTATATGAATATGATTCGAATGCAATGAGAAGATAGGATATTACGTCTGACTTGATCCGACATCTTTAAGAGATCTCGTAGATATGGATGTGAGATTAGATCTCACTATCCATGTCACTATACCAGTCGCCATGTCCTTATCTCCAAGTACTCAAGGAGAAGGCACACTATCCTCTAAAAGATTCGAAAATATATCCATTAGATAATATCTGAGTATTGTAAAATAAAGAGAATAATGATGATTAAATTAAATTTAATTATCATAAGTAATGTGGATGTGATTCACATTATTTAGACATGTGTAGAGAGACATCTAGGATAATTAAATTGAATTTAATTATTATAAATGAGACAAATGTGGATAGAACTATCCACAATAATCATGGATAATGTGGATGTGATCCACAATATCATAAAGAGAGTTAATTGTGAATAGGATTCAAAATTTAAATATTGATGTGAATTGAATCCACATTAAGAAATTAAATGTAAATGTGATTTACATTTAGTTTTGGATGGATGAATATGACTCATAAATATCAATGGTCTATTTTCAATTATCATAAATAATGTACAAGATATTCGGTGATATTTTGTTGATAAAATAATTCTATGAAAATAGATTTGATGTAGTAAGATTACATTGATAAAGATAATTGGAGAGAGAAAATCTCTCTCCAATTCCATGGTTGATGTCCATGGTGCTTATGAGGAAGGCGGCTATCTTTTTTCCTCATTTTTGAAAGGAGCCTCTCTTTCTCTCTCTTTCCTCGTTATTCATGAAAAATATTTATTTTGAGATTAAAATTTGAAGAATGAATTAATAATTAATTTATTAATTCTAAATTTAATTTTACATGGAACATAAGTAAAATCATTCGATCTCAACCATTGATTACTAATTAGGAGTGCATCTCCACCATCCATGGTTTTATTAAAGAGATTCTAATCCTAGCTCTCTTTAATCCATTAAGGAATGCAATTCTTGAACAACTCTGTCTCTCACCACACGTCTACCCTTTCTCTCCAACCCTTTTGGTCATCCATGTGGGGTTTGTGAAGATTATGATCGTCGATGTATTGGCATCGTTCTATCAGACTGACTATCCATGTATCTTTATATTCTTCAACATCTCGTGCTCTTAAAGAAGATGTCTATTTTCGTGTGATGAGATCAAAACATTCTTTGATGGGATCATCGCCTTGGATTGTGGGAAGCATGCGTTTCATGCACGCGCCCGAAAGTGCTCTCTCATCGGATCGGACTTGAGGCTGGATGCCTCTTCCTTTAAAGACTTTGAGATAGTGATCATGTGTCAAGAGGTAAACCTTATACTTGTGTGGTCATGATGAAATGTCTTGGGATTGTTCTCATGCCATGTGGTTTTATCGACTTTTTTTATTTTTTTGCTTTTACTATGACTTGTATGACAAGTCTTATTTTTATCGGATATGATCTGACTCCTACACTTCTATGATGCATGAGGCATAATCGCATACCTTCATGGGAGGCAGCACAAATCTTTAGGAATTGAGTCATTATTTGTGTGATTAATTTTTGTGATTTTTTTATGTTTCATATTGCATTGTTTGTTTTTTTCCTTATTGCACTATAATTTCCTTATTGCATTACATTTGTTTATCTCTGGACATGAAATATATCATCTTCTTGATGAGACCTGGTGGATCGATGACTTAGGAAGCTGACACATCTCAAGTGCAATGGAGGCAAGTGATTTATAGGATCGAGCTTGCTAAAGAGGAAATGATAAGATCACATTCTCTATTCGAGTTTGAGAGAGAGTCTAGGTCTAAGTTTCCATGTTTGCATATTTATCCTTATTTTTGTTACACATTTATAGTGAAATTCGATTGGAGAGATACATTTGTAGATTTGTGGACTTGGACACTTCGTGACATGTTTTGGACCCAGCACGTGGCCAGGGTCTCATAGTAATTTTCAGTATTTTATCTCTCTTTCTTTTCCTTGTTTCACATTTATAGCGAACTTCGATTGGAGCCTCTCATTTGTATATTTTTGGATTAGGACTCTTCAAGACATATTTTGACCCCAGCTGGTGGTCAAGGTATCATAGTAGTTTTTGATATTTTATTGCTTCTTCTTTCCTCTATTTCCCACAGATTTACTCATAGAGCTACATTACGAATTAATTGTTCGCATAGAATGAAGGATACACCAAACTTACACTAAATAAATGCATCTTAGATCATACTTCATTTATCTCAAATCAACTCGATTCTTCCTCACTAACAGAAGTGTATGTTATGTGTGTGTGTGTGTGTTTATCTTGGCATTGCATATAGACTAGGTTTGTGGAGATCGCAAGGTAGCAGTATAAACACTTCTTACTAGGCATTCATCATAGTTTTCTTGATTGCATCAACTTTTTATGATTCTCCCATGTTTTCATTAATTTAGGAATAATCAAGAATTGATTAAGTAAGTAAATGATCTTTGAATTGAACTCAAAAAAAGTGATGATCAATATAAAACAAGGGTTGACCATAATAAAAATCAAATAAACAGGACCTCATATAAAATGGAGAATAATATTGTTTGTTGGTACTCTACAGACAAAGTGATGCACGTACCCAAAAAGTTAGATCCCAAATCACTAGACTTGGATTCTCTGATGTGTGGAACCTAACCCGTTAAATATAAATATCACTAATACACATTACTTTAACTTAAATAGTGAATTGGCGTATAAGAAAGGAGGATAAGCTTTGGGATCCTGAAGGGGGTGCTTCTGAAACACGATAAATCTGGGAAGAGTGACCTTGAGCATGGACAAGCCAACGTGTTACTAATTGATGAATCGATTTTTCTACCTCTTTAAGAATGTACAACTGTAGTATATGAGGCAAAATTAAATCATCAAAAGTCACAATTTAGAATATATGGAAATTTTTATTTGATAAATGTACCAAGGTTGAACTTAAAGAACAATGATTTTTAGTTGCTAGGTTTCAAATTAATTTGGGTGATTAAAAGTTTGTGATAATAAACTTTGTGTCAAAAAGAAAAGAAAAAATAAATAAATTAAATCGAGAAAGAAATGAAGAACACTGATATGTGATTTTTCTATTTATAATCCTCAATAAAATGATTATTTAATTCCAAAATTATACACAAATTTTCAAAGATAAATTCTAGAAATATTTGTCAAGTAAGTCTAGGTTGTTGGCTACAAGGTCAATCAATGAATAAACAACTCTACAAATAAAGAGATTAATGATAATTTTCAAAGAGACATGATCTCTAAATTACCTGTAATTTAATCATCTAATAGATTATATTTAAAAATTCATAGAAATCAGGGAAGTCAATCAAGTAACCCTCGCCAATGAAGTCCCCACAGCAACACTAAACTCCTTACAATATAACTACAAAAATATCTCAAATTAATCCTTCTGAAATCATCAAATAATCTTTAAATTTAGGTAAGATTTGTTCTCATAATTAACTAAGATTTATTCCTCGAAGAATGATCAAAAATGTCAAGGAAATAAATCAATTATTTATCCTCAATAGATCAAACTCCTCAAAATATCAATGCACAAAAAATTCAATTTGAACCTGCAAAGATATAACTAATCTTTGAATAATAATAATATATCTTGAAGCACCTTTGATCTAGTCACAAAATATCTAGAATTAAAGATCACAAGATAATATTCAAAATAATATATTGTGCGGTAAAAACGGAGTTCAAATGAGAAATATATGCTAAAATAAAGTTCCATAGACTAAAATATATTTAAAATAAGTTTCCGTCTCAAAAGAGTCCCTAGGAGGACTTATCCATTAATAACAAAACCCATAAGGGAGTCTTTGTAATTTGTTCAGAGTGATACATGTGTGTCACGTGCTCTCAACTAGTGGTGACCTCATCGCAAATTCAGATAAGAATGGGGGATCGGTTGAAAATTACCCTCCCCCCATCCCTGGGCACGTGTGTTGTGCGTACGGTCGAGGATCGGACCTAGGGTCGAGGCTCGAGTGGAAGAACCTTTGTGTAGCAGATGGGGCAAGCCTCCACACCACCAAGGTTGAGGGCTCGGGTAACGGTGGAGTGGCTCGGGCAACTGCCTTGGGTACTTCCACGACCATTGGATCAGGGGTCGGTGCTCGATCCAATGGCAGCTGGAGCGGTGGAAATGCGGTCTAGGGTAAGGTGATTTTGGTCTATGGTGATCGAAGATGGGACTTCGATTGACGATCGACAAAGAAGAAGAATGGAGGCAGGTGAGAAAAGGGCTAAAGAAGAAGACAAAGAAATGGGGAAGAAAAGAGGTCTACTTAGGGGTGGTTCTTCGCTAGAGAAGATGGAGTAGATGCTTAGGGACAGAGGAGTTATGCTATGCTCCAGTTGTTGCTCGAAGGTTTGGCCAACCTGAGCTCGGTCGATGCAAGAAGCAGCAGCGGTCCTGGTCGACGACGACCTTGGATCATGCTAGTGAATGGAGTTCGTTGTCACCGTCTCCCTCTCTGTCTATCAATTGATGGATCTGTAGATGTTCAGGGATGGAGGAGATGATCAGACATTATAGGAGGAGGCGGGGGAGATTGTAACGTTAGGAAGAGGGGAAGGCAGCAGAGGCGATGCGTAGGCCAAAGTCCGCATGGAGGTGCAACGACTGTGAGCGGAGGTGGGGAGAAGCCAACTATTGCGGTAGGAAGGGGGAGGAGAGAAGGGGGACACGTAGGGATGAGCATCGGGTCGGGGCAGGCCGGGTCCAACCTAGCCCAGCCCGAGCCCGATTTTAGTTTACGAGCTTACAGGTCGGGCCTAGGCCCGTTGAATTTCAGAAATTGCCGCCCAAGCCCAAGCCCAAGCCCGGCCCGCAAGTACATAGGTCGGGCTCGGGTCTGGCCGGCCCGCTATATGAAAAAAAATAAATCGTGAATATAATACACATTTAATATGTAAATATACAAATTGAATATGTATTTCTTCAAAACATGAACATAGTTGATGTCTAAATATCATAGAATAATGGCAATTTAAGAACAAATATCAAATGTGATATTAGAAATCATAAAATTACATAAGGGAAAAACATTAGTTTTATATACGGGCCTACACTCGGGCCCATATTCGGGCCGGCCCACGGGCTTCGGGCTCGGGCCCAAGCTTGCCCGAACCCGGCCCAAAAATTGGATCGGGCCAAAAATCAAGCCCAGGCCCGCCCATTTATCATTCGGGCTCGGGCCGGGCTCGGGCTTTATCGGGCCGGGCACTGGGCTGGACCGGGCCGGCCCTACCCAATGCCTCATCCCTAGGGACACGTGGCATGCTGAGGAGCAGCCACGTGGTGGGAAAAAAATAAAGTAAGTAAAATAAATGAAATAAATAATAAATAATAAATAAAAATATGGGTGAGATGTGGCAGCTCCAAGAGTTGCCACAAGTCACTCCCAGAAAATTCGAAAAGTAAGTCAGAAGAAAAATAAAAACAAAATAGAAAATAAGGATAAATCAAAAAGTAGTTTGCATGAAAGTTGTTCGTCTCAATGAGATTTACAACTTTCGTAAAGGGATCAAAATCAAAAGAGATCATTTGTACAAAAAATATTTTGTGCGGTACTCTATAGATATAAAATACTTATATGTTGTATTTTACAAAATTTTGTGATTTTTAAATAAATTAAAAATCAATATAAAATTAGTTAAAATATAAATTTAATAAATACACACTAATCTAATTTATAAGGATTTTTATAGTAAGAAAAATGTGAAATAAAATCAACAAAAATAAAGTATGTACAAAACATACAGTGTAAGATTTTTATGTTTTCTTCAGATTTTTCTGATTTTTATGAGTTTTAATTCTTTATGCTATGTTAGTTAGTTAATTAATAAAATAAATAGTGCAAAAAGAATTATTTCAAAAAAATTAATCTCTATACATAAAATAATAGGTTCAATTAAGGTCAAAAGCGGGGTTATTTAATTACAGATTTTAACCCTTGTTTCAATATAGTTACTGAATATTAATTAACATATTAGGAGATTTAATTAGTGAATTGTCAAGGATATTTTGCTAATATTTCCATATAAAGTAGATGAATCATGGATTCATCACACCCCTATGCTTAGATATTTGCTTTTCTCCGATCAATTTTTAATGAGTTAGAATGCTCAACCCCCTGACTCCGCAAGTGTGAATTCCAGACTTGCCTCATTAAGAATCTTTGATTTCAATGGTCTTAAAGTTCTAAGATGAACCAAGCTTTAGTCAAAAGGAATCCAACTTCCTTGATCATCAGACTCTATTTTTATACATATAACATAGAGATATGAAGTCTAGTGTGCACTGCATTTTATGAGAGTCGAGTCGAAATGTCACCCAAAGTCCTAATCTAAGAAACTCTACTAACGCCCAATCCTCAACACTAGGGAATAAATCAGTTCATGCACACAATCCACCGTCTCTTTAGCTTGTCAGACTTGAGAGTGTAGATGGCAGGCCAAATGATGGAGGGTAGGTTCGTGTTGTTTCTTCTCTCTCACTCTCTCATCAAAAAAGGATCCACTTGAGTGCCTTATTGTGTAACACTTGTATATTTTTTGACCAATGTCCATCAAGAGTGTTTGGAGTCGTTTGCACTTGTTTTCTTGGGAATACACTAGGATGTATCTCTTTTGAGTATCTATTGTACCTTTTACACCTAGACTTTTAGCATTTACGATGAAGAGCTTTTTTTGGGTGCTAGCAGGACTCCTAATCCTAGTAGCTTTGGTCCAAGTGAACACTTCGAAAAGGTTGGGAGAGCTAGCCAGTTATTGAACTCATTTTGTGAAAAATTTCCTTTTTGAACTTTGAGCTTCTCCTTTGAATTTTTGTAGTGAGTTTGGCCTAGCTATCTCCACTGCTTTTACCAAGTGGCACACACTGATCAACAAATTATTAAGTTTCATCACACCTTGGCAAAAAGGTTAATATCAAAATATAGCATAAGAACTTTTTCTCATATTGGATAAGGTTCAGTGACATTAAGTTTTCATGAAGCTTTCATCGACTTTATCCCATCCTCGAGAATCATAAAATCAGGTCCAGACTCAAATCTCAAATTAGAATCCCTCAAGTGAAATCTCAACTCATCTCATCGTTCATGCAGTTGTGTATGTTATGTGTTCATGACGTTTAAGGTTGATATTAAGAGTGCAATATAGCACTCATATCTTTCAAACTTAGGGAAGTGTGGATTATTAAGTCACAAATCATAATGACTAAGTTCGATTAACTATGAATCAAAGGACTTCATAAACCAGAGTTTCTTGCATTCCTCAAGTCTTGAGTGATAGTAAAAGTGTCAAGGGTAGAACCTTACCTTAAGTTAGTATTTTTAAGTGACATAATGACTGGCCAGAATTCATATGGCTAGCTGCATCTACTTTCAACCAGTATGAGTGTAAGTATAGACTGTAGAATAGCTACATATATTACTTTAGGATGGTACCTTATGCATTGTCTATTAACCTCCCAATTTGCTAAGGGATATCATAGTTCCCTCACTGAGAAGTAGCTAGTCATTTTTAAATTAAGTAATCAGAATTGTCACTAAAAGAAATTTATTTTCACAAAAGGTTATTATACCCCTTGATTTTTACAAAAAGTTTTCAAAACATGTATTATATACACAAAATATTTTGTATAGAATAAACATAACTTAAATCCATACCCAATTAATGGTGTGAAAACAATTAAAGTACAAGCTATGGATAAGTATATAGAATATATACACACACCCTATACTTAGCTTATGGTATTTCCTCATGGAATCAAATGAAATGAAGGAATAGCTCATACCAAATATAGTTGAGTGGAAAGAATGAGAAGTCGTCTCCCCCACCCCACCCCCCACCCCCAATACTTAGGCTTTTGAGGGCCGAAGCATAGAAGAAGAGTAAGAAATGAGGTGAACGAGGTTGAGAAGAAGAATAGAAGTATTCACAATGATTTTGGTCCCCCTATATTTAGGCTCAGTTCAGCCTAAGTATGGAAGAATAATCATAGGTGGAAGACTGAGTAGATCTGAGATGGATGTACAAGTGATCAGCTGAATCTTCTAGATGCACTGAAGATAATGGCTTCTTGTATCAAGGTTTCACACGGGCTAGGGGAGTCTCTCATCTGAATTCACTCTCCATGTGAATAATATATACTCAACCTGGACCAAATGGTCATATGTTTCGACGAAATGCTTAAGTAGTTGTCCATTAACTAGGAAAGTGTTTGTATTGTCTGTTGTCTCAGAAATTGCAACACTGCCATTATTGTGTACTTCCCTGACGATGAATGGTACTGTCAATTTTGACTTTAACTTCCCTTTGAATATCTTCAACCTTGCATTAAACAACCACACTTTTTGACCTGGGACAAAGTTTTTGGTTCTGATGTGTTTATCATGCCATTTCTTCACTATGTCCTTGTAGATCGTGTTGTTTTCATAGACATGGTTTTTGATAACTACGAGCTCATTCATATCCATATCTCTGTTCTTCTTTCCTTGGTGAAAATTTCAGTTGATCTTCATGATTTCCCATTTTGATTTGTGCACTAATTCTATCGGCAAATGACATGGCTCGCCAAAGATCATTCTAAATGGGGGGTTCCCCAATGGGGTCTTGTAAGCCCATAGAACTTGGTCCAGGAGTTGGGTCCAGTTCTTCCTATCAGGGCGGACTAACTTCCGTAAAATTACTTTGACCTCTATGTTTGACACCTCAGCCATGTTGTTAGATTGTGGATGGTAAGGGCTAGCGACACGGTTTTTATGTCCTTGTCCTTGGTCAACTTCTTCACCTCCCTATTGACAAAGTGGCTACCCCCATCAGATATTAGAACTTTGGGAATCCCAAACCTCAAAACGACATGATCTTTTAGAAACTTGCAAATGTTCTTGCTATCTGTGGCTTGCATAGGGATAACCTCCACCCACCTTGATAAATAGTCTACCATGAGAAGAATATATTCAAATCAATGGATGTTAGGGAATGTGCCCATAAAGTCAATTCTCCATGCGTCGAATACATCACAGATGATCACTGGTTGCATAAGAATGGTATCTTTGGGACCAATTGTCCTTCCCATTCTCTGAAATACTGGGAACGACCTGACAAAATTATAGGCATCTTAACAAGGTTGGTCATAAAATCCACATTGTGATATCTTCTTAACGTTCCTCTTCTCGAAGTGGTTTCCTCCTGCCTCCAAGGTGTGGCACACAGTGATGAAACTTTGGTATTCCTCCTGAAAAATACATATTCTCCATATATAATCTGGTCCTTCAAAGAAAAGGAATAGATCCTCCCAATGGTAGTATTAGGATTCTGACTTCAGTCGATCAATTATATTATTTGGCCAACCTTGGGGAACTTTCTTAGAGACAAGATAGTTAACCATGTCGGCATACCATGGGAGAGAGTCAACAACAAAAATTGACTCGTCTGGGAAGGATTCATAGATCGATTATGACTTAGTGATTTTATTTTGCTCAATCCGAGACAAATGGTCAGCCACCACATTCTTCACTGCGAGCTTGTCTTTAATATCCAAATCAAATTCCTGAAGGAGGAGAATCCATTTGAGGAGATGTGCTTTCGCATCTTTCTTTGCCATTAAATAATGGATGGCAGAGTGATATGTAAAAATTATCACTTTTAACTAAAGAAGTAGAGTTCTGAATTTTTCCAAGGTGAAGAGTACGACAAGCATCTCTTTTCTGTCACAGTATACTTTTTTTGAGTTGGATCCAAAACATTGCTTGCATAGTGAATAGCATACGGGACAGCATCTCTCTTCTGGCCTAGCACATCCCCTACTGTAAAATCAGAGGCGTTGGCCATGATCTCAAAGGGAAGAGACAAGTCAGGGGCTTGTAGTATGGGAGTTTCGATGATCTTTATTTTTAATAACTTGAAGGCTTCAAGACAACTTATGATCTACAATGAACTTTAATTTTTCCCTAAGAGCTTAGTTAGCGATCGATCAATTTTTTTGAAGTCTTTGATATATCTCCGATAAAATCCGACATGCCCTAGAAAAGATGCACTTTTTTCACGTTGGTCGGTGGATCAAGTTTCTTAATCACATCCATCTTGGATGGGTAAACTTCCATTCCCTTCTTGGAGATGACATGCCTCAATGCAATGCCCTTCTTTAACATAAATGACTTTTCTCCCATGAGAGCGCCAAATTAACTTACATACATTTCTTGAGAACTCGGTCCATATGCATGAGACAATCATCGAATGAATCACCATGGATAGAGAAGTCATCCATAAAGACTTTTAAGAAATCTCCAACCATTTCGACAAAGATCGTAATCATGCACTGCTGAAAAGTGATAGGGGCGTTACAAAGCCCAAAAATCATGTGCTTGAATGCATAAGTACCAAAGGGACAAGTAAATGTTGTCTTTTCCTGGTCCTCGAGGGCTATGGCTACTTGATTGTAGCTCGAGTATCTATCCAAAAAGAAAAAGTATTCTCTTCCCACCAACCTCTCCAAAATTTGATCAATAAATGGTAGTGGGAAGTGATCCTTCTTTGTCGCAACATTCAAACATATGTAATCCATACAGATGCGCCACGACGTGGGTATTCGTATCGTGATCTCCTCTCCATCTTTATTGGTGACAAACTGGAGTCTCGAATTCCTTGGAACTACATGTAGGGGTGCCACCCACTTGGAGTCTGAGATGGGATAAATTAATCCTACTCCACACCATTTATCTATCTCTGATTTCACCGCTTCCTATAATTTTGGATTCAGTCTCCACTAGAATTCATGAGAGGGCTTGGCATTTTCCTTCAAGTATATACGGTGTGAATAGAGAGAAGGCTTAATCCCTTCGAGATCTGACAATCTCCAACATATTACCTTGCAATTTTTCTCTAATACTTATAGCATGCGGGTTTCCAACTCCTCGGTTAGATGTGAGTTGATAATGACCAGAAACTTTCCCATAGGTCCCGCAAGGAAGGCATATTAGAGAGAAAGGGCAAATGATTTGAGCTTTGGTATATATGTATCATCCAATAAATCTGGATCTACTAATGTTGAATCTGGTTGTGATGCTTGGATCATATGTAGTATCACTGCCACCAATTGTATGACTTCGAGGGTCGGATTGCCAAAGGCGTGTCTTACTTTGGCAAAAGCCACATCCGACCCGTCATCCTCACCCCCAAGATTATCTCGAGAGAAATGAAATTGATAGGTCAAGATAGACCTCTGAGTCTCTAGGAGAGAAGGGGTGCATAGAGATTTTCATTTTGAAAGAGTTAGAAAATTGTTGTGTCGACAATGTCCTCTCCATATGAGAGCGATTCTTCAACTACGATCGGGTTATGTCTCCAGGTCCCAACTGTCGTGATTGTACTGCACTTTAACTCAAACCAAGAAGAAGCGGACTCAATGTTGGATTTTGAATTAGGCCTGCGATATTTATCTTCTACATTTCTAATTTAACATCACAGAATTGGATCTTCCCAGAAGAGTAGTCAAATAGGTCTCTGATGAATCTGTGATTCATCACTCCAAAAGTTAAAAATAGAGCCTTGTTCCTGAGTAAATAGAGGCATATTTCCCTTTATATTGCATAAATAGCATTCATGCATACATACATAAAACATGCAATTTAGCACTCCATTTGCATTTAAATAAGAAGCCAAAATCCCTTATAAAATATCCTCTTATCAAAATAACCTCTTCCTTATAATATGTACTCCTTAGTTAATAATTTAGGGAAGGAATCCAGAAATCCCCCTTGTAAAATAGCCAATAAAGCCCTAGAACCCCTGTTTAACCCAAAAAGTCAAGCAGTCGTATTGACTCACAAGGCGAGTCAACAGTCGATGCGGTGACCGCTCGAAAATTCGGATTAAAACAACAATTAACCCACAACAAGTAAATCAAGCAATGAAAGTAAATGTGCGGAGTTAAAATTTATTATAACTCTACAACAAAGATGTGTATAGTGCAAGTATGTGTAGAGGTCGAACACAGGGAGCAGACAGGTAGATCGGGGCACAAGTGCTCAAAAATGTGTGTGTTGTGATCAAAGGCCTATTATGCTAATTTTTTTGTGGGTTTTTGATTTTATAATTTTTTATTTAATTTTTAATTTTATAATTTTGTATTTTGATTTTTAATTTACTGATTTTATATTTTCTTTTTGTATTTTATATTTTTATATTTTCTTTTTTTTTCAATATTGGAATGTAAAGACAATGTAATAAAAGAGACAAAGAGGTATTTATAAAAATAGAGAAAAATATTCAAAAATATGAAAATAAAGTCTTTTTGGTCTTTTTATACTTTTTTACTGTTTTTGTGATTTTTGGGTGATTTTCAGAATGTTTTTGGTATTTTTAATTAATAAAATAAAGCAATCAGTGGCAAAAATGCAAGGCTGAAACTTAAAATGGAGAAATAAAATAACAAACAGTAACAAAAATTCTCCAAATTAATTTTCACTTAAAGATAATCAAACAAAGAAAATTCAGGAGAAGAAAACACTATTTTTGAATTTTTTATGGATTTTATAAATTTTTATGAAGGTTTTTAGAGTTTTGCAATTTTTTGGAGTTTGGTTTTGTATTTTTTAATGTTTTTTGGCTGGGAGTTAAAACAAACTAAAAGACACAAAATATAATTTTTGGGGATTTTTCTGAAGTGTTTTTATATTTTTTTGGTATTTTATGGTGCAAACAGTGCTGAAAATAGGTGTTTTTGAATTTTTATAAATAATAAAATGCAACAAAAATGGAAAATAAAAATATAGCGTGGAATTATGATGCAACAGGAGCTTAAGTCCTAAATTTGAGAAAATTTGGAGTTAGAATGATGCCTTAATTAATTACCACAAGCAAGCAAACATGGAAGGCCTGGCAAGGGTATTTGCGTAATTAACAGGACATGCGGGGGTCTCCACGCAAATATTCCAGAAACTAAATAACTAAATGAAAAACTAAGCGAACTGAATATTAATAATACAAATGACGAGGCTATCCCCGCAAAAATGCCAAGGCGCACGTGGCTCGCACGCGCGCCTGGCAGGGGTCTCTTCGCAATATTCAAAACGTTGGGGGGCAAGTTCACAAATGTTACAAAAATATACTACAGCAGTTGAAAGATTAAATAATATTTTCTAAATACCAAAAACGTGGAGGTTAAGACTGCAAAATACCCCCACTGGCGCACATCCAACGGCGGGCCGTCGTTCACTTAAGCCACGTGGCGCGACGTGGGGGGCCGATGCCCCTTCGTTTTCTGTGGCCCAGATTAGATCGGCCAAGGCCGATCAACGGTTGATGTGGCCCGAGATCCGACGCCTGCTGCTGTGCGCCAAGAACGAGCCCGATCGGACGGTTCTGGAGTAGGGAGGAAGAACGCGCGAGGAACAGATCTTCGTCGACCTTGATCTTGCAAAATCTCGCGCCTCAGAGGTGCTTGTTCCCTTCCGATGGCTCCACAATATTCCTGGAAGTCCCCTCGAGAAAATGGCGGTCTCCAAAATGGCCAAGGAGCGGCCGGTGCACCGCTACGTCGGCAGGGACGGAGGTGGCTCCAGGTTGCTTTTATATCCGCAAAAACGACCCTCCCAGGAGGGTTCTTGGTGTTCGACGAGGCTCAGATGCCCCCTTCAAGCCCTGCAAAAACAAGAGCAACGCGGCAGAAATATGCAGCAGAACTTGGCTTTTATTGGTGACGAAGTGGCTGGGCAAAATGATGAAGGTGGTCACCGGAGCCCAAGAGCTCCGGCGACGTGTTTGATGGCGATATCTCGAGTGGTCAATGGTTCAAATGGCAATCTAAAAGCGTGAAATAAAAGCTATATGCTACAGCTATCTACTGAGAAGAAAAACAAGAAAGAAACTGCCCTCAAGTGGTGTTGAACCACGAGGAAGGACCTCACGGCCAAGAGGTGGCCGGAGATGGTGGAACGGTCAAATGCCCTCGCCAAACGCCGCCTTGATGGGCTGGAGGTGGAGCTGTCACCACCACCGGTCCGGAGCTCCAAGAAAAAGGGGAAAGACGGGTTCAAATGGGTTCAAATTGGAATGGAGGGAAATGGGGGTTATTTGAAGAGTTGGCGAGGGGCGACTTTCGAGGCTCGATCACGGGCCGAAGAAGAAGATCTGGAAGGATCTCTTAGGTCGGCGAGGTAGAGGGTAGGACAAGCTACAACTTTCGTGAAGGACGCATCCCTCCTCGAGCAACGCACAAGCGACGAAAAAATCGAGAAGTGAGGGGGTCACGGGCTTCTGACAAGGTTACAGGAGAAGAGGACAGGAGAGTTGACCCACAGGTCAACGTTCCCAGCCACCTGGTTGGTCCACGTGGACCAACCAGAAAAATCCGTCAAAAAATGCCTTCAAAAATCATTTTAAAATAGTAGACGATTTTATTAAATTTTAATTACAAAATAAAAAAAGTTTATTTTTTTATGAAGTATTTTATAGTGATTTTTATTTATTTTTATGAAATATATTTTTACAAGTTTGCGTTTATACCCCTATAGGTATCTATATCTATATATTTAAGTAGTTTATTTTTATTTAGGTATTTTTACTTTATTTTATTTTTGTTTATTATTTTATATAATTATAACATACTTTTATACATGTAAATCTATTTTTATTTTATTTTATTGATGTGTTTTGTATAATTAATAAAATATAAGTATAGTTTATACAGGTATGTGTATAAGTATGTATCTATGTATTGAATATATACAAGTATTTTTATTTGTATTTTATTTATGTTTTTATTCTGATTTAAATGCACATAATTATTATAAGTATTATTTACAACATTATAAAAATATAAAATTATAAAAATAATGAATAAATAATAAATTGAATATTTTAATATGTACAAGTATACAATAGGGGTCCAAAAATCAACTTTCAAACCGTAGCTCCGCCAAATGCGAAACCACCGCCATTAATTAGCTTATTTTCTTCTATATACAATTAAAGGTGAGTACGCTGCATTTGGAGTTTTTATTTGTGAGATACGGGTCTGGGAAGTTGGCATTCTGGATTTTTATTCAGACCATAACTTTTTATCTGTACATTATTTTTCTGTGAAATCAATTTTGTATTTTTCTTTATTTTATTATCTACAACTTTTATGTACAAAGTTTCTTTATTTGATGTACAAAAAGTGGAACCAAAAATAGGTCCCAAAATGAATAAAGAATGAATAAAAAGTATAGGTATTTTATCTGTATTTCTGACCCTTATCTCCCCCTACTTTATTCCTTGTCGACCTATTCATCAAGATGCCTAGGTCTCGGGGTTTCGGGTCATAAAATATTTACAATATTTTATTCTTTTTCTTTTCTTTTCTTTATTCTATAATTTTGGCATTAAAAACCGTATTTTATACAATCTTTACACACATATGCATGAATGCTAAAATGCATTAATTAATGCTATTTTTACGCATTTACTAGGGTTTTCAAGGCCAAAATGATAGAATAAAGATGATGAAACGTGGCTTCATCAACCCCTGGATCAGAAATTGCCCATAACTCCTTCATACAAACTCCGAAATAGGTCTACTTACTTTTAGAATAATACACATTAAAAGACCTGTAAAATGAGACTAATTTCATCCAATTTGGAGCTCGTATGAAAAAGTTGGGTTTTTGGGCCTCTTTGTATACTACATGTATGTATATTTGTATCTGTGTATTTATGTATCATATTTGACCTCATTTCCGTCTTTGGTCAACATGAAACTTGTAGATCTCGTCGAGATCTACAACTTTCATGTTTTGAGTTTTTCCAAATTCGGCCCCCTCCTCTCTCTACCCTTATTTCTTTGTCCAACCAATCACAGCATGCCACGTGGCGCCATCTGGTTGCGCCACGCGGCCCGCTCCCCTTGCCCAAGCCGCCTCTGCTCTCGGCCGTTGGATGACACTTTCAATCCAACGGCCACTGGATGACCACGTATGCCTTTCACCTTGACCGTCAGATCAAATCCCCCGCCTCATCTCAATCGCCCGTTCGCGCCCCCTCCTCAGCGCGCCACGTGGTGCTTGTTGCGCCCTTGGATGATGCACTCCATCCCTCCATCTCAACCGCTCAGCCCACCGTGCATCGCAGCCCTTCGATCTTCCTCAGATCTGATCTATGCCGCTCGTCAGCCCTCTCCTCCGCACGACACATGGCGCCATCACGACCTTTGGATTAAGCCACTCCTGATGCAATCCGCACCGCTCACGCATACCTCGCCCCCATTGCGCCACGTGGCCGCTTCCTGACCCTCAGATCGTTTCGCCCTGATCTAATCTTAACCGCTCCATCCCGCTTCGATCACCACCGTTGGATCACAAGATGCAACGGTGGAGACTTCGTCTTCCACCTCCATGCGCCCCTCTCTCCCACGTTCTCCGCCTTGCGGGAGGGGCAGCCCCTTCCTATTCTCAGCCACGATCCCTCCACCGTCGACGTCCACCACCACCTCCACGATGAACCCCACTCGTCCATCATCCTCGCCAAGCACTCCACTACCCACGTCGACCTCCATAAATGCTCCACGACCTCTTCGAACCTCGCTCCATCGTCAGCCTGGCCGAGACCTTCGACCTATAAATAATCGAGCACCGGCCATCGTCGCATCCATCCGCCACCCCTGAGAGACACCCCGAGCTTGGAGCGTTCCATTAGTGACAGTAATTGCGCGATTCCTTGAGAGAAGACGGTTGTCTTCTCCGGCGAGATCCTCGGCCACCACCGTGTCGCAGCCCTCCTCCGCTGAGCCGCTGCTTAAGCTCAGGGACTCACCTTGAGCTCAGGGACTCACCGCCCCTTCGAACGACGATCTGGAACTCAAACTTGAGCTCCAAACCCCAGGTGAACACATCCATCCCCGATTGATCTTCATTTTTAATTTTGCTTCATTTTTCTCGCATTTTATTCGACGTCTCTGCCCACCTTCCCGCCTCGATTCCACTCCGTCGAGCTCCGCGTCGGAGTTCTCATCCTCACGGACACCTTCCCGCCCTCAGACGCTTCATCTCACCGTCCATCGAATCCAGCTCTGCCACTTGGCCGGAGCACCGTCGCCAGACCACCTCCCTCCGCCTTAGGCCTCGCCAACCATCCTCCCACCTCCACGATTGCACACACGAGCTTCGGCTCCTCCTCTAACACTTGCAGGTACTACTTCTTCACTAATCAGAACTTCACCGGAGTTCTTTTGGAGCTTCGTCGCCAGCAACCTCCGACGGCCATCTCCAGTTCCTGAGACCGCCAGCATCTTCGCCGCATCGCCACGCAGCTTCTGGGATATCTCCGACACCACGGAGAGCTTCATCGACACGAGGAGGGACGGGCGGAGCGAAGGCCTAGTCGCCGGAGCCCCGCCATCTCCTCCGCAGGCGGCGGAGGACCATCTGAGGAGAAGCCCCAGCTGCCGTTCGATCACCTCGATCGAACGGTCTATTTCGCGCCACGTCGCCACTCAGCCGAGCCTCTCAGGTGCCGTTGGATCCTTCCAGATCTAACGGCGCTTAGCGAGCCACGCGTCCCACATCTGGAGCATCCAGGAGCCGTTGGATCAACTTAGATCCGACGGCCTGAGATCTCGCCACGCTTCTTCACTGCCATCCGTTGGATCGAGCTTGATCCAAGGGTCTTCATTACGCCACGCAGACGAGGTCCGAGCCTCTTCCCCGATCATAGGCTCGGACCACCCGAGGCTAGCCGAGCCTCCAACCGAACCTCCAGGAGCATCCGAGCCGAGCCCCGAGCCTCCGCAGCCATCCGAGCCTAGGCCGACCACGTGAGGAGCACGTGCGGCCTGGGAACTTTACACAGAGGCCCTCGGGACTTTTTGAAATTACAAAAAGGTCCCTATGAAGCAGTCCACACGTGAGGAGCACGTGCTTGTGGAGAATTTGCACATCTTTCGCCAGCATTATAGG
Organism: Ottelia alismoides; assembly: GCA_037367405.1. Taxonomy (NCBI): domain Eukaryota; kingdom Viridiplantae; phylum Streptophyta; class Magnoliopsida; order Alismatales; family Hydrocharitaceae; genus Ottelia; species Ottelia alismoides. The sequence goes on along the minus strand of JAZKJV010001133.1, from coordinate 1,017,281 downwards.
TAATTGCTTTTAAGTCCCTGTCAGCATATTTCCTTTATGTAATTTTGTTTTCTTGTATTGCAAATACACCCCTGTCTTTGCAGGCATCCCTAGGTCTCATTTTACATCATTTTTAAATTCCAAAAGTTGTGTTTTGTTGAGTAACGTGTCCTCCATATATTGTGCCACTTGTCACATTTTTGTAATTACAGTAGATTTTAAATGAATTAATTGGTTGATTTATGTGACATTTTGCCCAGTGAAACCTTTTAATTTATAATTAATGTGATTCCAAAAATCCTCAAAAATTCACAGTAGCTCTAGGATAGTGAACTTAACCTTGCATAAAAATTTCATGTCATTTACACGCATATCGAGGCCTGAATAAATTCCTTAGTGATTTTCTTATTTTACTTTTAAGAAATTCATTTCCCATTGAAATTAAAGTTTGTAAATTTTCCTAGATTCCTTATCATTAAAACTCTCTAGGATAATTTTACTTCCTGAAAAAGATGTGATTTGTTATTTATTAAAAATAAATTAGTAAAAATGACCCTGTCTGCATATTTAATTCACTGCAAATTCATTTATTGTCTAAAAATTTCCAAAAAAATTAGGGTAGCTTAGTTTCATCATAATCCAATCCATCATCTGGCCAAGTTTCATAAATTTTGGACTTCATTTGATATATTAATTGAATTAACTTTGAATTGGCCTAATATTTGCATGTGTCTTGCATAGAAAATAGAAAAAGACCAAAAATATATTCTCCGAAAATCTCACACTTGGATTTCGCTAAAATTTGACCTAAGGAGACAGATGCCTCCCTGAGTTCGACCTTGGACTTCACCAAGTAAAAAAATTTTGCCTCTTGAAATTAACTCAAATCTAATTAAAGTGGTTTTTGATATTCCCTCTCGTATCCGACTGCAATGAACATTAATCAATTAATTTGGACATTAACCTGACCGAATTAACCAAGGGTACGGGAGCGTCTATCAAAATGGCGTCGTTGCCGGGGAGGCATGGCTTAGGTTAATTTGCAGTGAAATTCTGATTGTTTGATTTTCTATCCCCGGGTAGTCTGACCCTCGGTTTTTCTTGTGAATATTTTTTGTCCTTTAATTTTTGCATTTTTGTGTCGTTCTCTATCTGACCTCAACTTGTTCTTGTGCAAGGGACGCTGGAGTCGAAGACGCTTCGAGGAACCTACATTTTAATTTGTTTGAGAGATTTGAGAGAACTTGTACATTTATTTATTTCCACATTTTTCGCATCATTTCCAGCGGTTCTCGTTTGGGTTCTCGTGTGTGTAAAAATAGTGGAACTGTGTCCCCATGTGCTGTGTGGTTTGAATTGTAATTTAGGCTTCCACTAGCGGCTCTTCGAGCCACTCTAGGGTTTGCTTATGCTCGTAAATTCTTAGGACCACACAATACACTTAAAAGACGCACTTAGACCGCAGATCTAGTCAAATTGAACATGTGCTTCACTCGCTAATAGAACTGCCTGTCTAGGAGCGGCTTTTCATCGCTTGCATTTGCATATAGTGTAAAATTTCAATTCAGTCTTGCATCCCGCATTGTACAGAGCTGGAGGCACTGTAAGTATTCTTACTCGAGCATTCATCATCATTTTCTCGATTGCATCGGCTTTTCCCGATTCTCTCTCCAGGTTTTCCAACATAGGATAAAGGAATTGAGATTGGACGGTAGATGTGATTGCTTGTGTGGATTAATATCAGTGATAACTAATCTCTAAAATCGAGACTGCTATTGAATTTGACCAAAAAAATTGACTAAAATTGACCCTTGTTTGCGGGAGATTAACCCCGACCTTGTTTTCAGGCTAAGTGAGGGTACTTGAGTGTGTGTGAACACCTTAAGGCAGAGCCCAAATCCCCGCCTTCCATATCACGGGCCAACTGATCCTAGCAAATATCATGAGTTGGATATTTTTAGATTCACTGACCAGTACCAAGTAACCTCCGCCTGTTCGCGGGTAGTCAGGGGCGAACCAGCGGTACTTCGCAACAAGGCCTAGCTTTGTCAGCCTCCGCCTGCTTGCAGGTAGATAAGGGTACGGTCTTTGAGTCCCCAACTCCGGATAGGAGCGAAGAAAGGAAGGACCGGCGGTATCTTAGGCGACAGGTTAAACAGAGAAGACGCATCCGAATCTGAGCCGACGTCCCTATAGGCCGCGTAACTCCTTGCTATCTTGCTTGAAAAATCACACTTAAAGTTGACAAGATTATGGACTCGGTTTCGGGTCCTTCACCGTGTTGAGTGTGAATTCAGGGTTTGCTCTTGCGTTTGTCTTTGTGTATGTCCGTGTGTGTTATCCTGCGTAATTGCGCATTTTCTACCTCGCTCTACTTACATTCATCATCTTCTCTTCAAGATGTCGGGATATTGATCCCCATACCCTGAGACCTCTGGTCATTCCTCATCGATCATATACCGATCATTTTCTCCTTCTCATTCTTCCATGTATCCTCCGCCGCCCACAGGAGACCCTTACCCGTGGTCAGCTCCACCTCAATCCGATTATGAAGTCAGAACTTCGACTGACTTCTCCACTTCTTTGCATTTCTCACCTGCTCAATATTCTAGCACCCCGGATCCACTTCCACCTTGGGCTGACTGTCCTTACTCTCGAGAGCTTGCAGGAATCAAAGAATCAAATGAAGAGCAAGTCACTGCTGAGACAGATGACTGGCAAAATTATATGCCCCCACATAATTCAGTCTCACCTCAAGTAGGGAACATACAACAATTTACATATACACATCCCGACTTGACCTTGGCGCACAACATGGTCGATCGAACATATCAAATGGAGAGGCATGCACATCCTGATTTCTCAGACTTGATTGACTTTAGTGATCAAGCCTCCATTAATCAGCCTTCATTTGGAGAGCCTATACATTCACAAGATTGGACTCAAGAGCTAGACTTATCAGTCCCCTTTTCATCATATGAGGCTCCGACCAATATTTGCCATCTAGATGGTTCATACTCGACCCAGCATTACATGCCAGATTCTAGGTATGTTGAGTATGAGCATCCAAAGTCTCAGCAGTATCCTCCACTTGAGCAGAACTCTCCCTTGATTTGTCATGAGAAATTTGTGGAGGATGACATCTCTAGACTTATTAAGAAAAATGAATCATTTGGTAAAGAGATAAGAGATGTCATGGAAATATTGCACTCAATTTCTACCAGCTTGGGAATGAAAGTGGAAAAGGACATGAGTAGTTTTGAGGTTGAAAACAAAGCAAACATCAGGGAACCCACACCGTCTGTACAGCTGGAGTCCATTCTATCTCCCTCTTCTACTAACCACTTACCCCTCCAATCCAGAGTCTGATCATTCATCCATCAAAAACACCAAAAATGAAAAATCAAATATTCACATAAAAATTGAAAATGAAAAAGACCTAAAAAATTGGATCCTGTCATAAGGGAAGCACTCGATGAAGAATTGATTTTTAATCTTCCCTTAATAAAGGCCATAGATCACTTCCCCGACCTCAAGAGATTTGTGAAGAGTAAATTGATGCCCAAGAGGTTGGGTACTAAGAGAATCAGGACTGAAAGACACATAGTGTCTATGGCCACCTCCTTGGTGATGGGGAGAAAGACCAAAAGCCGCAGAGTGAAGCGGTTGCCTAGGGTGGAATTTGAAATCAAAGACAGCATCTTCACCCATGCAAGAATCGATGATGACTCACCGATAAATATCCTCCCAACCTCTGTGTTTGACAACCTCAAACTCAGACCAATCAGAAAGTCGAGAGAGATCGTTCAGCTGGTTGATCAATCCATCAAACGGTCTAGAGGAAATATTTCAGTCGTCATTACTTTCCAAGGTGCACTACTCCAGGTGGATTTCACGATCATTGACATCGAGCACCAAGGAGATTTTACCCAGTCTCTGATTATTCTCGGGAAGCCGTTCTTAGCCTTAGCTAAGGCGATTATAGATTACGAGACTCGGGAGATCGATTTTTCAGCATTGGGAGCACTCCGACCTCACCTATTCTTTGATACACTTTATTCTAAGGTGACCCGCACATCCGTTGACTGTCATGACCATCAAGAGATAAATGAGTCTCACCTCTCCGCTACACCTGAGAAACCGATTATTCGGACGACCATTGGTTCTGAGACTCCCCACATCTTCACTTCATCAACTGCTTGCACCACCACCGTGACAGCTTCTAAGGAGGACTCACGACCAGAAGCTATCATTAAGTCGGACATGACCTTTGTTGATTGCCTTGATCATGTTGATGATCCGACACAAGAGCCCAATAATGCCAAGCCAACTGAGATCACTGGCACATTCCCGAGCCGTGTGCTGACCCTTCAGGAATATTACAATCTATATGGTGACTCGTCTGATGAGGAACCCATGGTCAGCACCACACCCCATCCCGGACCTTCAAAGGAAACAACCAAGAGTAAATTGAATCCACATAAAAACACGGTTGCTCCTTCTTCTAGTCGATTATCTAGTGAGAGGAAGTCGAGAATTAATTCCTCAAGGAGTTCCCCCGAACTTCTCAAGGCGCGTCGCTCTCATCTCCCTCTCAATGATTCAGGTTCTAGCAAACCGACTAAGAAAGTTTCCTTCAACACACCGGACAAGGAATTTTCGGAAGAGTCCTCATCTGGTTCGGATAAGGTAATTTATATGAGTGAGCTCAGTTCGGCTGTCCTCAAGCCATATTTAAGCAAGCAGCCGTGTGTCGACCCTCGTCGGACGATCCCTATACCTCACTATTATTCATCTGAGGATGATTCCGACAGCGACACATATGTATATTATCCACCTCCTCACGTCCGCAAGAAGGTTCATCACAAACCTTCTTAGTCCTTGTATATTCTCATTTTTTCTTGTATATATTTTCTTTCCCTCCCTCCCCAGTGACTCAAATCACTCGCCCCGGCTCATCTCATTTCATTTTATGACTATACTTAGGATAATCAGATCCTAAGTATAGGGGGAAGAGTGACCCGCATCCATTCACTGTACATCCTTCAGATCACATCGGTCCTCATACTCACTCCTTTCTTATACTTAGCCTGACCAGAGCCTAAGTATAGGGGGGACCGATGCCCGTCATGTATATACTCGTCCATTTCCCCTCTTGCCCTCGTCCGCCCCATTTTCGATCTTCTTCTACACTTAGGCTGCCAGAGCCTAAGTATAGGGGGCGGAGTGACTTCTATACTTTTTTAATTTTAGCTCTCCTACGCTTAGCACGAGCTATGTCTTTTTCATCGCTTTTCATGCTCTGAGGACATAGCACACGCTAGGTATAGGGGGGCGTGTATATATTACATATATACTGTACCCATAGCTCGTACTTTCGTGTATTTTCGTGTATTTTTATGGGTGGGTAAAAATTTGAGAAATGTTTTTGTAAAATACACTTGTATAAACTATATAATACTCATAAAACACTTGTATCACAGGAGGTATACAGAAAAAATTTGTACTTGTACAAAAAGTTGTAAAACATACTTATGTAAAATTTGTTGTAAAATAAGATGTAAACCAAAAAAAGGTGTTGAAAATAAGGCTTCTTATTTACTCTTACACATCATCTCTACGTCTAAAAGAGAGAGAGAGAGAGAGAGAGAGAGATTTTTGCATTTCATTCATCTTCATAGCATGTCATCTACACATCATCTGCATATCATGCATATGCAAAGTGAAAAGCTAGTGGGTTCTGAACCAAGTTATGAGTAGATGTTGAGGATGGGCTTGATTTGACCTTAATCCACATAATTTCAGAGGAATCTTATAGGAACTGGAGTTAAGATTTTTCAGGTCAGGTGACTTAATTCTTTGAGTCCGCAAGTCTATGTTCACATGTCATCTTGATTAGTCTAAGTAGAATATCTCGTGCACACGCATGATTCTTTTAGACAGTGACCTAACCTGGACAAGCACAATGCACGTAGCTCTTCATTGATGAGGTGGTGAGGAGGTAGAATCCTTTAGCTTGGAGTAGCACACGGATGGAAACATCCGTCCTCCTCTAGGGAGGGTAGTGCATCTCAACCTAGTCTGGTGGTGTTGAAGTCTAAGGACACGATGCTGTGGGTTGCAATAATGCTTCAAAAGAGGGATAGTCTACTGGCTCAAGAGGAAAAACTCCTGATGTACATGCTGCACCTTGTATATAGCTCAAAAAAAATTGCATGTCGGAGTATGTATATTAGCAAGAAGTCTGCAGCCGGATGACTTGGCTACACTGGTCAGGCATCTCGGGATAGGTAGCTATACTGGCTACCGTCCATTCTTTTCTCCACCCCCTCCTCTTGAGTTGGTCACACTTGAACTTAGAAGGGAATACCCCTCTCCTCGAGGAAAGAGTTGTTGGACTAGGTTATTGAGTTACCTTGTTAGAGGAGGCCGGTTCTGAGCCATTTCTGATGTGGAGAGTTATATCTCACTTACACAGTACAAGTAAGAATCATAGTCATCAGAAATTTGCGTTTAAGGATTTGTTCTGACCTGACTATTGAGGAGTCTTGAATAAAAGACTTGTGGAACTTGAAGTCTGTTAGGTCTTAAGTTCAGGTCCAAATAAGGTTCCGCCACACAATTAATCCAAAGGTCGAGTCAAGCTCCATTTTCAACTTTTGTTCATGACCTTGGTATGGAACCCAAAATCATTTCACTCGTGCATTTCATTTAGTTGCTCGGGGACGAGCAAGGTTTAAGTATAGGGGGTTGATGAATCTGTGATTCATCACTCCAAAAGTTAAAAATAGAGCCTTATTCCCGAGTAAATAGAGGCATATTTCCCTTTATATTGCATAAATAGCATTCATGCATGCATACATAAAACATGCATTTTAGCACTCCATTTGCATTTAAATAAGAAGCAAAAATCCCTTGTAAAATATCCTCTTATCAAAATAACCTCTTCCTTATAATATGTACTCCTTAGTTAATAATTTAGGGAAGAAAGCCAGAAATCCCCCTTGTAAAATAGCCAATAAAGCCCTAGAACCCCTGGATCAGAAATTGCCCATAACTCCTTCATACAAACTCCGAAATAGGTCTACTTACTTTTAGAATAATACACATTAAAAGACCTGTAAAATGAGACTAATTTCATCCAATTTGGAGCTCGTATGAAAAAGTTGGGTTTTTGGGCCTCTTTGTATACTACATGTATGTATATTTGTATCTTTGTATTTATGTATCATATTTGACCTCATTTCCGTCTTTGGTCAACATGAAACTTGTAGATCTCATCGAGATCTACAACTTTTCATGTTTTGAGTTTTTCCAAATTCGGCCCCCTCCTCTCTCTACCCTTATTTCTTTGTCCAGCCAATCACAGCAGGCCACGTGGCGCCATCTGGTTGCGCCACGCGGCCCGCTCCCCTTGCCCAAGCCGCCTCTGCTCTCGGTCGTTGGATGACACTTTCAATCCAACGGCCACTGGATGACTACGTACACCTTTCACCTTGACCGTCAGATCAAATCCCTCGCCTCATCTCAATCGCCCGTTCGCGCCCCCTCCTCAGCGCGCCACGTGGCGCTTGTTGTGCCCCTGGATGATGCACTCCATCCCTCCATCTCAACCACTCAGCCCACCGTGCATCGCAGACCTTCGATCTTCCTCAGATCTGATCTACGCCACTCGTCAGCGTCCTCTCCTCCGCACGACACCTGGCGCCATCACGACCTTTGGATTAAGCCATTCCTGATGCAATCCGCACCGCTCGCGCATACCTCGCCCCCATTGCGCCACATAGCGCTTCCTGACCCTCAGATCGTTTCGCCCGGATATAATCTTAACCGCTCCATCCCGCTTCGATCACCACCGTTGGATCACAAGATCCAACGGTGGAGACTTCGTCTTCCACCTGCAAGCGCCCCTCTCTCCCACGTTCTCCGCCTTGCGGGAGGGGCAGCCCCTTCCAATTCTTAGCCACGATCCCTCCACCGTCGACGTCCACCACCATCTCCACGATGAATCCCACTCGTCCATCATCCTCGCCAAGCACTCCACTACCCAAGTCGACATCCATAAACGCTCCACGACCTCTTCGAACCTCGCTCCATCGTCAGCCTGGTCGAGACCTTCGACCTATAAATAATCGAGCACCGGCCATCATCGCATCTATCCGCCACCTCTGAGAGATACCCCGAGCTCGGAGCATTCCATTAGTGACAGTAATTGCGCGATTCCTTGAGCGAAGACGGTTGTCTTCTCCGGCGAGATCCTCGGCCACCACCGTGTCGCAGCCCTCCTCCGCCGAGCCGCTGCTTGAGCTCAGGGACTCACCGCCCCTTCGAGCGACGATCTGGAACTCAAACTCGAGCTCCAAACCCCAGGTGAACACCTCCATCCCCGATTGATATTTATTTTAATTTTGCTTCATTTTTCTCGCATTTTATTCGATGTCTCCGCCCACCTTCTCGCCTCGATTCCACTCCGTCGAGCTCCGCGTCGGAGTTCTCATCCTCGAGGACACCTTCCCGCCCTCAGACGCTTCATCTCACCGTCCTTCGAATCCATCTCTGCCACTTGGCCGGAGCACCGTCGCCAGACCACCTCCCCCCGCCTTAGGCCTTGCCAACCATCCTCCCCCCTCCACGATTGCATGCACGAGCTTCGGCTCCTCCTCTAACACTTGCAGGTACTACTTCTTCACTAATCAGAACTTCACCGGAGTTCTTTTGGAGCTTCGTCGCCAGCAACCTCCGACGGCCATCTCCAGCTCCTGAGACCGCCAGCATCTTCGCCGCATCGCCACGCAGCGTCTGGGATATCTCCGACACCATGGAGAGCTTCATCGACACGAGGAGGGACGGGCGGAGCGAAGGCCTAGTCGCCGGAGCCCCGCCATCTCCTCCGCAGGCGGCGGAGGACCATCTGAGGAGAAGCCCCAGCTGCCGTTCGATCACCTCGATCGAACGGTCGATTTCGCGCCACGTCGCCACTCAGCCGAGCCTCCCAGGTGCCATTGGATCCTTCCAGATCTAACGGCGCTTAGCGAGCCACGCATCCCACATCTGGAGCAGCCAGGAGCCGTTGGATCAACTTAGATCCGACGGCCTGAGATCTCGTCACGCTTCTTCACTGCCATCCGTTGGATCGAGCTTGATCCAAGGGTCTTCATTACGCCACGCAGACGAGGTCCGAGCCTCTTCCACGATCCTAGGCTCGGACCACCCGAGGCTAGACGAGCCTCGAGCCGAACCTCCAGGAGCATCCGAGCCGAGCCCCGAGCCTCCGTAGCCATCCGAGCCTAGGCCGACCACGTGAGGAGCACGTGCGGCCTGGGAACTTTACACAGAGGCCCTCAGGACTTTTTGAAATTACAAAAAGGTCCCTGTGAAGCAGACCACACGTGAGGAGCACGTGCATGTGGAGAATTTGCACATCTTTCGCCAGCATTATAGGTAATTGCATTTAAGTCCCTGTCAGCATATTTCCTTTATGTAATTTTGTTTTCTTATATTGCAAATACACCCCTGTCTTTGCACGCATCCCTAGGTCTCATTTTACATCATTTTTAAATTCCAAAAGTTGCATTTTGTTGAGTAACTTGTCCTCCATCTATTGTGCCACTTGTCACATTTTTGTAATTACAGTAGATTTTTAAATGAATTAATTGTTTGATTTGTGTGATATTTTGCCCAGTGAGACCTTTTAATTTATAATTAATTTTCTGTGATTCTAAAAATCCTCAAAAATGCACAGTAGCTCTACGATAGTGAACTTAACCTTGCATAAAAATTTCATGTCATTTACACGCATATCGAGGCCTGAATAAATTCCTTTATGATTTTCTTATTTTAATTTTAATAAATTCATTTCACATTGAAATTAAATTTTGTAAATTTTCCTAGATTCCTTATCATTAAAACTCTCTAGGATAATTTTATTTCCTAAAAAAGATGTGATTTGTTATTTATTAAAAATAAATTAGTGAAATCACCCTGTCTGCATGTTTAATTCACTATAAATTCATTTAGTGTCTAAAAATTCCCAAAAAAATTAGGGTAGCTTGGTTTCATCATAATCCATCATCTAGCCAAATTTCATAATTTTTGGACTTCATTTGATATCTTAATTGAATTAACTTTGAATTGGCCTGATATTTGCATGTGTCTTGCATAGAAAATAGAAAAAGATCAAAAATATATTCTCTGAAAATCTCACACTTGGATTTCTCTAAAATTTGACCTAAGGAGACAGATGCCTCCCTGAGTTCGACCTTGGACTTCACCAAGTAAAAAAATTTTGCCGCTTGAAATTAACTCAAATCTAATTAAAGTGGTTTTTGATATTCCCTCTCGTATCCGACTGCAACGAACATTAATCAATTAATTTGGACATTAACCTGACCGAATTAATTAAGGGTGCGGGAGCGGCTATCAGTCTCCTACGATCCTTAGGAAGGGTCGTCCTAGGATCATCTAGGAATCCTTCTAATTTCTAGGGGCATCCATGTCTAGGATTGTGAAGTTTGCCAGATAATTTTGTCCCTCGATTTCGATTACAACGTTCCTAATCTAGCCCTTGGGTTTCTTGGTTGATCTGTCTGCAAACTGGAGTATGGCTCTTAATTTAATAACAGGACCCATTTTCAGATGCTCAAAGAGTATAGCGAGCATGAGATAATGGAGGAACTATTGTCTAACAAGGTTCTTGCAAACTTGATTTATCATTGATCTGACTTGTTACAAAGTGTGCACCCATGTCCCTCTTTTTTCTAGGGGATCTCATTTTTATTGACCGAGATGTTGCGATAGAGAAAATATGCTTCCTTGTCTGGTTTGAATTCTTTCTGTTGACCCTATTTGGTGTGCATCTCACCTTAAACTGTTTTCTAAAGGTCAGATCTTGATCTATCATCTCGTCTAACGATAGAGTGACCTTGGTATTTTCTTTATAGATTAGGGCCATCTCCTCATCATTTTTTGATTTTTTTTTAAAATTTTCTTCTTTCCCATTGTTAGTGCATGGGGGAAAGGGAATGAGTGACCTAGTTTAGGAATTAAAATAACACTTTTATTAGAAACAACATTTTGTACAGGACTCTGACTTAGAGTGACGACTAGACACTGAAACGAAAATTATTGTTGATAATGCGAGGGTTACTGTTGTTGCGGTATGTCCTCCTCCTCGGATTTGGACTCGCTTAACTCCATGGTAGGTTGGTGCTCTGGTGCTGGTGTTGGATGCTTATCCTCCTCTTCATCCCCATATGTATGTTCTAGTAGAGACACTAGAGCTATGTCGTCGTGTTCCCTTGCTCAATCAAACACGGTTACGATCTTTACGCTCCTGAGAGAAATATGATTGGTGACATTATGTAAAAAGATCTTGTATTCAGGTAAAGAATATTATTAGAGTACTACCTGATTCATGTGTTCAAGTCTATTAGGGTTAGCCTGGACTTGAGTTGGGATTACAGTTTGTGTGGCGGTGAACTTGCCTCTCCATCTCAAGAGTCGGTTGATTTCAACCCTTATATCTTGTAGTTCATCCAATACTCTTCGGAGTTTGGGATATATATACGAGGAGGACACCTAGACCTACCTGTCATGGGGTTTCTCATACTAGTTGGTGGGATGAAATTGGCTCTGTTGGCACTGGTGTTGGTATTATTGTTGCGGTTATTGGTAAGTAGGACGGGGATACTAGTACAGACGATGTTGTTGATGTTTTTGAGGCTGATAGCTTGGATGAGATTGTGGTGGATGATGGTTTGGAGTTGAATTAGGATATTGTCGGTTGACCGGATCAAGATTGTACTATACTATGTTGATATCCATGACTTGTGAAAGTTCCTCGTAAATTGTCTGGGCAGTGGTTTCTTCTGTTAGATGGGTGAAAGACTGGTCTCCACCCCAGCTGCTATGTTTCCCTACCCCTGGCCCTTGATTGTAGTGAATCTGGTGTATGGGAGTTGGGGTGTAGTCAGGACATGTATCTGGATCTTAGATACCGTGTCAACTAGTTCCTTCATGTATTTGGACAGCTTGTACAAATTCTCTAGATTGGTAAATTTATGGGGTTCATCCATTTTCTTATTAATATGTTCGACCATTATCAATGTATCTACTATAGCCCCATTTGAGCTCTGGTCGGTGGATAGATTGTTCACAGTCTTATTTTCCCTATCTTTTGATGAGAGTATTAGGGGGTTGGGTGTGTATGCCTGACTTATGGTATGTACACAGCTTGTGTTGGCTAGTTTTCTGAACACTTAATAAACAGTATCTTCATGTCAACCCATGTAGCTTCATGCACAAGAAGCACTAATTAACCCTTGCATTTTTGGGTTCAGACCACTTAGAGACTATGGACCAACATCATCTTGCTAATGGTGTGCCCTGGGCATTTCTATATTAGGTCCGTAAAACTCTCCCGCATCTCATGAAATAGTTCATTTAAGAACTAGGCGAAGCTTGTGAGTTTGATCCTCATCTGGTTTATTCTACTCAATGGGTAGAAATTCTTTAAAAATGTAGTCTTGAATGTATCCTGGGTTGAGACTACATCCCCTAATTTTTAGCCAATATGCAGCTATATTTGTTAAGACAAAGGGGGCAACTCTCAACCTAATGACTAGCCCTATGATGAGATAGGTTGTCACAGATTAATTCGAAGTCTCGGAGAGAAGAGTATGGTTCTTCATGGTTGTTTCCTCCAAACATTGGAAGCAGCGTAAGGAAATGCGGTTAGTGCTTGAACACATCCCCATGATGTACTAGTCTCAGCCAGTTGTAGTTATTGTCAATCTCCGAGAGGTATGTTTGTTCCATTACAGCTTCTTCTTGGTCTCTCCTTGTAGTTCCATCAACCAAGCTTTGAGTAATTCATTATGATGCTTGACTATGGTTATATGGGCTAAGATTGCTATTATTAGATCATTGTTGTTTTCATCTTCACTAGGATTCTTCTTCGGATGCATCTTGTCTTCCTCTTCTTCACCTTCAGATGTAAAGAGATCAAAATTAGGTACAGAAGGATGAAAGTTTCTACCAAAGATAAAGGTTTCCGTGGTAAAGCAATGAAAGAGAGGGTTAGTTTAGAACCGACTAAACCCTATTAGTCTTGGTCTTGAGAAGAGAGTCATCCTGTGACCAAGTCGGTTTGAGAAGAGGGAGATCTCGAACTTGAGGAGACATGAAATCAAAGGGGTTATGTGAAGCGTTCGTAAAGTACAAACTAAATTCCCCAGAGAAATCCATCACTGATGTCAAGAGAATCAATAAGAACACAACGATAGAGTCAAGAGAGAGAATACACATGGGGTATAAATGTACAAAGTAAACACAGATCAAACCCTTAGATTCACCAACTGGACATTGTGAAGGCACATAGAGTTCGACTGCTTATCCTTTCAGTTTTAAGAATTATTTTCAAACAAGTTTCAAATATAGCATTCAATTGACCTATAGTGATTGGTGGTCGAGGTATACTTGGAGAGACCCAAATATTACTCACTTAAGATAATAATGAATCAATCCTCCTATATAATTTACCACATAGAACCATTGTTTAACCTTAGAATGAGTAGTTGTAATACCAAAATTGTCATCTGCTAAACTCAAGTGTACACGAGATGATGGCCTTCGCCGAAGTCTCGATGAGATGGTACAATTCCACCCTGGTTTTCGAGTAGAAAATGTCAGACGGGGCACAGTCACTAGCAAGATAGCTTCAACAATACTTCAAAAAATCCAGCAACACTTGTGGGGAGTTCCTACTCTATGTTGGTGCTGATAGACAGCTCTCTAATCCACACACTCGAGTAAGGTTTCTTACAACCTGATATTCTAAGAAAACACCCAGGGATTTTGACTATGATCCTTAAGTTAGTGTACCTCGCTCGGTATAGAAGGTACATGTGTCCAATGGTGGGCGTTGATCTTTCAAAACAAGGGTTGATTTTATTCTAGTTATTTTAGTCAGCCTTGTTACCAGTCCCAATTTTTAATTTAGTCAGCCTTCGCCGAAGTCTCGATGAGATGGTACCATTCCACCCTGGTTTTCGAGTAGAAAATGTCAGACGGGGCACAGTCACTAGTAAGATAGCTTCAACAATACTTCAAAAAATCCAACAACACTTGTGGGGAGTTCCTACTCTATGTTGGTGCTGATAGACAACTCTCTAATCCACACACTCGAGTAAGGTTTCTTACAACCTGATATTCTAAGAAAACACCCAGCGATTTTGACTATGATCCTTAAGTTAGTGTACCTCGCTCGGTATAGAAGGTACATGTGTCCAATGGTGGGCGTTGTTCTCTCAAAACAAGGGTTGATTTTATTCTAGTTATTTTAGTCAGCCTTGTTACCAGTCCCAATTTTTAATTTAGGTTGTCACTGAGGGTCTTAATGAGCATAAAAACATTGTTTACTAATCAGTACCAATTCCTTTTTAACTTATGTGAGAAAACAAATAGAATACTCGAGAAAAAATGCATGATGAAAAGAAGAATGAATGGTCAGTTAAAGGACTTATAGTGCTTCCTAGTGTTTTTCATGGGGGGTGCGTAAAGAATTGAAAATACTCTAAATTATTGCAACCTATGAAAATGCTCCTAAGGAGATAATTCTATTAGTGGTGAAGAATTGATTTAGAATTTGGCTAAGTTTGAATTATCTATAATTTGTATAATTTATATGATGTGTGTCCTAAAGTTAGAACCAAGCACAAGCAAATAAATAGTATTCTACCATGTCACCGAAGGGATCGAAACCACATTCGTAGGCCGACAATTTTTCTGGATAGGTCGAACTCGTTGATCTCATCTTTGAGACCATCTATTAATGTGTGGTAGAGATCGAGTATCTCATTCTTCTCAGAGAGGATCAAATTCGAATGAATCTAGTAGACACCAAATCCGAAGTCCAGCGGGCAAGGGCTAAGAGGGGATCGCTGACTTTTTATAATGTGCTTATCCTGTGCATCCCCAAGCGCGCTGCCCTCCTAGGCGTGCAAGCTTGGACTAGAAGATTATAGGCATGGACCGAGTGGCATTGCCAATGTGCCTGCGCCTATAGGTATGAGGAGGCGGCCAGTGATTGATCCAGTGCTTTCTCGGGATAAGTCCGACCCTCTATCTGCATAGCAAGAATGGTACCCCCCACAAAATCACAATAGATATGTCAAAATCAGGTCTGATTAACCAAAGGCACAAGCCAAAATGAAATCTCTATCAAGCTGGTGGGTCTTGTCGCAGCAGCTTTCTGCTCCTTCAGCTTCGCTTGACCTCTTCCAAAGCCCGTGCCTTAGAAAGAATAGGTTGCGCAATAGGCCATCCTCGGGCCTTCTTCGGTCCTAGATCTACAAAAGAACACACTTGGATCCCTGAGCACACAGCAAGTGTCAAAACAAGCCCAAGTGTCCCCACAATTCGGTCCGGTTTAGCTATAAGTCCGAGGGTTCAAATAGACCCTTGAAAAGAAAATGCAGAAAATAAACCTATACTAACTCTCTCACAGATAAATTAGAAATTTGAAACTAAATTTTATCCAAAAATACTCCGAGGTAGCTGCAAAGAGAGAAAATGAGGTTAGTAACTAATGAGAGAGAAGAGCAGAAAATAAAATTAAATTTAATGCAAAACAAAAAAATGAAAGAAAATAGATATATAAATTAAACTCGCAATAATTAACTATAAAAATTAACCTAACCCTAAAAATGCACCATTTCCCAACAACGATGCCATTTTATGAAGCGATTTTTCTACCTCTTTAAGAATGTACAATTGTAGTATAGGAGGTAAAATTTAAATATGCAATATTATAATTTGTAATATGTGGAAAATTTTTACTTGCTAAGTGTACCAAGGTCTACTCAGGAAATTATAATTTTTAGTTGCTAGGTTTCAAATTAATTTAGGTGATTAAATAGTTGTGACAATAATCTCTACATCAAAAAGAAAAGAAATAAATAACATGCAATTAAACAGAGAAAGGAATGAAGAACACGATCTGTGGTTTTTCTATTTGCAATCCTTAATAAAATAATAATTTAATTCCAAAACGATTCACAGATCTTCTGAGATAAGTTCCAGAAATATTTGTCAAATTAATTCCAAACTGTAGGCTAGAAGATCAATTAATGAATAAACAACTCTGCAAATAATGAGATCAATGATAATTTTCAAGGAGAGTTGCTTTCTAAATTCCCTACAATTTACTCCTCTAATAGATTATCTTTAAAATTCATACGAATTAGTGAAGTCAATCAAGTAACCCTCCTCAATGAAGCCCCTATAGCAATATTAAATTCCTCACAATATATGTATGAAAATATCTCCAATTAATCATGCAGAAATCATCAAATAATATTTAAATTTAGGTAAGCTTTGATCCAGTAATTCCCTGAGATTTATTCCTCAAAGAATGATAAAAAATATCAAGGAAATAAATCAATTATTTATCCCCAAGCATGCCCCTATAATATATCAAACTCCTCAAAATATTAATGCACAAATAAGTCAATTTGAGTCTGCAAAATCAAATTAATCCTCAAATAATAGTATATCCTTAAGCACCTTTTATTTGTTTATAAAATATCTAAAATTAAATAGCACACGATAAACTTCAAAATGGCATATTATGTGTTAAAAATGGAGTTCAAATGGGAAAGATATGCTAAAATGAAGTTCTATGGACTAAAATGTAATAAAAATTAGTTTTGCTTTTCAATAGAGTCCTTGGAAAGACTTATATGTAAATACTGAAACCCGCAAGGGGGTCTTTGCAACTTGTCCAAGGCAGCACGTGCGTGTCATGTGCTCTGGGTTGGAGGGGACCTCGTCGAAAATTCAGAGAAGAAGGGGGCTCGACTACAAATTACCCTCGCGGGCATGTGGATTGCGTGTGTGGTCAAGGTCAAGGATGGGGCCAAGGCTTTGGTGATTGAACCTGTGTGTGACGGGTGGGGAAAGCCTTCACACTACCCGAGACAGAGGGCTCGGGTGGCTGCTTTAGGCGCTTGAGCGGACATTGTATCAAGGGTCGGTGCCCGATCCAATGGTAGTTGGAGAGATGGAGGTACGATCGAGGGAGAGGCGAAGGGGTCGATGGTGATCGAAGGTGGGACGACGAGTGGCGATTGTCATAGAAGAAAAATGGAGGCAGGTGAGAAAAGGTCTAAAGAAGAAGATGAATAAATGGGGAAGGAAAGAGGTCTACCTGGGGATGGTTCTTCGCCAGAGAAGATAGAGTGGATGCTTGGGGATGGAGGAGCTATGCTCTACTCCGATCATTGCTCGAAGGTTTAGCCAACCTGAGCTCGATCGTTGCGATAAGAAGCTGCGGTCAAGGTTGGTGACAACCTTGGATCACACTTGTGAATGGAGCTCAATGTCACCAGCTCCCTCCCTCTCTCTCTCTCTCTTGATGGATTGACGGATGTCCGGGGATGGAGGAAATGACCAGGCTTTATAGGAGGAGACAGGGGAGGTCGTAACAATAGGAAGAGGGGAAGGGAGCAAAGCTGACACGGTCCACATAGAGGCACAACGACCGCTAGCGAAGGTGGGGAGCAACCAGCTATTGTGGTGGGGGAGGAGAGAAGGGGCAACATGGAACGTTGAGGAGCAGCCACATGGAGTCCAAAAAAATAAGTAAACTAAATGAAATAAAATAATGAATAAAAAATAAAATAAAAAGGAAATAATAAATAAAAAGGGGGTGACACGTGGTGACTCCACGAGCTACCATGTGTCACTCTCGAAAAAATTGGAAATTAAATCATAAGAAAAATAAAATAATAATAATAATATGAGGTTAAAGCAAAATGTGGCCTACATAAAGTTTTCTCTCTATAAAATTTATAACTTTCGTGAAGAAACCAAAATTAATAGAGATCATATGTACAAAAATATTCTGGTGGTACTTTATAGATATAAAATACCTATATTTTTGTATTTTGTAATTTTTTAATTTTCAAATAAAGTAAAAAAGAAAAATTAGATAAAATATAAAATAAATAAATACACACTAATCTAATTTTTCAGGGATTTTTACACGCTAATAAAAAGATGAAATAAAATCAATAAAAATAAAATATGTGGAAAATATATAGTGTTAGATTTTTTGCTTTCTTCTGATTTTTTGATTTTTATGAGTTTTGATTCTTTATGCTAAATTAGTTAATTAATAAAAGAATATAGTATAGAAATAATTAGGTCAAAATAAGTAATATTTGTACATAAAATAATAAGTCCAATCAAGATCAAAAGCAGGATTATTTAATTACATATTTTAACCCTTGTTTCAACATAGTTAGTGAATGTTGATTAACAAATTTTAGGATATTTAGTTAGTAAATTAATATGATATTTTGCTAAGATTTTCATATAAAGTATATGAATCATGTATTCATCACCAACCACTATATGGATATTTCTTTCTGTGAGTTTGTTCAATAACATTGCCTAAAAATCACACTAAAATTGAGAAGAGTTAAGTAAGCCATACTCTTATGACTTTCACCTTCTCAAGTGAGAAACTGGGGTTCGAATTTTATTGTTTGTGTGTGGGTATGAGTCTAGCTTTTCATTCCTATTCTGTATCTCTTGCTTTGAATTATGTGCTCTCATCCATTCTGTTTGAGCTGACAATGGAAGGGTTCGTTGGTTTTTGCTCAAACTTGTGAGACTTTCACTGACCAACACTTCTCTAACATTTTCATTAATACGATTTGATTCTTTTTTCATCTTCTCTAACCCGGTATGACCTTTCTTAGGTCAAATAAAAATCTATTCTATGAGATATATCGGACCCTAGCCTATTCCCCCTTCTCCGATATCGAGGATGACTCTCGCCTTCGTGCTCCATTTTTCTCATACACTTATAATATCAAATCCTTTCTTCTCTGACATTATTTATAATTTACCTTGTAATCAAATGGTATGTTATATTTTTTCCTTATAAAGAAAATTTATGATTGATTGTCTAGAAATTTGATGTAACTGAAATGTAGAAATTTATTTGTGGATGTATGTGTTTATTGGTTTATATTACTTATTAGGTCTTTATTTTATGTTGTATCCACTATAAGAAAGGTAACAATAGAAACACAAAATTTACAAAGATGCCAACGAATAAAATGTCATCGAAGTATTCCATGACGAATTTGAGATTCGTCGCCATAATCATTATTATATAAGTTGTTATTAAATTTTCAACAACGAATTGTCAATCGTTGCTAAGTCAAAATAATAATGAATAATAATTGTTGGTAAATAACAAGTAACACCATATCATAATAAAAAAATTCATTGCAAAACAACATGTAACAACGGATAAAAGTGTAGGTGAAGGATATGGAATTATTCTCAAGCGCATCACGAAAGCATGATCATCGTATCGGATACGACGAAGAACGACTAGTCGCAATAGTTGTTCGGTGCAACGGAATTTAAAATTTTTATTCGATGAAACCACATTATCCGAGAACCATTCTCAAATCGTTTCATCTATAACCACAACAAGTATAATGCAATACCTCTTGAAGCGTGGTTGATCGAGTCTCTAAGAGAAGAGACCTCCTGTCTCAAGTCCGATCGTCGGTGAGACCGCTTGCGAGCGCGGGGATGAATCGCATTGTCCTCGCAATCCAAGAAGTTGATCCAAGCGTAGTTGCTCCTGATCTCGTCACACGAGATCGAACGTCTCCTTCGTGAGTGCAGCACTCCAAGAAGACGGAGAACCGAAGAACGTCGAAGCGGCGGTGTGGTGGCGAGAGCATCAACGATTCTCTTTTCTAGGGTATGGTGGACGGCCACCAAAAATAGAGGGAGAGAGGGTTGTCGTGTATGAAGAAAGAGAGAGAGAGAGAGAGAGAGAGAGCTCCAATAATGCATGTAAAGAGAGAGCATGGTATGCCTCTCTATTTATAGGGTTTTGGGATCCAGGGATCTCAATCCATGGGACATATAAAATCAATGGATGATATTGATTTATGTCAATCCAATGGTCAAGATTGTTGTTGTCAAAAAACAACAACTTGTGATTTAATTTAAATTAAATATATTTGATAAATCAAATATATATTAATACCAAAATTAAATCAATCAAATAAGGAGTATAA
This sequence comes from Ottelia alismoides, assembly GCA_037367405.1. NCBI lineage: Eukaryota > Viridiplantae > Streptophyta > Magnoliopsida > Alismatales > Hydrocharitaceae > Ottelia > Ottelia alismoides. The sequence continues at coordinate 997,191 of JAZKJV010001133.1, read as the reverse complement.
TTCAAAGGAGATCATCCATCCCCATGGAATGGAGTGGACGGCCACCAATTCCACAAGGGAATTGGATGCCGCCACCTCCTTCCAAGTGGGGAGGGCAATCTCATGGATTTCCATGAGATTGCATATCTCCTTGATTTTCTCTCCATTATTTATCCAACAACTTTTATTGGGATTTTATTCATCAAAAATAATTCACAATTATATTTGAGAATATTCCAATCTTGCCATGGAAAAAATTGTGAATCATATTCACAACCCAAAACAACATATAATTTACATTGTCAATTAATTACACAATGTGTATCCAATACACATAATAATTAATCAACACATATAAATTATAATTACCTCTCTCTAATACATTATAAATCACATTTATAATATATTATGAATAATTGGATATTTCTATCCACATTATTCTTATCCACATTAATTAAATCACATTTAATTATATTGGATAATTTCTTCATGCCTCAAGATGATTAAATCACATTTAATCATCATTTCTTCATTGCTTAGATCTTATGGAATTATTCTTGAACCCTTCAAGAATAATGCAATCTCTCCGCAGATACTTGGAGATAAGGACAGGGTGATTGTATTGTTCCACGTATAGTGACGTGGATATTGAGATCATATCTCAAATCCAGATCGCGGGCCTCCCATAGATGCTTGATTAAATCAAGACCGTAAATCTAATCTTCTCATTTCATATGAATCACTTTCAGATCAATGTCCAACATTTGGACTAAGATCAGATTACTTCTCTACTGAGAGGAGTCACTAAAATCCAGACCCGTTTCATCACTCCCTAGGAATGGAAGCGTCATGGTTATACAATCGTTTATGATCACATCACCCTCAGGTATTCCCAATACATGTACATCCTGCATACTGGAAGACTCAGAATAAACCCGAAGTATTAGATCAATTTTATACTATCTACTTCTGGGTTCTATCAGTAAGTTTCTCATTCGATCATTGGGAGTCGGTATCGATCATATCCTTTCCAAAAGCATATATCATACCTAGGTCTTGATCACATACTTTCCAAAAGTATATATCAAACCTACAAATTCAGTCAAGCTTCCAAAGCGAGACGACCATACGCATGGAATTTGATTCTTCCCAATATCTCATGAGTGAGCTCATGCCTTCCGGTTCAGTAACTGAACCTGTATGATCCCTTTGAGAGATCGTATTACTCATATGCCCTTATATGCACACCAGCGCGTCGGTATATAGACCTTGGTTAGGTCATCAACCTATTGGTCTGCCAAATGTACATACTCAGACATATAGTAACACATCTGTCTCCGGTCAGAGGATGCGTGCCTATATCATGACAACATACGATATAGGACTTTGGTTATCTCGATCTCGTTAAGTCAACTCTTTGACCTAACTAATCTGACACCTCCGTCTCTATTCCTATGCAGAGGACCTGCATCAAGAGGTCGGTCAGATATCAGCCTAAAGAGATAAGGATTGCCATCTCCTACTCAGGCTGAAGATCATCTCTTAATAATCATTTGACGGTGCTTGATGAGTCCTCAATCTAACTCTTTAGATATTCATCCAAGCACCAGCCTCTATGATTCAATAGTTGAATCAACAGCTGTATGATCATCAAGATGGCCATGGTACATAACCCTAATTGTATTAAGGGACCTATTATACAAATTATTCATTCTTCATTTCAGATCAGAAAATGATATGTGCAATAACATTTATTGCATAATGGCTCATCGTGGGCTCGCATTTCCAACAATCTCCCACTAGCCCAAAGAGCCATTAATGGGCTAATCATTTAAACCGGCACTCATGTGACAATCATAGGCTATTTAGAAAATAGCTAGGTAAGCTGATCAGTCACTCTGTTCCCGCGAGACTACGCCAAGTCCTTTTATGGCACTTGCATATCCCCAGTAACAGAGCTCGCATCTAATGCGAATGTTGCATCTTATGCAATCAATACTCGATCTTGTTAAAGTTATTATAGTGTCCTTGACACTATAGCTTAATAATTGTTATAACCAGTATTTCCATAATCCTTATCAGAATACCCTTATCCCTGGAGATCTCTATCTCCAAAGGTATCGAAAGTTAAGACCTTTTAGATCACTAACTATATAGTCTTAATCTTTTGAAGATAAGACTATGAGATCACTATCTCAAAAAATCTTGTCATCTATGAAAATTTTGTTATTACTGCAACCAAGTGTTTTATTTTCATAGTAGGATTAGTAACACTTTACTACTCCCACTGCATGGTAGCTATTTGGCTTTTGTACACATCTAGTACACACCCGGCTTCTCAGAACTGATGCCCAAGGGCAAGTAGTCCTAGCATTCACTTCCTCAACTCTTCGAGGTGATGTTCCTTTAGATAGGTCAGTACCATATCTTAAGGGATGGAAGCCTTTCTTGGAATTTTCCATAAAATGGAATATGTCCAAGATGTACTATTAATGTTACAGTCCCAATACCCTCTTCTCTTTGCTCATGAACAACTTCAGAACTAAGATCTAAGAGGTATCCTTGAGATCATATCTCAAGTTATGGAACAACCAGATAATAAGATACTTATTATTATCCTTATATCATTTTAAATGATTAGGATATCATCTACATTTAGCACGATGAACACAAAGGCACTCCCACTAAGCTTCACATGGCTCATCAAGATTCTATCTGAAATCATAACAATTATAATTCCATTAAATCTTATGGTCCAACTTCATGAAGCTTATTTGAGTCCATTGATGGATTCCTTAGCTTGTACACCTTGCTTTCCTCAACCATGAAGCCCTCGGGCTACTTCATGTGAATATCCTCAGAGAGATATTCATAGAGGAATGCAATATTGACTTACATCTTGAAGATGCAATAGTCAAGTTGTGTAGCCAAGGTTAGTAATATTCCGATGATTTTAAGCATGGTCACCGAAGAGCAAGTCACATTGCAAGCAATGTCTTCTCTTCCGGTGTGTAGCTCATGGCTACGAACCATGCTTTGAAGATCTATACCTTCTCATCATGTTCCCTTTCTCTTGAAGATCCATTTACACCTTTACAGGTCTTACCCATATAGGTGGATCCTCGAGGGTCCATATACAACACTTGTATATGAAGTCTACATTAGACTTGCTAACATCCATCTATCCATGCTATGATCTTCAGAAGCTTCATCACATGAAGTTCAATCATTATCAGATTTCTCCGACACATGGAATCCTTCCTCAAACTCATTTGAAGAGGTTTTAGTGTTTCATCTTTAATTGTCCTTTTAGTTTCCAATTTCAAGAGCCTCATTATCTTTTCAAGATTAAATGAGTTCCTACACTTCATTTTTATCTTGATTCTCAAGAGTCTCAACCTCTAAGAATCACATTCTCAGAGATGAGATATTTTAAGAATCTCAAGGTCATAAAGTAGGTATCCAATACCATCCTTTATTTTCCTAATGAAGCAGCACTCTCAAGTGCCAGATTCCAGCATGCATGGAACCTTATTAAGGATATACATTGTAGTATCTATTACACATATGTATATACCTGGAAACTAAGGGATAATTATGCTAAAATTCATCATTGATAAGATCATGTCATGCATGATCCAATTGTATCTCCCTATAACTCTATTGAGTTAAGGTGTGTTAGGAGGATTGAGATAGAAATGATATTCATATCTCCATAAGGTATCCTTTGAATTCATCTAACAGGTACAGGCTACCAAGATTAGATCAAATTTATTTTATCTTCCTTCAAACTTTGGTTGTAAACCAAAATTATGTGAAATCTTTGAACATTTCAAAGTTTTCTAAGTGAAGAGAAGAAATCTCATATCATACATAATCATCAGTAGATATCACATATCCATAATGTTTACTATGATATAGGTGATCTACATGCATCAATATGTATGAGATCCTGAATACCTTGACATCTTACACCATTCCCAAAGAAGGGTGTATTGGACATTTTACTTTGAATACAATATTCATAAGTATGTATGTAAGTTTTGAAATTTTAGACATTCTAAAGTTTCATTTCTTACTATTCTATTGATCAAATCAATAGACAAATGTCCAAGGCATGATGCTAGATCATTGTCAAATGATCTTCATCCTCCTATTGATCTTAAGGTTTAATTTCAGCATTTAGAAATGTTAATGAACCGTTCATTAATTTTTTAATTTAGTGGAGTCCACTAGATCTTAGATTACTATCTGAAATATCTCCATCATAACTCTTTATGATAGATTTATTAAAGAATTCATGTTTATTTCCAACATTTAGAAACAAACAATGAGTGTATTCTAATGTCTAGGTCATAGAGATATTCTCTAAGACTAAGGGCTCTCCCACTAAAATTATGAAGCCTTTCAATCCAATAGAGATTGTTGCAACAATTGCATCAATATCCACGTGGATGACTATAAGCCTTAAGATCAAATTTTCTATTATTCCAAAACATATGCAACCCATTGCAAGTGTTGTAGAAGATTGAGATACAATTACAAGACTTTAAGCAAGTCAATTTCAATGATTTATATGTAGATTATTCCGATGCTCTATCCGAGTCCTTCTCTAAGGATTCTAGACAGACTTGATAGTCACACTATCAACATATCATCTTATTGCAGTATTGGCATTCATCCAACTCTTCGGATGACATATGGAAGTCATAGATGTACAGTCAACTCTTTGACCATACTTCTTACTCGGGTCCAACCCATGCTTCCACTGCGCTCCCTTTATCTATAAGCAACCATTGCTTAAGACTAAGGATCTCTTACGTTAAATTCAAAAAGAATTCAATGTAAGAGCATTTCAACATTTATACAAGCTTCATTAAATTCATATAATATGAATATTATGAAGCTTCATGAATGACTAGAGTATAGACAGTGGAATGATGACACTTATCATGTCTACATCCATCTAGACTCTTAAAACATTGGTTCAGGTAGGTATTCAAACAATTTGAATACATCATCTCTTATAGAGCCACCATTCTGCACGATGCAGAGAACCACGTCATTCATGATTAAATGTCAAGAGCACATATGTATGCCATAACATCTTCTTAGATTTTATAAGGATTAATTGACAATTGTGATCATCATCGACATGTCACTTCCAAAGTACATCCGATGAGATCAAGACTATAGAGACATACAAACCCTAAGGTTGTAGTCCTATTATCTATTTTAATTGTCATTCCTCTTTAGTATGAGGAGACTTGCATGTTGCAACCTCATACATTATGTGTCCAACTGCAAGCACAATATCTGGATCATGAGTCCAATCCATGATATTTTACTGGTTATTATTGAGTATAGAATTGAGTGGGTTTAATGAAGGATTATCTGAAATAAGAAATTTGCATAAATTTATATATATATATATATATTACTTTGATTTAGGAATTTTTATATCAAAGTTGTCTTACCTTGTCAACACTGAAAGTTCATTCCCTTAATCACTTTCAATGTAAGAGATATACTTACCAACATATCTCAGCAAGATCTGGGATCTCCTTCCTTATCTTTGTTACATCCCAATAATATGAGAATCTGCAACTCGGATAAAAAGAAGCGGGAACACATTCCGCCTTGCAAGTCCAACTTGCATTTCCCAATTCGGTCTTTAACACCCGGGTCCACCACCCCTAAGGCGATGTTGACCCGTCATTAATTGAACCAACCGTCAACAGGAATAGTACTCGCTATGCGCGATCCAATATCGCCCCAATAATATGAGGATCCGATATTGGGGTCACTACGCATACGGCCTTACTCTTTCGAGAAGCAAAGAGCTTGATCCAGATGCGCTTGCATACACGAGCTGTCACTTCGGAACGGATCCCTTCGCCTTGACGGGAGACCATGGATGCCACTTATGTGATCCTCCATATCATATTCAAATTTTAATTAATTATCATGAATAACATTTATGTAATTAATTCTTCCAAGGGAAATAATAACATCTCTATTCATAATAGAGTGTCTCAATTGAACATAATCAATTTAATCATATTAAATTAATTATCAATCCAATTCAATCAACAAACTTGATTATTTTTACTTGAATATATATATATGGTAATATCTCAAAATACATGTTAATTCGAATTTTAATAATTAGAAAATACACCTTGATTTTCTCCGGCATTATACAGTCCCTACCCGCTGTCATGGCCAGTACCGACGAGAGTGGGACGGACCACATACGTTGCAACCCGCAACCCCAATGCTCTTCGACTAGACACCATATCCACCTCGGGAAAGCATAATGCCAGATATATCAATTTGTACTTGAGATGATCATCGGTTATTCAACCGAAATTATACCATATAGTAATAATCAAAATATTTTTTTATTATTATAAGGAAATTTGCTACAAAAATTCCCAATCCTATTCAAGCATCAAGTTTGAAGATTGTATTTCTAATTATGATTTGGATCACATCCAATCAATTTATTGGTTGAGGCCAAGTCAATTAGGTAAATAATCATCTTTCAATATTTCACAAATATTTTTCAAGATTATTTCACGAAATTAATAATTAATTTCACTAATTGACAATCACTTGGTTCTAGATTAGGACTGTAATTTTAGTAGTGACCCCTACTCATTAAAATTAACATATCTCAATCAATTTAAATCCAAATTAGACAAACTCAATTTTCAAAGATTGCTAACTTGATTTAAGACAGAATTCAAGTGATGTTTTACGCATTTCGAGGCAGATGATAACAGTAATTAATTCTTTAATCATGTTAAAATCTACTATCCCGCAACAGTGCATACATGTTCATTAAAACAACCATATCTAGAGCATACGAAATCCGATTTACGCAAAATCAGATCCTATGATTTTCTTATTTAATGAGAAACAAAATCCAAATAAATAATTCGTGCTTAAATAATTTAAACATGGCCGAAATTATTTACTAAACAGATCTGTGAAATCAAATGCGATAAAAACTTTCGCGACCTTAACGAACCCAAGTCATCCTCGGTTTTCGAATCATATTCAAAATGTCGACCTAATGCTCTGATACCACTTGAAGGATATGGAATTATCCTCAAGCGTATCACGGAAGCGTGATCATCGTATCGGATACGACGAAGAACGACTAGTCGCACTAGTTGTTCGGTGCAGCGGAATTTAAAATTTTTATTCGATGAAACCACATGATCCGAGAACCATTCTCAGATCGTTTCATCTATAATCACAACAAGTATAATGCGATACCTCTTGAAGCGTGGTCGATCGAGTCTCTAAGAGAAGAGACCTCCTGTCTCAAGTCCGATCGTCGGTGAGACCGCTTGCGAGCGTGGGGATGAACCGCGTTGTCCTCGCAATCCAAGAAGTTGATCCAAGCGTAGTTGCTCCTGATCTCGTCATACGAGATCGAACGTCTCCTTCGTGAGTGCAGCACTCCAAGAAGACGGAGAACCGAAGAACGTCGAAGCGGCGGCGCGGTGGTGAGAGCGTCGACGATTCTCTCCTCTAGGGTATGGTGGACGGTCACCAAAAATAGAGGGAGAGAGGGTTGTCGTGTATGAAGAGAGAGAGAGAGAGAGATCCAATAATGCATGTAAAGAGAGAGCATGGTATGCCTCTCTATTTATAGGGTGTTGGGATCCACGGATCTCAGTCCATGGGATATATAAAATCAATGGATGATATTGATTTATGTCAATCCAATGGTCAAGATTGTTGTTGTCAAAAAAACAACAACTTGTGGTTTAATTTAGATTAATATATTTGATAAATCAAATATATACTAATACCAAAACTAAATCAATCAAATAAGGAGTATAATTCAAAGGAGATCATCTATCCCCATGGAATGGAGTGGACGGCCACCAATTCCACAAGGGAATTGGGTGTCGCCACCTCCTTCCAAGTGGGGAGGGTGATCCCATAGATTTCCATGAGATTGCATATCTCCTTGATTTTCTCTCCATTATTTATCCAACAACTTTTATTGGGATTTTATTCATCAAAAATAATTCACAATTATATTTGAGAATATTGCAATCTTGCCATGAAAAAAATTGTGAATCATATTCACAACCCAAAATAACATATAATTTACATTGTCAATTAATTACACAATGTGTATCCAATACACATAATAATTAATCAACACATATAAATTATAATTAGCTCTCTCTAATACATTATAAATCATATTTATAATATATTATGAATAGTTGGATATTTCTATCCACATTATTCTTATCCACATTAATTAAATCACACTTAATTATATTGGATAATTTCTTCATGCATCAAGAGGCATAAATCACATTTAATCATCATTTCTTCATTGCTTAGATCTTATGGAATTATTCTTGAACCCTTCAAGAATAATGTAATCTCTCCGCAGATACTTGGAGATAAGAACAGGGCAATTGTATTGTTCCACGTATAGTGACATGGATATTGAGATCATATCTCAAATCCAGATCGCGGGCCTCCCATAGATGCTTGATTAAATCAAGATCGTAAATCTAATCTCCTCATTTCATCTGAATTACATTCAGATCAATGTCCAACATTTGGACTAAGATCAGATTACTTCTCTACTGAGAGGAGTCACTAAAATCCAGACCCGTTTCATCACTCCCTAGGAATGGAAGCGTCATGGTTATACAATCGTTTATGAACACATCACCCTCAGGTATTCCCAATAACTGTACATCCTGCATACTGGAAGACTTAGAATAAACCCGAAGTATTAAATCAATTTTATACTGTCTAATTCTGGGTTCTATCAGTAAGTTTCTCATTCGATCATTGGGAGTCGGTATCGATCATATACTTTCCAAAAGCATATATCATACCTAGGTCTTGATCACATACTTTCCAAAAGTATATATCAAACCTACAAATTCGGTCAAGCTTACAAAGCGAGACGACCATGCGCATGGAATTTGATTCTTCCCAATATCTCATGAGTGAGTTCATGCCTTCCGGTTCAGTAACTGAACATGTATGATCCCTTTGAGAGATCGTATTACTCAATTGCCCTTATATGCACACCAGTGCGCCGGTATATAGACCTTGGTTAGGTCATCAACCTATTGGTCTGCCAAATGTACATACTCAGACATATAGTAACACGTCTATCTCCGGTCAGAGGATGCGTGCCTATATCATGACAGCATACGATATAGGACTTTGGTTATCTCGACCTCGTTAAGTCAACTCTTTGACCTAACTAATCTGACACCTACGAATCTCTATTCCTATGCAGAGGACCTGCATCAAGATGTCATTCAGATATCAGCCTAAAGAGATAAGGATTGTCATCTCCTACTCAGGCTGGAGATCATCTCTTAATAATCATTTGACGGTGCTTGATGAGTCCTCAATCTAACTCTTTAAATATTCATCCAAGCACCAGCCTCTATGATTCAATAGTTGAATCAACAGCTGTATGATCATCAAGATGGCCATGGTACATAACCCTAATTGTACTAAGGGACCTATTATACAAATTATTCATTCTTCATTTCAGATCAGGGAATGATATGTGCAATAACATTTATTGCATAATGGCTCGTCGTGGGCTCGCATTTCCAACAGTAGGTACATTTAAATGTTAAGTGAAGTCTACTTCACAAATCCAAAAGTTAGGCAACGATCACGTCGAGCTAATAAAATGATACTAAAATTTAGTTTACAAAATAATAGGTCCACACAATGCGTTTACATCAAGCAATGAGCCATCTTGTGTCACCCAGACTGGTAGGCAAGATGATTCAAAAGTTGATCCAGTTATTTATAAGCTAAGCAAAAGGTGAGGCTTCCCAGCTTCAACGATATGGTACTAAACCTCTACTACATTTCCCCTAAATTTATGCGCATGTCAATATAACTTTTAAATGGATATAAATTCGGATCACCATACACTAATCAATGGACCATTTTTGGTCTTTTTACTGTACAGTTTGGTTTTAACGGTGCAACATATGTATACATGGTATCTATAAAATGTATTCAAAGATTTTTGATGTGGGTGGATCTATTGAAATCATATGATATACGTATATGATATGATAGTTATTATATATTTACTTGGACAATGATTTATTCGTTGTTATATTTTCTAGGGAACAACGATTTTTTGTGTTGTTACCAAATTTCACAACGAATCAATACATTCGCCGTTATCTCTTAGTATTTATTGACGAATGGGTTAAATCGTTTCTATATGTTACAATATTTTAATTTAGTGACACATATTATTAATCGTTGTTAAATAAGTGTCACCTAAAGTCCTACTTGTTGTTGTAGTGATCATGATCATGTTTTACGGTAAACTGTAGAATAATGGAGCTAGTATCACTGGAAATATTTAAAGAATATCTTAATCGGCTGGAATCGAGATGCAACAACATCTATAAACTCTCAATCTTAAGATGCGGGGCTATGTTTGAGTTCTATATTGATCAAGATATTCAATACCCATTTGGAACTCTTCCGTCCAGTATCCAATTCAACATCCATCAAATCTTGGCTTAATCAAGTTCCCTTCAACCAAATTTTGGCTCTCATAAAAAGTTAAAGGACTAATTAGCAATAGCAAAAAAGTTAAGGGTCATATTGTAAAAAGTTATTCCAAATATACCACATATCACAGAGCCAACAAAGTGCACATCTTTTACAATTTGTAGACTCATGGGACAGTGGTTTCGCCTCATCTAACTGTTGGGAACAAATTCTATCGCACACAACCAGAAATCGATCAAACAAGAGAAATATGTAAAGTCGTGTAAGACGTATTTTATATTGGTTTGGCAATGTCCCTACTTCACTTGTTCATACTAGTCTTTCTTTTTTATTCTCGTGAATATGTTTTGGAGTACAATGAAAACTTGCTCCAAAGATCTACTTATATGGTGAGATTAGAGTTAGGCCATGTTTGGTTGGAGAATAGGTCTTGGAATAAGGGGTCAATTCTTCTCCTGACACGGTTCACAGTGGTACGACTATTCCTCGTTATTCCATCTTATTTCACTCTTATTCCTATCTTTATCCCACCTTACCTACCTTTATTTCACCTTATTCTCCTTATTCCTATCCTCCAGCCGAACAAAGAATAGACCCTTATTCTCCTTATTCCACGTCCTTATTCCTGCTTATTCACGAACCGAATAGGGTCTGTTCGTTTGGAGAATAGGCCCTGGAATAAGGAGCCTATTCTCCATTCGACACGGCTTCCCGTGGTATGATTATTCCTCCTCATTCCATATTATTTCACTCTTATTCCTATCTTTATCCCACATTACCTACCTTTATTTCACCTTATTCTCCTTATTCCGATTCTCCAGTCGAACAAAGAATAGACCCTTATTCTCCTTATTCTCAATCATTATTCCTGCTTATTCCCGAACCGAACGGGCCCTTAGAGTTGTTGTGATGTGCATGTAAACTTACCAAAATAACATCCCCTTGAGTTGAATTCCACCGCGATATCTTCATCGTATTAGGTCTACACTGGATCATCTTCTTCATCTGCAAGTCACGTTCATAGGGACTCACCGCCTCCGAGTGACGCACCCATCGTTGGGTTCCCTCGACGTGCCACCTTACACGATCTCCTGCTAGTTGCTGCTATATATGGCCATGAATTGTGAAGTGTGTGGAAGAAGATGGACTGCTAAGATCAAAAACTAGGTGTCATGCATAAGGTGCAAACCACATGGTACAATTTCCTAATCGACGATTGGGAAGGAGTTGGAAGATGAATATTGTTCACCCGTGCCCAAAAAATATGCATTAGTTCAACTTCAATCAGTTAACATGATTAACTAGAAAAACAGTTCAACATTTTTTGTTTTTGCATGCTAAGATGTCCTATGAACCAGATTGGGTGCGCATAGATTGGATTGGTTCGGATTTTAGCTTAATGCATGTCCAACCAACCTTAACGGATTTTTTTTTTCGAATTCAATCCAATCTATCAAATATCTAAATCAAATCCGATCCAATCCATCGGATTGCGAATTGGATCGGAATAGTTTGGCTTTTTACACTTACATTTTCTTGCTCTATAGTCTACTCTCACATGTTTATACCTTACAACACACTAGCCCCTCAACCATTCGAATAATTACCTAAAAATCAAGAATATAAATAAACATAAAGAAAGAAAATAAAATCCACATAATCAAATGAAAAATGAATAATTCCATTAATCCATTATAAAAAATCACACAATCAAACTAAAAGATTGTAAAAAATTTAAATTTGTTAATAAATAAGCATTAGTTTGTGTTTTTGCAATTGATTTCCACAATAATTTAAATAAGAACGATACAAGTTATCAAAGAAGATACAAAGACAAGTAAAATAAATAAAAAATATGACCACTGTGATCGGATATTGACGAAATCTATGATTAATTTAGAATGTTAAGTTATCTCAAAATCCAATACTCACAACAATATTATTCAAGGCTCTACAATATATCATTAAAAAAAGAGAATCATAGAAGAATCTTACTCAATTGAATATGCAAGACAATAACCTAAATATAGCCACCAAAAGGGCATCATGCCTCTCATTTAAAATGGACTTGAAATGAAATTTATTTGTAAGATTATATCTATTGTTAAAATATGCAAATTCTATGAAATATATGAATAATATATATATATACATATATCAAATTAAAAATGAAAGGAATTGAAATAGTGTTTATTTCTTCTTGGATGGGGTATGACACATTTGATTATGTAATTAATCCAATTTATCCCTAAAATAAGGTTACAAGATATATCACATAAACGGTAAGGGTCAAAAATATTTAACAGATATACCAAACAACAATCTTAAATCTATTTTCTTTTAAAATAGCAGCATAAGGAGGCCAAACGGTATCACAAGGAGGGGATTATGTTTTTTAAGTCAAGTGGCAACATCACGAGGAAGGGGACGGTGGTGTTATGTTGGAAGGGAACAACATCATACAGGAGGAAGGCATCATCGAAATGGACTGAAAGGGAATTGAGAAGAATATTGACAGTAAATAGTGAAATGAGACAGAGGGAATTGAGAAGGGAATAACTAAACATAGATTATATTTTTACAAGTTATATTCATACTTATTATTTTGGAGATTTAGCATTTGCCTTACAAGAGAGACAAAGGTGATATCAAGAGGACTTGTATCCAAGATTGATATGAAAAAAATAACATGAATGGCATTGCTTATATCTCTACATGAAATTCGAAATAGGTGTAAATAGATATTATATGTATATGTATGTGTGCACGTATTTATGTATGTGTGTGTGTATGTATGTGTCTACATGCACACGTATGTGTTAACGTATGAATCGGATTTTGGTAAAGATCCGATCCAATTCATACTTCAACAGATTTCAAAAACTTCAATCTCATCCGATCCATTAGAATGATAATACCAAATCCAATCCAATCCGATCTAATAACATCAGATTAGATGGAATTGTGAATTTTATCCTATCCGTGTACAGCCTTAGAACCAGATGCTCCACTCAGATCATCCCATGATCAGCTCCTTCACAATCACCCTAAAGTTTTCGAAATCCATCTGGTCCATGCATATAGTAACTACATATTATATCTGAGTAATGATCAATAATTCAGGACACCAGAATCTATCGTTTCCATACCCGTCATCAATGCAGAGGCAAGAAATTTAACGAAGCCAGAATAGTTTAACATGTGCGTAAGTTCCAACTTTCAACTGTTGGACCTCTCACACCTTTCCCACCGAGCCTTCGCGTGGATTGCAGTGCCAGGCCGTAGTGGGGGTGGCTGCAGCATCACGTGACAATGAGGGGCGGGAGGGTTTCACCGAGCAGCAGCCTTGCACCCCATATTTTAGTCTATCCTCACGTGCAAGTGATGGGGAAGGCGAGGTGTTCAAGTCCTAGTGTTCTGGGATTATATTCTCTGCAGCCCCTTCCCTCCGCCCTTTCCCGCAAAACATAAAGATAGGAGCATATATAATATTGAGTCAAACTAGAGGAGGCAGATTCCTCTAATAGGTACAACACTGTGATCCAGCGCACCATGAATAAAATATGAGGAGATTTTTTTCCAGAACTTCCTCTGTCGGTTGCCGCATAATCCCAAAGATAATCTTTGTTCAAACAATGCTTCATAGAAGTAAAATTGCTGTCACACACACCCTCAAATATACCACATTCTATGTTCACGAACAGCATTTTTCGCTTGGATCGGTGTTACCTATGCAAGTGGTCTGTTTTCGCTCACTGCTGCTTGCATTGGAATGGCCTGGGATCTCCTCTTCATTTCAGATATCATGGATTCCAAATCCGTTGGATCTTCTATGCAACGTTAGTGTGATGGTACAACTGCAGATCAGATTCCTGCTAACCACAATAAGAACACAATAAAGCATGTTGAGAAGGACAATGGAAGACAACAAGAGAGCAGAGATATATATTCAAAACAATAACTCAAATGTTTTTGAACAAGAGAAAAAAACTGGTCACCATTAGCATTCCGTTGTAGAAGAAGAATGTTTATGGAGACCTACTGTGCTGTTGAATCAGTTCAGACAATGATGGTAGTCCATTCGATGCTTCACATGTATGTTATTTAAGATAATAATCAGATATTTTATTGTTAAGTATTGGTAGTTTACAAAGGCGCAATTACGCCATCTTGTAGTAGATGAAAACTAGTTACTTTGTGAGTGACCAAAATAACTCTTTCAAGCCATGTTGATACGGAATATCATTCTCTTATCTCACGAAAAAGGAACTTTACCACAAGATAAGTTGTCCTAAGATCAGTGATTGCACTATGATTACATCATCTATTATGTCTCTATCAACATATATCTCTAAAATCAACTGAACAAGACCAAGTGGTAACTCTCATTTGCCATTTATCCTGCCTTATTCCTTAACAAAGCTTAAATGGTGAGCTTTTGCACTTTTGCACAAAATAGCAAGGATACTTTTGCATAAAATATACATACTTTCATCTTACTGATTATACCCCTGCTTTGTCTAAATCATTGAGTTTCATGCCGTACTTATCAGATTCTAGAAAAAGTCTTAATTCCTTTAGAATTCTCTCATAAATACTGCACGTTTTCTATAATTAAATTAACATAAATAAAGAATTTAGTTTGATTCTCATGATTGACCTTGCATTGTAAATGAAAAGGAAATACAAACCCTCCTCGGGAGATATATTTATTTCCAATGCCATGTAGTTTTATTGAATATTGGTGGATTTGTCATTTAAAAGCTGCTCGAGTCGGTCATATAAAAATGTACATGCTTTAATTAAGATAAAAAAGGATGACTCCTCAATTTAGTTTTGACCCAATAATAATTTCTTGGAGATGATTACTGATAATATGCAAGGAATCGTGATTTTTCATCTACGATTTTCACTACTTCGAAGTATACTCGAAGCCCGATGGTCCGAAAGGACCTTGTAAAGAAATTTATATTTACACCACTCGCTTTCCACCTAAGATTTCATGTAATAAATCCATCAGATCTTTTGAATCATTCTGTGGTGAGATGAATTCTGACTGAACCTTGAGCATGAGACAGATCTATCCCCTCTCATGGCTTCTGTGCTGAGAACATGATGAACGCACGCTGCACCTTGCTCGAATAATTAACGAGGCCGCAAGAATTGCATAGGTCCTCAATCTCCTGCTCATGGAAATAACTGTAGCTGTTGCTTGCCAACCCCGATACCTGCATTTGATGAAGGGTCGATTCATCTGAATTCTGTGATATCAACAGCCCAAGCAACCCTGATACTTAGTAGTGAATGATCTGAAAAAATTATATACCTGACCAAATTGCCTCAGTGGCCCAGAAGAAAAGGGGCTGTTAACAGGAGTTGACAAAAATGTTGTCGCCACAAATACACCACCACTCCTTAGCACGCGGCTTATTTCAGCAATCTGGCATCATGGATCAACTATTTCTAAAATTTCACAATACACTAAACGCTAATGGAGCAACTGCCACACCAGAAAATATCAGAAATCCCTTGTACAAGTTGCCATGCCGTAAGAAGCAGTAAATCAACTCCATTAAAACTTGAATGAACCAGATTTATCTAGAGGTAGACAAAAACAAAAACTTAGTTTTTAGAAAGACAAACGTCTACATTGATGCAAGTATCTTTGTATTATAAATACAGTGTTATTTTGTTTTGGTATCTTTGATGATTTAATTCTTTATTATTTAATTTCAAGCTTTTATTACGTACATTTCGGTTAGCCATTACTATTTTTCTGTTTTCTACCACAGGGCACGCAGAAAACCTCTTGACTACCTCCCATTGAACATTAAATCATCATCAATCAACAAAAAAGCCGTAATTCATCTCCTCTTTCGTTGACAGCACGAGAAGAACACCACAGATTGCTCATCTCACTCAATTCAAAGAATGAAATTGGAAAAGCAGATGTTTTTTCCTTTGAGGCCATGGAAAAGCAGATGTCTACTTAGTACTTATACTAAGGTCTAAATTATACTCTGAAACTGTGATGAAAGAGTTCAGGTTTCGTTGCTATAATAAGGCATTAGAATCCAAATAGCCAAGTAGTTGATTCACCGCTTCAGCTCATTTCATGATATTGTAATAATTGTGATAAACTTTCATCTTACATGTGAGCCACCTGAGGTGCGAGGAGGAATCAATAAGTTCATCGGCCACAACTAGGACAGATGATATCAAAACATTGGAGATCCGCCTTCCTCTGTAAGTTTTGGAACTCCATCGGCCACAAAAGGATTTTAATCTTGATTGGGGCCTTAGTCTTCCAGATGTACCTGAAGTAACGTGAAAGACATGGGGCCACATTTCCTCCCAAATCAGAGGTCTTTGCATAACCATGAGTTATTGAAAAGCATCTTCTATTCCATTTCAAACAATAACAAGATTCTTCATTGGGCTACAATTTAGCAATGCGACCAGTAAGTTGGTAAATCCTTCCAGCGAGCATCAGAAAAAATGCGACAAAGATAAGAGACCACAGACCCTGCATATGTAGGAGACCAGCCCAACCACTGAAGCCTAGAAATCCATCGTGAAAGCCGTCAAAATGGGGAAAAGATCCTCCAATCTAGTAGGTCCTAGCCACTTGTCAATCCAAGACAAACAGAAAGCCATCAGCCAATTTTCACCTCAAGAAATTAGCCATCAAAGGCAACACCTTGATCACCCTTCACGGACAACAATGTTCTAAGTGGTAGTCTTGCTCGATCCTCAGGCTCCACCATTCTTTTATAGCACGAGGAGAAAACACTCCTAAAAAACCGTTTTTATTCTCCAAACGTCTCATCCTACTTCAAAAGGAGAGCCATGTTCCATACATTAGATCCCTCAGCTTCAAAAATAGTATCAAACACCTCTTTTTAACATCCTTGAGAGATCACCGGAAAGTTGTTAGAAGAGTATTGAGCCACAATTAGTACCCACATCCTGTAAGTCTTGATAATCATATGTTTGCTCCTCTTAAGCCATGGAAGGATTTAAACCTTGATTGAGACCTTAATCTTCCAGATGCACATACAATCACATGAAAGGAGGTCTACATTTCCTCCCGAATCAGAGATCTTTGCCAATGTGAACTATTGAAAAGCATCTTCCATTTCATTTCACCAAATCACAAGATCCATCCATCGGCTTAACGTTGCCAATGATGATCAGCAAGTTGGTAGAATCCTAGCAACAAGCATCAGAAAAATGATGGTTCGAAGATAGGAGAGTGTTGAAATTAGGAGAGAAAAGGCTTACCTCTTGGAGCGTGATTGTGAACTTCTAGTTTATAAGCGAAGAGACCTCCTGTCTCAATTTTGATCTGGTGGAGACAACAATTGCGAGCGCGGAGATGAGACACGTGACTTCCGCAACCACGAAGATGATCTAAGTCGTGAAACTCCTGATTTCGTTACACGAAATCCTTCTCCTTCAAAAGCATGAGACACCGAAGAAGCTGAACCTCCAAGTAAGGTCAATCGAATCGATACGGCAGCAAGACACAGGGCAACAACTGACGTGGACTCCAAATCCCAAGGGCAAGGGATAACCACAAGAGAAGAGGGGAGAGAGGGGTGCTTGGTGTAGAGAGAGAGACTATGTTGTAACTTGAGAAGGCTAGGGTTGCCTTCTTTTTTTAAACACTTCGGATGATTAAGATGCACTCCTAATAAGAATCAATTGCTAAGATTACATGTGGCTCCAACCACAATTTGGATTAGGAGTTGCTAAATAAATTATCAACTCTTATTCCAAAATTTAATTTTTAGACAAAATCAATCTCCTATGAATCGAAACTAGGAAAGAGAGAGAGCCTCTCCTTAAGGGGGAACGTCCACCATGGTGGCTCCTATCACAGGGTCAAAATCCTGCTACCGATTTCGACATGTGCGGCGTTAGCTAACCCGTAGCTAACCAGCCTTCCCGAGTAGAACGGTTACGGATATGCTCCAACTCTTCTCGTACTCCTACTTGCTCATGTACCGACGCTCCAACACAAGCACAAGCACGAACTCTCGGATCGCTCAAGAACACTGAAGAACAAAACCAAACAATCACACAAGGACAGGCACAAAGCTTCCTCTCATATTGGAAGGGGAGACTCGCTCTGGAGTGGGTGTGACACTCTACACTTTCTCTCGTGTACTCTGTGTATTTATAAATGAGCCACTACCCCTCCTTATATACAAGACTCAAGGCAACCCAAGGGACACTCATTATTACATTTACAATAATGACAATAAAGACATACGAGACTCTTCGAGTCCTTCGGCAACCATTCGCGTTCTGCAACAACTCTTCGCCTTCTCGTCTCTTTGACTCCCTCGTTGTCCTTTCATCTTCCGCACGGCAACACACTCGAGCTCCAACGCTTGCTGATGCAGCTTTGCCGTAATTCGCCGAGTGTTGCCGAACACTCGGTCTTATGCCAAAAGGAACCCACGGTCACCAGACCCTCGTGTTGTAAAGCCTTCTTTAGCATTTTGCATCCTAAGTATAAGTCCTCCATAACTTCGTTATTGTGACCTCCAGACCACTTCTGTACGTGTACTGCCGAGCATGCTTGACAATACTTATACTCAGCACCTGCAACGCTCCATGCCTTCTTGGGTAGTCACGCATCAATACCGATATCATGCGCCTTCGTGCATACGCCTATGTGACCAAACCGCATTGCTCATCAATGCATATTGCTTCACTGCACACAGCCCTTCTGCGCTCGCATACGTAGCCGTTGCATGCATCCATCGTCATGTCTTGCATAGTTGTCTGTACTTGTTGTTCGCACTGCTACAAGCTCCACGACACTCTGCTACCCAGCTAGTGTCATATGTGATGCTTCTCCATTGTCATGTACGGTTGAGCTTCCAGACTCCCGTGGATAACCTCTGTAATACCCACATATTGAAGACTCCTCCTAAAGTCAACAACCATCGATCATTCTTGAACATATGCTACTGTGTCTGCACGATCATTCTCGATCATTGATTTTAGGAGCGTGACAAACCTCCCCACCTGAAGAATCGATTGTCCTAAACCGAGCATCTTCCTCAGCTGGTGTTCTGTCATGATCCTCCATCCGCTATGCACCTCCTGATGCTGCTCAACTGTAAGAGTGATGCAAGTCTGCACCGCCTCCCTTCCTATACTTGTTATCCCCATGAACAAACGCATCGTGCCCTGACTTGGCTTTTCTCGTGAGAAATGGAGCTTCTTCGTCAGCTCTTGTTCTCGATGTATCCCTCTTAGATACAGCATCTCCATTGCTGGTGTGTGGCAGTTCCAACTCCACATGTGGAGTACTCGCCTCCACGCTCACTCGTTGACGAACTCGATCGTTCCCTGTGGATGTACCCACATCCTGAGAAATGAGCACCTTATGCGCTCCGAGCATCTTCAATGTCTTGCCTCCTGCAAGATCATTAGCGGTGTAGTTCATCACTACTCCACCCCTATGGACGTATAGCTTCTTATCCATGTCGCATTGCCCTCCAGAACTCTGCATCAACTTCTCATGCACGAATGTTCTCCTAGCCGCGGCTTCGGTTGTTTGTCTCATGCACACACGTTGGTGCTCAGCATGTACCTTCGCACTCCTGTGCATCCTCAGTTGAGCTTTAGCACCTCCAAATCTCTTTGCGGTAGAGTTCCCTCCTTCCACCAAGTTCAAAGCTCCGATTCGAAGTGTCGTAAGGAATACCTTGCGCATAACACCGATTACTCCCAATCGTACCTCACCTTCTTCTTCTTCTTCCTCCTTGTTTGTACGAAGAGCGTTGAGCTTCTCCTTCTTTGAGCACTCCCCTGCCCGATGCGGTCCGTCGCATATGAAGCACCCCTAACTCTAGGGTTGCTCCCTCTTCTTGTAGTACTATCGTTCCTCCATTGGTGGATCCTGGGCAACGCCTTTGCTTTTGTCCTTATGTTGCGCCTTTAACTTGCTGGTGAACTCCTCTTCAACATTGTGGCATGGTTGGACACCATAGTCAACCAACGCATCTGCCATCACGATTGTTGAATTCATGTCCTTCACACCATGCTTCCTCAGTTCGGCTTGCGCCCAGCTTTACAACCTGATCGTGAAATTAAACATCTTATCCTCCTTTGACATGCCCTTGATGTCCAACAGCAAAATTGTAACCTTCTTCACGTACTCACGAACAGTGCTTGTTTGCTTCAGGCGTCGAAGAGCTTCCCGTGCGACCCACACAGTATTCTTTGACAGGAACTGCGCCTTCAGTTCTGTGACTAGATCATCCCAGCAGGATATCATCGGTCTCTCCTCGTCTGTTGCACAACTCCTCTACCATAACTTGGTCGACATGTATATCGATGCCAAGCCGACCTTCTCGGCTTCCCTCGGCTTGGTTGCCTCAAAGTAAACTTCCATATCACATAGGAAGTTCTCCAAATCCTTCGCACTCTACATACCTAAGAAGGGTTTGGGTTCGAGTACATTGCGTTGTTGCACCTCCGTGGAGCTCCCGCTATTCATCATAGCCTTCTTGACGAGGGAGATCTCGTAGCGTAGATCCTCCATCATCGTGTTGAATGCCCCCAGCTTGTCCTCAAAGATCTTGATTAGTTCCGTCGAGCGTTGGGTCTCGTCCCCAACATCGGATCCCTCCGAAGAATGATCCTCCAGGCTGCGATGTGGTGGCCATGAGTCCCAATAGTGGACTCCATTTCTGTCAATGCTTGCCCCAGTGTTGTAACGCGCTCGGTGACCCCCGCCATCTTCGCTCTGTTGATAGAAGATATACTAGCACCGATAAGTATCCTTTGCTCCCGCGATCGACTGCACCAACAGCCGCTCCTAGATTTGCATGCTTTCTTGGCACCGACCAAGCTTTGTGATCCGCTCCTTTGCTCTGATACCAAATATCACTGAGTCAAAATCCCGCTACCAATTTCGATCTGTGGGGCGTTACTAATCCATAGCTCACCAGCCTTCCCGAGTAGAATGGTCATAGACACACTCCAACTCTTCTCGTACTCTTGCTTGCTCACGTATCGATGCTCCAACACAAGCACAAGCACAAACTCTCAGATTGCGCAAGAACTCGCTCAAGAACACAATCAGATAATCACATAAGAACATGCACAAAGCTTCTTCTCTTATTAGAAAGGGAGACTCGCTCTAGAGTGGGTGTGACACTCTACACTTTCTCTCGTATACTCTGTGTTTACAAATGAGCCACCATGCCTTTTTATAATTTATATACAAGACTAAACACAACCCAAGGAATATTCATTATTATATTTACAATAATGACAATAAAGACACAAAAATGTGACACCAATGCTAACATAATACTACATGCGCAATGGATCATATCATCTATACCTTTTGTGTCCTGGTGTAACCAGCAAAGACACATTTAACGGCTCTAAGAGAGAGCTTGTCAAGACCTAGAGAAAACTGGTGAACGAATGCAACTGAGCCAAAAATACGACTAAGTGAGAACAATTCTTTATCTAGAAATGCAAGCAAAAAAGGAATTTTCTTACCCAAAACAGATGACAGTATGGATTCACAAAATAGCATGTCATACAAACATCACTTTAGAATGAATGTGGGGCATGACTCTGAATGAGAAGAGTTCTGGTTACATCAAGTAAACGACGATGCTTTCTCTCTCCAACACTATTTTGTTGGGAAGTACAGACACACGATATTTGATGAATAATATCACAGGTTGAAAAGAATATAAAAAGAGCATGAGTATAGAATTCCAATGCACTATCAGTTCTCACAAATTTCATCGAAGAAGAAAACACAATCTACACTTCATTGATAAAGAAATTGATAACATCTCCTGCTTCAAATTTATTCTTCAATCAAAAGACCCATGACAGACAAGAAAAGTCATCCACAGCAACTAGATAAACATATGTCCTTGGTGATCGGGAACACGACTTGGACCCCAAATATCAATATGAAATAACTCAAAATGGAGCTACTGCTCCAACTCTGACAACTAGGGAAAGCAGACCGATGATGCTTTCCCAACTGACACGCCTCGCACTAGAAGGTCGAGCAAGGTGAAACCTGAAGCAGAACACGACATATTTTCTAGAGCGAAAAGTGACCAAAGCACATGTGCCATATCAAGGGGGAGACTGGTCCAGCAGAATGAGAGGAAAGACCTGCATAAGGAGTTCGGACCAAGCTATAGAGTCTACCTTCCTCACAGCCACAGTCAATCACCTTACACGTAAGGATATCCTAAGATACAAAAGAAGATGGATCAAAAATAACTCGACAATGTAAATCCTTCGTAATCTGACTAATAGATAAATTCATTAGAAAGTCAGGTGTGTGCAACACATTCGGCGAATGCATCGAAGGCGTCGAACTGATCTCCCCATGTCATGTTATCGGGAATAAGTCTCATATGATATAACCATGGTCCTCCATGAAAGAACATGTGTGTACGTCGTACGCTAATCTCTGTCTCCACATAAGTAATGAGTAGCTCCAGAGTCCATAATCTATTCTGTAACATCAGATACATTACAAGTAGTAAGTGCATAGGTATTACCTAAGGTACTGGAAGAAGCCGAAGCAACAACATCTGAGTGACATCCCGAGGTAGATGAAGGAGCAATGGGACTAGCAGTAGGAATAATATCTCTCAATTGAGCTACAATGTTGTCAAACCTCTGATCCAAAGGAGCAGCCAGAGACTCAACATGCTCCGCTACTCAGGACAATGCAGGAAAACCATGCCCAAAGTAACATGTATCCTCTATGTGTCCAAGGCGATGACCATAAGTGCAGGGCTGACGAATACAACCTCCTCTACCACGAGGTCCACGTCCACAAAACAGAGAAAGGCCCCCTCTACCTCAAGAGGCGATTATCGTCGAGGAA
Source organism: Ottelia alismoides (assembly GCA_037367405.1). NCBI lineage: Eukaryota > Viridiplantae > Streptophyta > Magnoliopsida > Alismatales > Hydrocharitaceae > Ottelia > Ottelia alismoides. Next base: position 973,748 of record JAZKJV010001133.1, on the reverse strand, counting down.
GTCTAACTAGAGGCAGTAGGTGGGACATTAATACTGATGAGTCTGCGGAAAGCTTCCTCCATGGGAGGAATAGTATCATCTGCCGAAATCTGGGAACAAACAGCCTCATACTCAGGATTAAGGGCTGCAAGGAATACACCAACTACGGTAGCATTCCTATATGTCTTCTGCTGCTCAGGAAGTATATGTGAGGAGCATGAAATTGTGTAGTTTCTCAAACATCTCACGTATACGGATGTGTACAGAGAATGGAGGGGTCGTTCATTCTGCTTGATGGTATATATATCATGTCGTAGCTGCAGGATCTTAGTCTCATTCATCGCTTGGGAATATGTGGCTGTGAAGATATCCCACATCGCCTTGGCAGTGGGCTGATGTAACAAATCATTGGTGATCTCTATCGTTAATGCACCAGATAGCCAAACCTTGACATAACCCACTCATCTTGACAATCAGTATTAGACCTCTGAAAGCACATGTGGTGAGAATATCGACTTTTCTCTCGGACATACTGCCGGATGGAGAAAATTAGGGTTTATGGACCAAAGATAAGTATATCTACATAGACATACGGGGATTTCGTTGCATGTGTAGACTTAGAATGCAACCAAATCCATTAGCAATAAACGGGCTGCTCGGTAGGCGAAGACAGAGGCCATGGAAGTCCGTGCGTGAGAGGGAGGACCCTCAGTGTTGTCGTGAGCACAAGAAGGGATGTGTGTGTGTGTGACGACAACGCCCTAGAAGAGAAGGGCGACGACGGTGGTGACCTAGAAGAGAAGGGTGGCGGCGACACCCTTAGAGGAGAAGGGCAGCGGTGACTGCCGAGTAGAAGGGCGACGACGGCAGGTTTGCAGGTGGGGTTAGGGATTCTTGGGCATGAGAGCTCCGGTCTAGGACCGCTGCTCTGATAACATGTCGGGATAAAGAATGAAAGATGATATATTCCTTGAATCCTAGGCTCTCTTATATAGACGAGAGACCTATTGGTAATTAAATTACATAAGATAGACATAAGAAAAGAAAATAAAGAAACAGTACAGAAACACAAATATATCTTTACACCCTATATTTACCTACTCAAAAAAAGATACTAAATGCAAGTGGGTGTTCGTGGTGAAGCACCAAGCAGATAGCAGCGTGGATCACTACAAGGTGAGGTTTGTGGCTCGTATATTCACCCAAACATATGGGTTGGACTATCAGGATATTTTCTCCCCAATGGCTTGGCATTCTACACTACGGATCCTTCTATCTGTTGCAGTAACATGGGATTGGCCCATGTATCAGCTTGATGTGAAGAACGTGTTTCTTTATAGTGACTTACAGGAGAAAGTCTACATGCAGCAGCCACCTGGGTTCGTTGTTGAGGAGTGTCAGAAGGTTTGCAAACTTCATAAGGCGATATATGACCTTAAGCAGAGTCTAAGAGCATGGTTTCAGAAGCTCTTAGATTTTATAGAGTAGCAGGGGTTCATGAAATCAACAGCAGATCATTCACTGTTTTTCCAAAGGTCTCAGAGAAGTACAACTGCCATATTGCTTTATATGTTGATGATATCATTGTTATAGGGGATGCCGATGATGTACAGGGCATCCAAGTAGTTAAGGATTTCCTTAGTCAACAGTTTGTAACCAAGGACCTTGGCAGTCTACGTTACTTCCTTGGACCAGAGTTTGCCAGGAATCATCGAGGTCTTGAGATGATCCAGAGGAAGTATGTTACGGATATTCTATTTGAGATAGACATAGCAGATTGCAGGCCTGCCACTACTCCCATGGACCCCAGCATGAAGCTATATGATGATGATACTGAGGAGGTAGACAAGAGGAGGTACAAGGAGTGTGTTGGGAAGCTCCTATACATGACCATCACCAGGCCAGATATATTCTTTACAGTGAGCAGAGTGAGTCAGATTATGACGCAACCTAGACAGGTACATATAAATGCAGTCCATATAATTCTGAGGTATCTGAAGACATGATCTTGTATTGATCTTTTATTTAGCACCTTCTCAAAAAAATCTTTTATTTAGAAGAGGCGCCTCCATTGCCTTTATAGCTTGCACAGACGCAGATTACGTGGGATGTCCCAAGGACAGAAAGTCTACCTCTGTCTTTACAATGTTCATAGGGAGTTTCTTGGTGTTACGGAAAACAAGAAGCAGAATGTGATCGTCGGATCTAGAGTGGAATCATAGTACAGAGCCATGGCAAATGAAAGTACAAAGATGATGTGGGTCAAATCTGTTATTATTGACCTAAAGATTAAGGTGCCTCTTTCTATGCACAGGTTGCTCTTTTCATTGCCAACAACCTAGCCTTCCATGAGGATCAAGCACATCGAGGTAGACTGTCATTCCACTCGAGACATGATTCAGAAGGGTTTCATCTCTACCTCTCATGTCAGCTCAGGAGATGAGACAACAGACACGTTCACAAAGGCCCTGGCCAAAGGGTTATTCCAAAGATGTTCAAAGATAAGTACGATTGATATGTAAGCTCCAACTTGATGAGGAACATTGAGATATTAGTTATCTTTAAGTACGTTTATGTATTCTCTTTTCTTTCTGTCTGCATTATATAATTTACCCAATAGGTTTCTCTTCTAAATAAGAGAATCTTAGGGCCTCGTGAATAAGCAACTCATTATTTTCTCTCCATAAGAATTGGTATCAATCATATGCTTTCTAAAAGCATATAGCACGCATACAAATCATGTCTTGCTTCAAAAGCAAAATGATCACCAATGGAATTTGGTTGGTCCCAATATCTCATCAGTGAGTTCATATCTTCCAGTTAAGTAGTGAAATTGTATGATCCCTTTGAGAGATCGTATTACCCATATGCCCTTGTATACACACCAGTACCGGTGTATCGACCTTGATTAGGTCATCAACCTGATGGCTTGCCAAATTTACATATTGAAACGTATAGTAACACAATTGTCTTCGATCAGAGGATACATGCATATACGTGATAGTATACAACATAGGTCTTAGTTATCTCAATTTCGCTAAGTCAACACTTTGACTTAACTCATTCAACACTGTTGAACTCTATTCCTATGCAGAGGACCTGCATCAAGAGGTCGGTCAAATGTCAATCTTTGGAGTAAGGATTGTTATCTCCTTCTCATGATGGAGATCCTCTCTTGATAATCACTTGATGGTGCGATTGAGCCCTCAATCTAACTCCTTAGATATTCAACGCAACACCATCTTATAAAATCCAACCATTAGCTCAGAACCTGTATAATATCAAGATGGTCATGGTACATAACTCTAATTGTAATAAGGGGCGTATTATGCAAATTAGGTATTCCTCATTTCAGATGGAGTGATCTGTAATAAGTTTTATTGCATAATAGCTCGTCGTGAGCTCGCATGTCCAACATTAAGTACCATGATATGGTTTAGTTCGATATAATTTATGTATAGTGTTAAAATCAATGCTTAAGATTGGATTTTTTAAATTTGTAAATATAGAAGGAAGACTATAGGGATGTAAGTAATATAAAATACATTTTTTAGAAGAATATAAAATGCATTAAATGATGGAAGAGAGCGCAATATACGAGTGAGTGAGGATGTTAAGAGACAAAGTTTGTTTATATGTTGTGAAATGGAAAATTTTAAAGAAAAGGAATACGGGCTAATTTCATGAATTGGTTACATTCATTCAATACATTATTAATAGAATTTATTATTTATTGTTGGAGTATAAGTTGTATGCGCCTATTGTGTTGTAGCAGGGTAAATGGATCCTGGAGAAGATCCATTTACCCCATCCAGTGTTTAATCCCACATCGTCCAGTGGTGGGACATGGAGGCTCTGGAGAGGCTATATAAAGAACCCCAGACCTCCTGTATCCATTGAGAAAGTGAATAGAAAAACACGCCCCTTTGAGGGCTTCTCCCGTGGTTTCATCCCGCACCTCACGGAGTAGGGTTCCACGTAAAATCATTGTGTTCCATGTTCTATCTTTCTTGTTTATACTCTGTTTATCTATCGCTTCCGCATTCTTCATATTTTATAACATGGTATCAGAGCGGGTCGTTCTTGGTTGATTTTGGAGTTTTATTCTTGAAGTTTTTTTAAGATCAGTCAAGTTTGTTGATTATTGGAGATTCAACTATCATGATCTTATTCTAGGGTTTAGATGTAACCCTAGAAACTATTCTGTGTTCGTTCATCTCGGCGGTTGTGCAAAACTCCAAGTCCATGCCTTATGTCCAGCGACATGGCGCCGCCCCAGGCAACTCCAAGTCCAAGCCTCCACAGGGCCTCCGTACGCCACCCCCAACGATTCTAGGTGGCAGACAAGCGATGCAGCCGCACCTCGACCTTGTTCCTGGCGATCTCCATTTCCTGGCGACGATCAGCCACACTAGCCAGATCGCGACGGTATTAGAAAAAAATTGAAAGAAGAAGAGGGGAGCTGGCGGGCGGCAGCGATATTCTCTCAGTCGCACACAGGCCGCGCAACCTTCCTCCTAGCGGCAGCGCCGCCCACGCTCCAGCCGCACCCCTTCCAGCGGCGACTTCTCCGGTTCGCGCATCTCCAGTGCGCACAGACATCCAGTCTCTTCCCCTCGGCGCAAACCCCTCCACACGTGTGCTCGTATCTCTAGCAAGATGCGCGCATTAGGTTGTTCCTCGAGCGGGTCTTCTCCAGGCAGCCCCGCGCCAAGGATGTGTCGCGCCTCCTCCGCAAATCGCGCCAGGCGGTCCCACGCCAAGGATGTGCCGCCTATCTCCAGGCGGCATGCCGTGAAGCTCCACAAACGGCGGCGATTTTCTCTCCCAAGGCAGGCGGCGACGCCCTGTAGCGCCTCCTCCCAGACAAGGCGGCGCGATTGAAGCGAGACCCCAATTGGGGCGGCCCTGCGTGAAGAAGGGTTCCAAAGCGGAACCCTAAATAAGGGAAAGGGTCCAGTAGGCAGTAGGCCGTGCTTCTGTAAAAAAAAGGGAAATTTTGTTTTTTGGGGGGGGGCATAGGGGGACCGTGAGCCATGTTAAAATGGGTTGTATGTTAAAAAAAAGGAGAAGAAGAAGAAGAGAAGAAAAGAAGGGAAGAGAGAAAGAAAGCCCTGTTGGGATGTTGCTTGTTTTTGGGCCCAAGTGGGTCGAGTAAAAAAAAGAGAGAAAAAAAAAGGTGCGTACATCTGAAAAAAGTCGTACGCAAGTATTCCAAAAAAAAAGAGAGTGAAAAGCCGTAAAAAAATTTGATTGAAACGGCTTAAAAAAATTGTGACGGCTTAAAAGAAAAATGAGGGAAAAGCCGCAAGAAACTTTTGACAATGTTTTGTTCCTCCCCATTCTTCATGTCTTCTCCCAACTTGGTCGATGTCCATATTTCCGACAAGTATGGGAGAAAGAGGGAGTATATATGTAAAGTCACAGGTCTCAGGATTTCTACAGATTTCAGATTCGCCAGACCGAGCAAGATTTTTCTCAAGACTCTACAGTTTTTCAGACGAAGATTTCCATGCGCAATTCCAGACTCGAAGTTCAGATTCCGGGTCCCAGTTTGATGCGCAGATTCAGACTCCAAATTCGAGGCACTCCATGTTGAGGCCCATTTTCGAGTTCTCCAGAGAGAGACTCAGTTTCAGACATGCACGAGCATGCGGTCATTTTCAGATGAGCACATAGATGCCATCATTTGTTCGTGGTCCCCATCATTCTTCTTGTTGTCATACTAGAGTTTTCATGTGAGCCATAGGGACTCCAGAGCAGAGGACCATTCCCTTGAGGGCAAGGGTTTTCATGTGGTATCATAGGTACACCAGAGCAGTGCACCATTATCTGAGCCAGATGGGAGAGACCCAGTTCTCCGACGAGGAGACTTCAGGCGCAGTTTCAGACTCGATGGACAGATTCCGAGTCTTCAGTTGACTCACACTCCAGCCCGTTCGTCCTCCTCACCTGCACGGCATGAGAAGCAACGTCCTCGATTACAGCAATATGCGCGTTGGGTTGATATTGTCCATAGTGTCCTGTAGTGTTGAGTTGAGTATCTTTCTGTTTGTTCAAGCTGAGCATTGCATGCTCCAGCTTGAGGGGGAGTGTTGGAGTATAAGTTGTATGCGCCTATTGTATTGTAGCAGGGTAAATGGATCCTGGAGAAGATCCATTTACCCCATCCAGTGTTTAGTCCCACATCGTCCAGTGGTGGGACGTGGAGGCTCTGAAGAGGCTATATAAAGAGCCCCAAACCTCTTGTATCTATTGAGAAAGTGAATAAAAAACACGCCCCTTTGAGGGCTTCTCCCGTGGTTTCATCCCGCTCCTCACGGAGTAGGGTTCCACGTAAAATCATTGTGTTCCATGTTCTATCTTTCTTGTTTATACTCTGTTTATTTATCGCTTCCGCATTCTTCATATTTTATAACATTTATATTATAGGATTCAATGCTTATTTTGATTGAAAAACTATTCAGTTGATAATGAAATTACTTTACCATGAATTTATAAGGAAGGATAACTTGCAGAATATAGAAATAGTATTGATGGAGAGAGATACCATTTAACCTATTTAATTACAGAAAAAGGGAGAAATAGAGACTGATAGTAACCTATGTAGAGTGAAATTTGGGGATGTCGGAAGAGAGGCCATGTGTTGATTGCATGCATAAAGGGAAGAGCAATCCTTTCAAAGGAGAGAGGCAGATTTAATGGCGAGAGAATTGGGGGGAGAGAGAACACATGAGTGGAGAGAGTGAGAGAGAACACGGAGAGAGGATGAGATTGTGAGAATATGGAGAGGCAAGAGAGGGAGCCGTGTGCCATGAATAGGGAGAAAGGGGGAAGAACCCAGGTTTAATAATAGTATATAAAACCCATAAATATACAGGATGTCGTGGACCTGTGGTCATCTATTTTGGTGAGGGTTGTGTTCTCCGAAATATGAATTCAACCGTTTTTATTTTACAAACACTGGCGGTCATTAGTTTGATTTCTACCAAAAAAACTCAATGGCAATCTTGGGAAGTTTCTGGGCTTACCGCATTAGAGGGAGAAGGCCAGCAATGCAATGCTGCACCAGCATGAACAGCATCAACAGATCCCGACGAAAAAGGGAGTCTTGAAACATCAGCTCGCACAAGAGCAAGGTTTCTGTGATTGCCAACAAAAAAAGTATTTTACAGAAGTCTACAAAAAAAAGCTTAAATAGGGTGTGCTCATGTTTTTCCTGATGGCTACTGCATTTCAGAAGAAAAGAAAGAACAAGCAACCGTATCCAAAGAATAACTTAGCTTTGATAAAGAATTCACTGACTATTGGTCCACATCTCAAGTTCAAATTTTAACAGACCATGCTTAACCCTTATTACTACATGTGCTGCTACTATGGAAAAGATGGATTTGAAGACCATGTTTGGATTACTGTAATGTATGTAGATCCCATGTAATATTTTACCGTGTAGTCTATTTGCAACGACATGCAACTTTCAGATAATGCAAATTAATAATTAGTAATGCACGAATAATACAGTGACATTTAAGCTTGACCTAATTAATTCGTAAGATATATTAACAAAAAGTTATTATATTATAAAATCAAATTAGATATTATATTCAATGCCTGACATTAGAATCCAATTCCATAAAAAGGATTCTATAGGTTAATACAATAGTTCATACATGGCCTATGTCTCTCCTTTACTCAGCATGTGCATACACATGCAAGTGAGTGGAATATATCACTGTTTTCCTTTATTTTCCCATCGAAAACTGTTAAGATACTTATGTTATGTCGTCTTTATCTATATTGTTTATTTCTCATGTCATGTTATGTAATTTGACCTTTGAACTTTTCTCCTATATAAGAGAGCTCTAGGGTTAGATGGAATACAACTTTTTTTCTCCCTTTCCACATGGTATCAGAGCGACGGTCCTAGACCGGAGCTTGTGCCCTAAATCCCTACCCCCATCAAAACCCTACGCGTTCGTGCGCCTACCCTCCCTGCGCGCCTCCGCATCCGTGCCAACGCGCGCCTCCGCCTCCGCGCCTAGCATACTCGCGTGCCTCCGCCTGCACGCTTGCGCACCTCTGTGCGCCACCGCCTCCCGCGCATCTGTGCGCCAGTGCGCTTGCGCGCCTCTGTGCGGGTCCGCACCCGTGTCGCGCATCCCTGTGTAGGTTTGCATCCGTACTGCGCATCTGCGCGCCAGCGCACGTGCGCACCTGTGCGGGTCTGCACCTTAGCTGCACCACCTCAAGCCCCTGGTTGGGCTTCGGTCTGATCGTATAGGGTGTGTCTTGATCATCTAAAGACACCCTAGCCTTCCGAATGAGTCTTCAGAGAATGGAAGTGGTTGTGGTATGATTCTACACCCACAATCACCTTCCTATATGTCTGCATAGACATTCTATGTCCAAGTTCACAACCCCAGTTTGAGAAATAGTTGTCATCATGTCAAATAACAAAGCAAATGTTCCATCCCTAGGTGCCTTCAAAGATCCAGCACCCATTGTGAAGATGGATGGAACTAACTATGAACTATGCGCCATGCAGTTCATAAGTCTAATGCAATGCAATGGCAAGAAGCGCATTCTCACACAGGAGGAGCCTGTCGACAAAACTGGGGTTAACACCTCATGAGAGGCAGATGACGTGTATGCTCGCGTATGGCTATCTGGAACTGTATCCCTAGAGATAACTAATGATATCCTGAGCCAGCCTATTGCAAAGGCTATGTGGGACATTCTTGCCACTACATACTCTCCGGCGAAGAATGAGTCGAAGATACTACAGCTCTAGCACGATATCTTCATATCGAAGCAGAACGATCACCCCATTCACACCCTCTATACTTCTTTGAGGGGTATGTTTGAGAAGTTACATGGCACATTCCCTTGACTGCTACACTAGAGCAGCTCAAGGCATACAGAGATTCTGTGATGATTGGAGTTTTCTAGCAACCCTGGATCCTGAGTATGATGCAGCTCGTGCCCAGATCCTCACCGGTGCTACCATACCTCCAATGGAAGAGGCATATCGCAGATTGAGTAGACTATCTATATCATTTGGTAGCACTTTACAGTCTCAGACAACTTCAGCTATGGTAGTATCACGTCGTAGAGGAAGCCCTACAACATATCGTGGTAGGGAAAGCCCCAACCGTAGCAAAGGAGGAGGTGGTCAATCCCCTCAGCAGTGCATCTATTGTCACAGGTCTGGCCACTCAGAGGAAATCTGCTATTCTAAGCATGGGTTTCATGCTTCAACCCGGGTTGCCGAGCAGACACAACAGGCTAGGAGTTCATCACCAGCATCTGACCAGAGATTTGACGAGCTTGTGGCACGACTAAGAGAGATTACACCGGGTACCTCTGGGTCAACCAGCTCTCCTTCAGGGTCCTCAGAGGTAGCTGCTTCAGCATCAGTATCCACGTCAGGTATAAAATATGTCTTTACTAGTTGTTACAGAGCAGGCTTGTCAGAATGGATCATGGATTCAGGTGCTTCTCATCATCTTTGTGGTGATAGAGGCCAGTTTAGTGTGTTTCGTCCGACTCAGACTGGACGATCTATTGTGATAGCAGATGGGACACACTCCCCCATTACTAGTCAGGGGGGGTGCAGTTGACTTCCGTACTGAGGATTCAAAATGTTATTTATGCTCCTGAATTTTCTATGAATTATCAATTGGTCAAATCATCAGAGACTTACATTGTCGTGCCATATTTGATCCATATGCTCTTGTGTTTCAGGATATACTAACGGTAAGGTGATTGGAACTGGTCGTGAGCAAGGGGGCCTCTACAAATTAATGCAGTTTCCATATGTTGGTGCCTCTTCTCTTCGCACTGGATCTGTCTCTCTATATATGTGGAATCTTTGATTTGGTCATCTTCCTCTGCAAAAGCTGGTCACTTTCTTCCACAGATTTCTCCTCGCTCTACTTTTCAGTGCGAGGCCTGCCAGCTTGGGAAGCATCATCGGTCCACGTTCCAAAGTCGTCATGGTAGAAGTAGTCAGTCTTTTTGAGTTGCTCCATTTTGATATTTGGGGTCTCACTTTCTCAGTCATGTCCCAAAACAACAGGGACACAGGTTTTATCTTATTGTCGTTGATGAGTTTTCGAGATTGTCTTGGGTCTTTCTACTTAAGAATAAGTCTGATGCAGGTCATGTTATCCAGTCCTTTATTAATGAAATAAGGAATATTTTTTCAGCAAAAATCAAGTTTATTCGTTCCGATAATGCATTAGAATTGTACAATATGCAGCTTTCTCAATTCCTTATGTCTATTGGCATTGTGCATCAGACATCTTGTGCATATACTTCCCAACAAAATGGGATGGCAGAATGAAAACACCGCCATATGTTAGACATTAATAGAACTCTTTTGATTCAGAGTTGTGCTCTTCATTCATATTAGGGAGATGCGGTTCTAACTACTTGCTATCTGGTAGATCGTATGTCCTCTTCGGTGTTGGGAGAGAAGATTACGTTCTTGATTGTGTTTCCTGAGACGGATCTTTTCTCGCTAACGCCTCGTATTTTTGGTTTTGTAGTGTTTGTTCATCAAATGTCTCTAGGTCTTGACAAGTTCTCTCCCAGAGCTATCACATGTGTGTTTGTTGGGTATTCCAAGACCCAAAAAGAATATCGGTGCTTTGACCCTGTTCGACGAAGATACTATGTTAGTGCTGATGTCACCTTCTTCAAGTCCATTATGTATTTTTCCCCAACAGGCGACAGGCTTACTCCTTCAGAGAATGGAGAAGAGGTATATATGCATCTTCCTCCGGCATTATCACACACGACATCACCTCCACCACCGCCACCTCCTCCACCGCCACCTCCACTGTCTCCTACTTTCTTTCCGCAGGTTTACCAGCGACAACCCCATGCTCATGTACCTCCATCATCGAGCACATCCAAGGTATGTTCTGAACATTTGAGTTCTTCTGATGGCATTGGTGATTTGCATGTACAGACTGAGGTACAAGACGCAAGGTTGCAGAAAGCGGTAGTCGGTACTCGGTCGGCGGGGTCACCTACTAAGGATTAGTCGGCAGTCGGGCGACTAGTCGGAATTAGTCGGTCAATAGTCGGTTTTGAATTTTTAATTATTTTAAATATATAAATCAGTTTTTTATACATATATTCGTATGTATATACATGTATTTGTACATTTTATATGACATCATGATGAAACAAAAGAAGTAATTGACTTTAAATATAACATTAAGCGTATTAGAATATGTTTGCTTTTAAAAAAAGTGAAAAACAAAAAAAATAAAAAAGGTTGTTGTAAAAGTCGGCCGATTAGTCGGCCGACTAGGCCGACTAGTCGGCCCGACTAGTCGGGTGGACCGACTAAGGGCCGACTAGGCCTAGTCGAGTCGGCTACCCCCCCGACTCGACTAGTCGGGCCGACTAGTCGGCCTAGTCGGCCGACTTTTGCAAGCTTGACAAGACGTGGATACTATGTCTTCTACACGTGTTGAGGATCTGGATATGCATATTGCATTACGACGGTAGAAATGGGCCTGCACTATGCATCCTATTGGTTCTCATGTTTCCTTGGGGTGTCTTTTCAAGGATTTGTTCATAGATTTGTTGTGGGATTGTTTACTGTGGAGATACCACGGCCATATCAGGAGGCACTACAAAGCAGTCAATGACGTCTAGCTTGTCCATGGAGGAGGAGATGGCATCCTTACAGTCACGAGGTACGTGGAGTCTTGTCCATGCTCCATCAGGTGCTTCTGTTGTTGGCAGCAAATAGGTATTTACTGTGAAGCATCAGGCTTCGAATTCCTTCATTATCGCTACCTGTAACAACATCATCAAAATAAATACCCTTATGGATCCTCCTAACAAAAAGAGAGTGATCTGCAGTAGATATGACAAAGCCCTATAGTTCAATCAACTCTGAAAGCTTCTGAAACCAAGCCCTCGGACTCTGCTTAAGGTCATATATGGCCTTATGAAGTCCACACCATACTAGACTCCCCCTCAGCAGCAAACCCAGGTAGTTGCTGCATATACACCTCTTCGTGCAAATCACCATATAAAAAGGCATTATTGACATCTAATTGGTAAAGGGGCTAGTCCTTTAACACAGCAACAAGGATGCGTAGTATAGAATGATGCGTAACTGGAGAGAAAGTGTCTTGATAATCCACCCCATAAGTCTGAGTGAACCCACGAGCAACCAACCCATCCTTGTATCTGTCGACAAAACCACCTGCATGGTGTTTAATAGTAAATGTAACATCCGAGATTTGCCTAAACCCGAACCCGACCCGATTATGGTTCGTTTAACCTAATAAAGTAAACAGTCGGCATTAGATGACTTAAAACGACCAACTGATCGTGAATCAAAAGTCGTTCGGGCGAAATCGACCAAAAATCGATCACTTCGTAATGCGTATCGCGAAAAAGCCCCGACGCAAACTCGAAAACCGCGAAACAAATCGAGACCGTCATTAGATCTAATTCGACGAAACAAGACCAACGGAATCGACCGTTCGTCAATCGGAGGTCGTTTGATATTTTTTAAAACCACAAAATTTAACCCCAAATCGAAATCATATCTCAAAAATTTCGGAGGTTCAAAACCCAATCGAAAGTATATCAATATTATACTCATTTTGATCGGCGTTCTGAGACGATCAAATCGAGACGTTGCGCATCGAAATCCGACGATCAAGGTGCGAATACGGACAAAATTTTAACATTTTAATAAATAGAAGAAATGTAAAGAAAAAAGTTTTATTTAAAAAACTCCTGTAGCTACAGTAGCAGACAGCTACTGTTTTTAAAAAAATTGTTAATAGATCATTTTGGGCAATTAGACCAAAGTCTGGAGGGTGACTATATCCTTTCACTAATTATAGAATTCAGACAGATTAGCAAAATAGCCTTTAGCAACCACTTCTTATCGTATTAATTTAAGTCTATATCACATTTCGGCAGTTTTGGACCCAAGGTGCAAAGTAATTGTGAATTAAGTTTATACCTCACAAGTGGACCTGTAATATATAATTGATCACACATGCATAGGCATTATGCTTTAATTATTAGTGCCGGTCATGGTGATCTTTATACGTGACCGTGCGAGGGCACGGTGACCCTCAATTGGGCGGAAGATAGGAAGCCCAGTTCGGGCAGCGGCCGCCAAGTGCGCGGGTTTAGGATCTCAGTCCTTTCACGGTTTTTACGCGAGCTCGCAATGTTTTTACGCCTCGTTGGGATCCCGACTTTGACCAGTTCCGCTGACCCTTTGTTTTAGGATACACAGGCGGGGGATCCTCGATTTTCAGTTTTACGTATGAGCTCGTTCGCTCGTACTAGTCGGGCCGTTTTCTAGAGCGACTTTTCCGGAGAGTCTCTCTTACCCGTCTCAGTGGCGTAGTTTTGAAGTAGACCTATCCCCTTATTGGACCGTGCTTCCAATTAGAGGGCAAGACGGAAGAGTCCTTTTTGTTGGCTTCTTCACTGCTTGAGTTTACTTTCGCCAACAGACTTGGCGATTCTACATCCAGATCATCCATATCCATATCTACATCATCTAGGGTTAAATCTGAGACAGTTGCATTTGAGGTTTGAAGGGATTACAATCAAAGTTGAGTAAATGGAAGTAACTATAATCTGATTCGAAATCTCATTAAGCTAGTGGACGTGTTGGGAACTTAGTTAGGATGCATTATACTACACCGCATGCCTACGGAGGCACCCCAACCCTAAGACATTCTCCAAGTCTTAGAGTCATAGTGTGAGGTTATACACTAACCAAGACCAAAGACTATCCGCTAGACTTAAGAATCTAAATAAATCAAGAAACCTTTCCAATCTCTAACTTTTTCGATCATCACTCACAAACATGATATCTGAAGAAAATGAGGATATATACTTACACCCATACATTCATGAATATTCAACTATAATATAAATATGCAATATATGAGAAACATTGGGTTAATGGGCGATAATGAGAGATGCTTGCACACAACTTGAAAACGATATTTACTTGAGCAAGTAGAGGTAAATTGTACTTGTTTCACCTTTCTACTTGTTACTTTTGAACATATTAAATGCTTGTTTATGTTTATAAGTTTTTGGGAGGTACCAGCGCCCGCTGACGCCTTTTCTTCTTTGCACGCATGGCAGGCAAGGAGCCTTTAACGCAGTAGCGGGTTGATGACTTCAGGAGACAGAGTATACTAGACGGTATGGTTTCTTTTGTCTCAATTTTTGTTCGATTGATAATGTAGTATGTTTCCTTCTCTTCTGCGTAAAAATTTTGGGACTACTGTATGTACTGTCAGTCATTGTACATGTTGTAAATATATGGAAATTAATGAAATGAAATCTTTATGGCATTTGTCTCTATTAGCTTGTGGTTATGAATGTGGATGTGAATGTCATATGTAGCTTCAGAATAAAAATTCCCTGTTTTCTGTAACTTGTGTGATCTTATGGGAATGAAATGCCTCGAAAGTAGCGTAAACGGGTACCCGGATCCTCGGGGGTTCACATTTTTTATATCAGAGCAGTGGTACCCCGATACGCACATTCACAGTATTTCAATTCCGATCGCATTAAGTTCTCGGATAGCGGCAGTCTTCCGACTTGTCGTGAGTCGAGAAGGGAAATATGACATTCATACACAATCACCACAGATGTCACCGATTTCATTAATTTTCATATTATATCCCAAGGAGAGAAAAAGCATATATGATAAGTATCTGCAAATGACCCGTTCAGCAGCTACTATGGTAAAAGGCATGGTCTCAGTCTTGGACCGACCTTTCCATGTTTTATTTGATTCTGGTGCGACACACTCTTTTCTTGCTTCGAGGCTACTAGCTTCTTTGGATAGAGTCGCAGAGACTCTTTCTTCTCCATATCACATCCGAGGGTCAGGTGGCCAGTTGTTTGTCATTTCCTTGATAGTCAGGCACTTGCCCGTACTAATTGGCGGTCACGAGATGAGATGGCAGATTGTCTACTCCTACAGCTTGATGAGTTTGACTTGATTCTAGGCATGGATTGGTTATCTGCTCATCATGCACTAGTTGATTGTTTTAGGAAGATGGTTGTTTTCAGAATTCCAGATCTACCCGAGTTCACTTTTAAGGTACTATACATGACTCCACCATGGAGTACATTTCGGTGCTGCGAGCTCAACAACTTGTTGATCAGGGTTGCAATTCCTACCTTGCATTTGTTCGGGAGGTATCTGATCAGGAGCCGATGATACAGGACATCCGAGTAGTATCAGAATACCCAGATATTTTTCCTGATGAACTACCACGATTACCTCCTGAGAGAGAAAGAGATCGAGTTCGAGATCACATTACTACCAGACACCCAGCCGATCTCGATGGCTCCTTACAGTATGGCACCTGCTGAGTTGCGGGAGCTGAAGGGGCAGTTACATGAGTTACTTGATTTAGGATTCGTGAGGCCGAGCACTTCACCTTGGGGTTCTCCGGTTCTATTTGTCAAGAAGAAGGATGGATCCATGAGACTATGCATTGATTATCGGCAGCTGAATAAGAGAACGATGAAGAACCGTTATCCATTGCCGCGTATCGATGATTTATTTGACCAGCTCCGGGGATCTTCTGTGTTCTCGAAGATCGATCTTCGCTCAGGCTACCATCAGCTGAGGATTAGAGAGTCTGATATTTCAAAGACCACTTTCAGGACTCGCTACGGACACTACGAGTTTGTAGTGATGCCGTTTTGGCTCACCAAGGCATCTGCAGCTTTCATGGATATGATGAACAGGATCTTCCGTCCATACTTGGACAAGTTTGTAGTGGTGTTCATTGATGATGTACTCATTTACTCACGGAATGAACGGGATCATGCGAATGATCTACGAATTGTTTTGGGCACCTTGCGAGAGCACAAACTATATGCCAAGTTGAGCAAGTGTGAGTTCTGGTTAGCCCAGGTCTCATTTTTGGGACACGTCATTTCTGGAGCAAGTATCGTGGTTGATCCTGCGAAGATTGAGGCAGTCATGTCTTGGGAGCAGCCCAAGACAGTTACTTAGATTCAGAGTTTCCTCGGACTAGCAGGCTATTACAGACGCTTTATCAGCAGATTTTCATGCATTGTTCGCCCTCTGACACGACTGACGCAGAAGGGAGTCCCATTTATTTGGGACGATTCATGTGAGCAGGCTTTCTAGATACTGAAGGAGAGATTGACTACAACACCTATTCTTGCTCTTCCTTCAGGCACTCAGGATTGTGCAGTCTATACAGATGCATCTGGAGAAGATCTAGGAGCAGTGTTGATGCAGAGAAGACAGGTGATTGCTTACGCATCACGGCAGTTGAGACTGCACGAGCGGAACTACCACACACATGACTTGGAGTTGGCGGCAGTTGTCTTCGCCTTGAAGATCTGACGCCACTATCTTTATGGGGTGAATTTTGAGATTTTCACTGATCATAAGAGCCTGAAGTACATCTTTGATCAGAAGGAGCTGAACTTGAAGCAGCGCAGATGGCTCGAGTTACTGAAGGATTATGATTGCACGATCTCTTACCATCCCGGTAAGGGAAACGTGGTGGCGGATGCACTTAGCAGGAGAGCTCATACTGAGGGTACGACAAACTGGCTATATACATGGGATATGCTTGCAGCCTTGACTGATTGGCATCCACAGGAGAGAGCATCCATTTCTATTGTTGTACCTCCACGATTCAGTAGTTTGTGGGACCGCATTGTCGAAGGCCAGAAGACAGATCCTTGGATTCGAGACAGATACATACGCGCCATCAAGGACGAATTTGATGACTTTGTTGTGATGGAGTCTATTTTATGGAAGGCAGGACGGGTCGTTGTACCCAATGATGAGCAGCTTCGTAGAGATATTCTGGATGAGGCACACAGCTCACGGTTATCTATCCATCCAGGCAGTACGAAGATATACCGTGATCTGCGTCGACATTTCTGGTGGGATGGAATGAAGCGCGATGTAGCGCAGCAAGTCAATAGATGCATTACCTATCAGATGGTCAAAGCTCAGCACAAGAGACCACCAGGATTATTGCAGTCTCTCCCCATTCCCGAGTGGAAGTGGGAGAGAATTTTATGGACTTTGTCACGGGATTGCCAAAGACACCAGGTGGCCATGATTCCATTTAGGTCGTTGTTGATAGGTTGACCAAGTCAGCCCATTTCATACCTGTCAACACGACTTACACTCCATCCAGATTGACCAAGCTGTATGTGCAGAACATCACTAGGCTACATGGTATACCACGTGAGGTGGTGTCTGACAGGGATTCGAGATTTACGTTGCACTATTGGCATCAGTTCATGTCGGCACTACAGACAGAGCTGAAAATGAGTTCTGCATATCATCCACAGACCGACGGTCAGAGTGAGCACACTATTCAGACACTAGAGGATTTGCTCCGCGCTTGCACTTTAGAGTGGAAAGGGTCCTGAAAGGACCATCTGCCATTAGTGGAATTCACGTACAACAACAGCTATCACTCCAGTATTGGCATGGCACCATTCGAAGCCCTATACGGGCGGAGATGCCTCACACCTCTCAGTTGGCATGAGGTAGGTGATCATGCTTTATATTTCATGGATCTCCTGGAGGAGATTGCGAGAGCTATTGATCTTGTGAGACGAAGGCTTCTAACGGCACACAGTCGCCAGAAGAGCTATGCGGATCGTCGGAGGAGAGACATAGAGTTTCAGGTAATCCAATTATTACCTCATCACCTATTCAATCATAACTCATATATAATCAACTTAATCACGTATTAATGACATTCATGTAAATTACAGGTGGGAGATTGGGTATTTCTCCGTGTATCTCCCATGAAGGGAGTGCAGAGATTCGGTGTTCGTGGCAAGTTGGCACCGCGATATGTTGGACCTTTTGAGATTCTGGCTAGAGTGGGGAAGGTTGCATACCGAATAGCCCTTCCTCCACATCTATCAGCTATTCACGATGTCTTTCATGTCTCCAACTTGAGGAAGTATATGCACGATCCTCGACACGTCATCAGCTACGAGAATTTAGACATGGAACCAGATCTGACTTATGAGGAAAAGCCAGTTCAGATACTTGATCGTTCTGTGAAGAAGCTTCACAGCAAAGAAATTTCATTGGTCAAGGTTTTGTGGCACCGACATGGCGTCGAGAAAGCGACGTGGGAGATCGAAGCTGACATACGGGCACAATACCCGCAGCTTTTCTGATGTAATCATCAAAACAAACTTTTGTAATTAGATACATGATAAATATATGGCTTGTTTTCTCTTTGAGGTTTTATGGGTTCCAAAATCCTTTGAGATTTTATGGCCATATGAAATCCAAATAAGAACATTTAATAACTTTAACTCGAGTCTCGAGGACGAGACTCCCTTTGAGGTTTTATAATTGTAACATCTGAGATCCGCCTAAACCCGAACCCGACCCGATTAGGGTTCGTTTAACCTAATAAAGTAAACAGTCGGCATTA
Organism: Ottelia alismoides; assembly: GCA_037367405.1. Lineage (NCBI taxonomy): Eukaryota > Viridiplantae > Streptophyta > Magnoliopsida > Alismatales > Hydrocharitaceae > Ottelia > Ottelia alismoides. The sequence continues at coordinate 955,275 of JAZKJV010001133.1, read as the reverse complement.
AATGACTTAAAACGACCAACTGATCATGAATCAAAAGTCGTTCGGGCGAAATCGATCAAAAATTGGTCACTTCGTAATGCGCGTCGCGAAAAAGTCGCGACGCAAATTCAGAAACCGCGAAACAAATCGAGACCGTCATTAGATCTGATTCGACGAAACAAGACCAACGGAATCGATCGTTCGTCAATCGAAGGCCGTTTGATATTTTTTAAAACCACAAAATTTAACCCCAAATCGAAATCGTATCTCGAAAATTTCGGAGGTTCAAAACCCAACCGAAAGTATATCAATATTATACTCATTTTGATCGTCATTCTGAGACGATCAAATCGAGACGTTGTGCATCGAAATCCGACGATCAAGGTGCGAATACAGAAAAAATTTTAACATTTTAATAAATAGGAGAAATGTAAAGAAAAAAAAGAGTTTTATTTAAAAAACTCCTGTAGCTACAGTAGCAGACAGCTACTATTTTTTAAAAAAAATGTTAATAGATCATTTTGGGCAATTAGACCAAAGTCTGGAGGGTGACTATATCCTTTCACTAATTATAGAATTCAAACAGATTAGCCAAATAGCCTTTAGCAACCACTTCTTATCATATTAATTTGAGTCTATATCACATTTCGGCAGTTTTGGAACCCAAGGTGCAAAGTAATTGTGAATTAAGTTTATACCTCACAAGTGGACCTGTAATATATAATTGGTCACACATGCATAGGCATTATGCTTTAATTATTAGTGTCGGTCATGATGATCTTTATACGTGACCGTGCGAGGGTGCGGTGACCCTCAACTGGGTAGGAGATAGGAAGCCCAGTTCGGGCAGCGACTGCCAAGTGCGCGGGTTTAGGATCCCGACTTTGACCAGTTCCGCTGACCCTTTGTTTTACGCGAGCTCGCAGTGTTTTCACGCCTCGTTGGGATCCCGACTTTGACCAGTTCCGCTGACCCTTTGTTTTAGGATACCCAGGCGGGGGATCCTCGGTTTTTAGTTTTACGTATGAGCTCGTTCGCCCGTACTAGTCGGGCCATTTTCCAGAGCGACTTTTCCGGAGAGTCTCTCTCACCCATCTCAGTGGTGTAGTTTTGGAGCAGACCTATCCCTTTATTGGACCGCGCTTCCAATTAGAGGGCGAGACGGAAGAGCCCTTTTGTTGGCTTCTTCACGGCTTGAGTTTACTTTCGCCAACAGACTTGGCGATTCTACATCCAGATCATCCATATCCATATCTACATCATCTAGGGTTACATCTGAGACAGTTGCACTTGAGGTTTGAAGGGATTACAATCAAAGTTGAGTAAATGGAAGTAACTATAATCTGATTCGAAATCTCATTAAGCTAGTGGACGTGTTGGAAACTTAGTTAGGATGCATTATACTACACCGCATGCCTACGGAGGCACCCCAACCCTAAGACATTCTCCAAGTCTTAGAGTCATAGTGTGAGGTTATACACTAACCAAGACCACAGACTATTCGCTAGACTTAAGAATCTAAATAAATCAAGAAACCTTTCCAATCTCTAACTTTTTCGATCATCACTCACAAACATGATCTCTGAAGAAAATGAGGATATATACTTACACTCATACATTCATGAATATTCAACTATAATATAAATATGCCATATATGAGAAACATTGGGTTAATGGGTGATAATGAGAGATGCTTGCACACAACTTGAAAATCACATTTACTTGAGCAAGTAGAGGTAAATTGTACTTGTTTCACCTTTCTACTTGTTACTTTTGAACATATTAAATGCTTGTTTATGTTTATAAGTTTTTGGGAGGTACCAACGCCCGCTGACGCCTTTTCTTCCTTGCACGCATGGCAGGCAAGGAGCCTTTAGCGTAGTAGCGGGTTGATGACTTCAGGAGACAGAGTATATACTAGACGGTATGGTTTCTTTTGTCTCAGTTTTTGTTCGATTGATAATGTCGTATGTTTCCTTCTCTTCTGCTTAAAAATTTCGGGACTACTGTATGTACTGTCAGTCACTGTACATGTTGTAAATATATGGAAATTAATAAAATGAAATCTTTGTGGCATTTGTCTCTATTAGCTTGTGGTTATGAATGTAGATGTGAATGTCATATGTAGCTTCAGAAAAAAAATTCCCTATTTTTCTGTAATTTGTGTGATCTTATGGGAATGAAATGCCTCGAAAGTAGCGTAAACGGGTACCCGGATCCCCGGGGGTTCACAGTAAACACCCATTTACTTCCAACAATCGAAGCACTTGGAGGAACAGGGACGACACTCCAGGTATCACGCAACCGTAAGGTCGCCATTTCTTCTTCTATAGCAAGACGCCAAGGTCCACTCTACAATGCTTCCTGATAAGAGTGAGGTATCTGTATCGCTGATAAGGCCACCACAAATTTCTGAAAGTCAACATATAATCGTGCCAGAGAGACGTAAGAGGAAAGCAGATGCATCGTACACGTACGCCTCTTCCTGTGTAGAGCAATAGGCACGTCCTATCCGTTATGTCCTCAGACATGGTGTCATCCAGAATATCATGTAAACTCAAATCACCAGTGCTATTAGTAGAACTCAAATGCTCAGGACATATCTTGGGCGTGCTGAATGTTGGTGGAGGCTCATGAGCATGAGGCCGGCGCTGATAAACCTGAGGAAAGAAAGTAGGTTCGGCGGGAGGTGGAGAAGGTGGTGGTGGTGGCATATATACCTCTTCTCCATTTTCTGAAGAGCTGAGCTTGTCACCTGTAGGTGAGAAATACATGATAGATTCAAAGAAGGTGACATCAGCACTCATATAGTACCATCTCCGAGTAGGGTGAAAGCAACGATACCCCTTTTGGGTCTTTGAATACCCAACAAACACGTACTTGACTGCTCTAGGAGAGAGCTTGTCAAGACCTGGAGACATCTGATGAACAAAAGAAATGCAACCAAACACTCAAGGTGTAAGAGAAAAAATATCTTTCTCTGAAAATGCAATTAGGAAAGGAATCTTTTCTCCCAGAATCGATGAAGGCATACGATTCACCAAATAACATGCAGTGAGAACAACATACCTCCAGTATGAGTGAGGAGCACAACTTTGAATTAAAAGAGTTCTAGTAACATCCAAGAGATGGCAATGTTTCCTCTCCGCTGCCCCATTTTGTTGGGATGTATAAGCACATGATATTTGATGCACAATACCATATGATCTACGGAAATGAGATAGTTGGGTACTACAGAATTCAAGTGCATTATCAGAATGTATATACTTGACATTTGCAGAAAAGACATTCCTTATTTCATTAATAAAAGACTGAATAATAGAACAAGCATCACACTTGTTCTTAAGCAAAAAGACCCATGACAATCTAGAATACTCATCAACCGTAACAAGATAGAAACGATGTTCCTAAAGATCAAGAACACGACTGGGACCCCAAATGTCCAAGTGAATCAACTCAAAAAGACCATGACTACTTTGACCCTGACGACTCTGGAATGTTGACCTATGATGCTTCCCAAGCTGGCAAGCCTCGCACTGGAAAGTAGAACGAGGGGAGATCCAAGGAAGAACATGACGCAGCTTTTGTAGAGGAAGATGATCAAAATGGAGGTACCACATATACGGAGAGACAGACCCATTGCGAAGAGAAGAGACAGCAGCATATGGAGATTGCACCAGTTTGTATAGGCATCCTTGCTCACGGCCAGTACCAATCACACTGCCCGTCAGAATATCCTGAAACAAAAGAGCATAAGGGTCAAAATGGCACGACAATGCAAATCCTTGGTGATTTGACTGATAAATAATAAATTCATGGAAAGTTCGGGTGCATAAAGAATATTCTGAAGCCGCGTTTCAGGGGTTAACTGCACCTCCCCCTGACCAGGTATGGGAGAGTGTCCCATTAGCAATCACTACGGACTTGCCAGACTGAGTCGGGTTATAGGTATTAAATTGACTTCTGTCACCACAAAGATGATGAGACGCTCCTGAATCGATTATCCATTATGACAAATCTGCCCAGTAATAGCAGGTGTAAGCATATGTTGTACCCAATGTGGATGTAGTGGTTGAGGCTGCTACCTCAGACGATCCTGACTGGGAACTAGTTGACCCTTGGGAAGGCATAATCTCCCTGAGTCGTGCAACTAACTCGTCATATCTCTGATCAGATGCGACAGAAGAGCTGCAGCTCGGTTGGATCTGTTCTGCCATACGCGCTGAGATAGGAAACCCGTGCTTAGAATAGCATGCTTCCTCTTAATGACCTGGCCTTTGACAATAAGTGCAAGGCTGACGAGGAGGTCTATCGCTCCCTCCTCTTCCACAACCTCCTCTGCCACGGAACTGCGTAGAACTCCCCCAACCACGGGATGATGCCATGGCTGAAGAAGTTTGTGACCCAGACGGACCACCAGAAGATATGGAGTATGCTCAGTCGACGATATTCCTCCTCCACCGGAGGAATAGTAGCATTGGTGAGGATCTGTGCTCTTTCTGCATCATACTATGGATCCAGTGTGGTTATAAAGACTCCAGTCATCACAGAATCCGTATATGCCTTGAGTTAATCAGGTGTAGCAGTCAAGGGAATGTAACCATGTAACTTCTCAAACATACCCCTTAGAGAAGTGTAGAGGGTATGGAGAGGACGACTATTATGCTTAGAAGTGAAGATATCATGCTGAAGTTGCAGAATCTTTGAGTCATTCTTCGTCGAAGAATATGTAACATCGAGAATGTCCTACATAGCCTTTGTTGTGGGATGACTCAAGATGCCATTGGTTATCTCCATGGATACTGTTCCAGACAGCCATACTCGAGCATATGTGTCATCTGCCTCCCAGGATGCGTTAGCCTCAATCTTGTCAACTGATTCCACCTGTGTGAGAATACGCTTCTTGCCATTTCATTGCATTAGACTCATGAACTGCATAGCCCACAGTTCATAATTAGTTCCATCCATTTTTACAATGGGTGATGGACCCTTGAATGCACCCAGAGATGGAATATTTGCTTTGTTGTCTGACATGATGGCAACAAACCTTCAAGACTGGGGTTGCAAACTTGAACAGAGATCGTCTACACAGACATATGGGAAGATGATAGTGGGTGTAGACTCATACCACAACCATTTCCATTCACTGAAGGCTTTTTCGGACGGTTAGGGTGAGTCTAGACTATCACGTCACACCCTAGAATATCAGGCCACAGCGGTGCAGGCGTGCGCGTGAAGCGCAGATGTTCGTGTGAAGGCGCACAGACGTGCGCGTAGAAAACACGCAAGCATGCTGCGCACAGGAACTCATGGGAGGGCATGCACAGGCGTGCACAAATATGTGCACAGGTCAAGGCCTTAAAAGTCGGATTTCGGTTTCGTTTCGTTGAGGGACCGAAACGAAATTTCGGCCGAATTTCGGTCGAAATTCGACCGAAATTTCGGTCATTTCGGTGGCTTTTTGAACTAGACCCCCCCAAATTTCGACCGATATAGCCATTTCGGCCGAATTTCGGTCACCTACCAAAACCGGAATTCGACCGAAATTCGGCCGAATTTCGGCGAAATTTAAGGCCATGGCACAGGTGCACAGATAATGCACCAGCGCACAGGCGATGTGCGCGTAGGCCACACGCACGCGTGCAAGAGCACGCAGATGTACAGGCAGCGTGCGGTGGATGCAGATGTGCAGGCGCTTGAGCGGATAGGCTCGAGCGGTGGCATACAGCTAAGACGTAGGGCTTTCGGTGGAGGCTAGTATTTTGGGTGCATGTTCCGGTCTAGGACCATCGCTTTGATACCATGTGGAAATGGGAAAAGAGAACTTGTTTATTCATCGTAGCCCTAGAGCTCTCTTATATAGGAGAAAAACCCTAGGGACAAATTACATAGATAGACGAAAGAAAAAGACAATTAAAGGATAACACCTCAAGAGATAAATATCTCAACATTGTTTATTTCTCTTGTCCTATTACGTAATTTACCCGTTGAGCTTTTGTCCTATATAAGAGAGCTCTAGGGTTAGATGGAATACAACTTTTTCTTTCTCCATTTCCACAAAAATAATTTTCCATTTTGTTTATTCTTGTTAGCTTCTTCATCAAAAATGTAAAGGGCGGCATAAATAAGCACGATGTCTCTTTTCCCTTTCTTAATATATTGGGGCGAACACCGGTGACTATCTCCCCCTTTTTTGTGGCTAAAAATAAATAAATAAGCACGATGTGTGGGGTAGCTGGGTATAGATAGCTTCTAAATAAAAAATAAATTAAGAACTCTGTGATGATACAAGATTTAAGCCCTACACCAAATGCGGGACAAGAAGAAGACTATCTGGCAAGAACTATTCTCGAGAAAAAGAAAAGATTAGAAATGATCATGTGTTGCATTTCCTGGAAAAATCGTGCATAAAATACAGAAATGGAATCTCTAAAAAAACTTACAGTGTCGAAAGGGTGCCATCTTTTCTGATGAATTCATAGCACTGACGAAGCATATTCTCAGAGAAGTCCAGAGCAATAACAGATGCATATGCTCCAGAACTTGCAAATTTTCTAGAAAATAAGCCACTCCCACAACTCACATCAAGAAGAAGACCACCAGCCACAGGTTTGAAGTAATCCTGAGCCATACTAAACTGCAAGGATGAGAATATGACTATTTAGTAGCAGCGAATCCGTATAGAGAACCATCATATTTTGCATCACTAGTCGGACTATTCTATTATATGTTATGCATTATAAGCAGAATCAATGGAAAAAGTGACCAATAACTATAGGCGGTTTTTATCGCTGGTAACTTAAGCAAAATATTATGATACCTAATAGAAGATATCCGAGAGTTGATCATTAATAAAATCAAAACAATTAAAGTGGGTACATAAAAGACCTCTTTATCGGGGCCAGGGAAACCACTTCGGTCAAAGTTTTGTCGCCAACCTCTCTCATAAAGAAATGAGACAAGCGGACTCCTATAGTAGATGCAAAAGAATGTGTAAGGCAAAACTATCAATATACAAATAAGAGAGCTAAAGCTTTCAATTGATCACCGTTACATTTTGATGCACAATATTATGTTAACATTATGTTCAAGTTGATAACATTATGTTCAAGTTGATACATCTTATAAGCTATAGTTGTATTTCCTTCATGGTTACAAAGAGATCAATTTCTAACATCTAACTAGAGAGGGGCATGATACCTGAAAAGCTCAGTTCTCACTGGCTTTAACTCGCTATATACTTTAGTTCCAGAGGTGACTGTAAGATCAAGATACACATCTTTGCTTGAGAATGCCTTTTGGCATTTCTGGCATTTGAAACCAGAACGATAAATGGCTGGTCTGCAACTCAAACAGAATATTAGAGAAGGGTAAGAATTAGATATTAAAAGGGATAGAAGTAAAGAACAACTTACATAACAAGTTTAAAGATAATAACTTTGACTTACAGGTTCAGACCTGGAGGGCCCTTTCTAATCAGTGGCTCAAAGCAAATTGGACATGAGAATAAATCAAATGCAGGAGCAGTAGCACTTTGAGAACATATTTTCTGAAGTCCACATAAGCATGCATATACATGTCAATAACGTAATCCACATAGTAAGCACTAAGCAGAAGTTCACATGACTGTAGAAAATGATTTTGAATAACTGTTTCAGTCAATAACTTTATTTATCAGTCGCCTTTTCAGTTTTGAATCATCGTTGAAACAATTAATGTGCTTCAAAAAAGCCGGAACTACCTCAGGATGGTCAAAATAATCATACCCATCAATTTCTGAACACAAATGCCATATTTTCCCCTATTCTTTCTCATTCTTAAGAGTACAATCCGAATATCTACACGAAACCTTGACCAAGGTAAAAGCTCAAACATCAGAAGTCCAAAGTAGGACTTATATAGCATAAAACGAATAGGGATTGGACTTGGGGTTTTAAATAAATATTGCGTTATCAACTTCTGGTTTGATCTTGTGAAAACGCACAGAAAAATCAGAATCCCCCATTTCCATTTGGATCCCCATTTCAAACAATTACGGCCACAAATGAAACAAAAAGGGATAAATAAACAATTTGAAAGCAGAGCGACTATGTGAATAGATAACACCTCATCGATGATAGCGGCGGTGGCAGAGATGTGGAGTCGACGGGCCCTCGAGGGAGAAGGAGGGAACGATCGAATCTTGCGGTCGGAGATGGAAGGCATGCTTCTGTGAACGACAGGGAGTATCACAGTAGAAGCCATTGGTAAGTAGGAGATTTTCTTCTTTTTTGTGGATTGCAAAAAGTTGAAACACGTTTCTCTTTTGTCTATGGTTTGCTCGGACTGCAATTTACAGTGAGCGGGGAGAAGCCTTAAGTTACGTGGGAGGTTGTGCACGCCATGTCGTTCGTGTGGCTGCGGAGATAGTGGAGTGGGGAGGAAGATTTATTTTGACCTTAATTTATTTATTTATTGGGGAATCTAGAATGAGACTCCCTCCCCTCCGGCATGGCGGTGGAGTTGAAGAGGGCTGGGCGAGAAGGCTCGGTGGGGTTGTCCGGCAGCGAGTGGTGTCGGGGCGCGCGAGAGGAGGCCGTGGCAGCGAGGCGGCGGTGTCGGGGGTGGATCAAGGAGACCTGGTTGCGAGCGTTGTCGGGGGCGGGAGAGTAGTGCAGACCCTACCCGCTAGGACGCTCCCTCGGGCACTCAAAAAAGGTTAAAAACAAATCAATTATTTCCATATTCTCCAAAAGCCCTCTTGAGAAGAGGATTACATGTGTACATACATGGCGGTCCATAAATAGAGGAAAATTTAATGTGAATGTATAAAGAGATCTATAACTCTAACATGCCTATATTGATCTATAGTAAGAAGAATATCATGTTGGTTGAGACTATCGTTTCGTTCCTTATTAATGAGTCAGGATCAAGATAAATTGACGAGATAGCAAATGATAAAAGTTGTGTTTTATTTGAGAGTAAGGATTTTCCATATTAAGGGAGATAAGGATCAAAGATCAATTTAAATTATCACATCGCATCATATGTTCCTCTAAACGACGGATCCAATACCATTTAAGAGTAAGTTCATAACTCATGCATCATGGAAATGCGGAAATAGCGAATCAAATGTGCATAAAATGTTGTTCATCATATGAACGTTGATTCAATGCATAACAAAAAATTTGTAGGGAACCCACATGTTTGATGAATACCCATTCATGCATCTTTATTTCTTTAATTTTGTCTTTAAATCGCTGGATAAATGCTTGAAAATATATCTAACTCGCACAAATTAACACATTGACTGCTGATTGTAATCTTTTGTACAAATAGAACTTCGAACTTGGAACGAGCAGGAAGAAATTAACGATACATCTTTATCTTTTAAGTTGTTCTGCTGGATCAGTCGCTCAAGATCTTTTGGACCCGGTGAAAAAAATGGGTTCACTTCTTATGGATTCAGTGAGAATGACTCTCATCTAGTTCGTGGCCTATTAGAAGTATAAGGTTCTCTGATGGGATCTTTACAGACAGAAAAAAGATTTATAGATAAAGATAAAAGAAATACGGAGTGTGAGTAATTTCTATAAATCCACTTTTTTCCTATTTTGTATTAGAGGAATTCCACTTCTCTTCATTCCCCGAGCTAGACTGACCTTCTCTATAGTTCCGAGCCTCGAGACCCAACCTCAGACATTGATCAATTCCCGGAATTGAGACGTAGGTTCAAATAATGTTATTGAAAATAAAATGATTAACTTGCGAGCGAGGGTCACCTAGTGGTTGGAAGGCACAATACGGACTACCTATTTCCCTCATTGTGCTTTCTCAAATTGCATACCAATACACAGGTTCAAGTTTCGATTGAGATTTGTGGAGTTGATTATCCATCTCGAAAGCGCAGACTTGAAGTGGTCCATAGTTTACTGAGTACTCATGATAGTGCTTAAAAACAAGTAGTTAAATATAAAATAAATGAATAAAGAAAAGAAATAAAAATGTAGGAAGTATTGTAAATACTGTCTGGACCTAAGCTCCGAGACTAAGAGAATATTGAATTGGACAATAATGAATAAAGTAGGGGGAGATGAAGGTAAATAAATACAGACAAATTGGCACAGTACCTAGAAACTGTAGGTGACCAATAAACTACACATATAGTTGAAACTTATACTAATTTAAATGATCTCTTACACACTTCAAATAAAGATATTTTCTACACAAAACATCTACCTAAAAACATAGAAATATACAAAAATAAGTGCACATAAAAATAAAACACCATGTGACTAGGACACACAGGATGAAAAAAGGCGCAAACAGAACTTCATAGATCAGTATCTTTTCCATATAAATTCAAAATTGGTCAAGCTCACTTTTATTGTACTCTTAATGGAATTATCTATCTAATGAAGCTAGTTTCATTAAAATTGGAGTTACAATACAAAAGTTGCCTTTTAGGTCCCATTGTATTATATAAATATATATTCATTTATCCAATCTTTATATTTGTACTCTTTTATATTTTAAATACTTGTAAATATTATTTAGAACATATTAAATTATAAATATAGAGATAAACCATTAAAATCCTATAAAATAAATAATGTAATAAATTGTGCATGTATTTATGCATATATTACACATACCCATATTTATTTAAGTATGCAAATAAACTTAGAAAAATAAATAATAATAATATGTAAATACATTATTAAATAAACACTACAAATTATGTAAATAAAATAATAAAATCTAAAATGCAAAATAAAAATCAAATACATAATATATAAGTATATATACCTATAAATCTATAATTATACATGTAGAAAATAACAACTAATAACTAAACCGATAAAAATAAATAAAATAAGAAACAACTTTCATATTTTAAGTTTTATTTAATAAAAATATTTTCTATTTTATTTCAATTTAATCCATATGCTATCTTCTGTTTTGTCCTAACTTGATCTTACGTGGACCAATCAGGAGTTGCCCTTTGTTGACCCACTGATGAAGAGGTCTCATGAGGTTCGTATGGTCTCACAAGACGAAATCGTAGTCAATGTAATGACCGCTCACGAAACCCTCATTCAGTCAACAATTAACCCACAATTAAGAATCAAGTAATGAAAATAAAATTGCGAAGTAAAAATTTATCATAACTCTACAAATATGTGTATAGATGTAAGTATATGTAGAGTGTCGAACACAAGGAGCAAACGGTAGATCGGGGAAAATTAATTCTAAAAATGTGTGTTCTTCTTATCTATTTATCTTTTGTGGGTTTTTTTATTTTTTTAATATTTTTTTAATTTATATATATTTTAAAATTTTTAATTTTATATTTTTATCTTATTTTTATATTTTTCGAGTTTTTAATTTCTTTTTATTTTTATATAAGATATATAATAAATAAATAATATATAAGGCTACATATACAGTATAGGGTAATAAATATATACTAATAAAAATAAAAAAATCAATAAAATAAAATATTTGGGGTTTTCAATATTTTTTACTATTTTTAAAATTTTTTATATAATTTTGCTACTTTTATGGATTTTTAAAGTAAAAAATACCATAAATATAATATTAAAATAAATAGGTTGAATTGAAATAAAGAGGAAAAATAGAAAATAGTATCCAAAATTCTTCAAATCAATTTTAATATATAAATAATAATATAAATAAAATTCAGAGATAAAAAATAAATATTTTTGAGATTTTTTGGATTTTTATCTTTTTATACTATATTTTGGACCTTTTTAATTTGATGTATTTTCATTTGGTAGTTTTAGGGTTTTTGGGTCTAGCGTTTTAAAATAAATAGATAAACAAAATATATTTTTTAGAGATTCGGGAGATGAGAGTCTCATACACCCCTTTTCCAATCGTCTCCGACTCTCCCTCGGAGACTTGCGTGTGGGTGACCTCGAAGGTATGTGTGCCCATGTGAGGTTATACACTGTCTCTTGACTTCCTTCGTTCTGTATGCTGACGTATATAGGATCGTCAGATCTCAGGCTATTGGTGGACCTCTCTTCAGGATGGGACCGAATGAGGAAGACTCGTCCGTGAACTCAAGTGAGTCATCAGAGTATACTCTCTCAAATCCTCCCTTCCCTTTCATTGCTCTTTTTTCTGAGAACTTCTCAAACTCTCTCCTGACTATATATTCCCCTGAATATCTAGTTGGGCTATCTATATACTTTAAAACAAGCCGACGCCCCAAGAGGTCAAACAGGAAGGGGACATGATCAATATAACCTGGCAGGATCCAAGCTGGGATAGTGGCGCCCATTCCTAACTAGTTCTGAAAAGATTCGATCATGCTGGAGGGCTAGTTCACGCAAATCCGCAGAATTTTTCAAAAAGTTTTATATTTTTTGGTATTTTATACTATAAACAGGGAAAATTTTGCACTTTTCGATTTTTATAAAATAATAAAAGTGACTAAAATGCGGGAATAAAAACATGAAATTCAACATATCAGACACTTAATCCCATTTTTGTGATTTTTTAGCATAAATACTATTTTTAATAAATAGAGGACATACAAGACTTAATGGCCTCGAAAAGGATATAAATGCAATTTCTATAAATATCAGGGCTAAGTTGCAAATTATTACAAAATAATACATTGGATATATAATTCCATGGATTAAACATAAATAAATAAACTCGAAGGAACGCAAAATAGCCAAACCCACGTGCACAAGCACGTGAGCCTCGCTAGCACAAGTTAAAATGCAATAAGAGTTAAATGTGGGGGCCAAAGTGAAATTTATACAAGAGCTATTGTAGTGCAAATGAAAGCTTGAGTACTAAAATTAAAAAACAAATTGTGTTGGGTTAGAAGTGCAAAATACCCAGTCGAAGGGCATTGATGTACGATCCTGATGATCTTGCTTATCCACGTGTCACATCCTCAACGATGGATGACGGTTCGTGCTCAACGCCTGGGATTAGATCCCGAGGTGGAACCTAATAGTGAAGGGCTCTTTGGATTGGACACCAATAGTACTATCTGGTTCCTTGGCTTGATCAGACAGCGGCGAAAGGGTCTGGAAGAACATGTTTGAACACCTGCTCTCATGAGGTTCGACTAGGCGTAGCACTCGCCTCCAACCACCTGGGATGCTTATAAGAGGCTCGAAATGGAACCCAAGCTCCTACAGCCTATTGGATTCTTCAGAAGTCTCTAGGATACACTGGTCGGGTCCTAACATCTCTCAAAAGTACGGAGCACTTGGAAGCTCTACATGGAACTAAAATCGCCTCGAATGAGACCGAAACACCCGGGCACCTACGGGGTTAGCATAAGCATCGAAAAATGAAGGGTCTCAAGGAGTTTAGGGGTGGAGCGAAGTCTGATGCGTCACAACGGAGCTCACCGGCGGAAGGTAGAGAAGCGAGAGTTGATCGCCCGATCTCGAGCTAATCGATGTGAATGGAAAGGGTAGGAGCGACATGAAGTGAAAGGGAACGAAGACGGGGGGGTCAGCGGAGTGGAATACAGTCGAAAACTGACGGGGACAGTGGAATGCACAGCGGAACAGAGTGGCCGTAGCTCTATAGCTTCGATGAGGCTTTGAAGTCCTAATATAAGCTAAATAAGTAATTAAAAAACGAAATAAAGCACCAACTAATCCTAAGAACTAAGGCTAACTATAGAGCTAACGAAAGCTCACCTCCAATGGCCGGAAGCAAGGAGATCAACCTCGATGGTGAGTTTGCCGAAGATGCATGAAAAAACACCTTCACCGCGCCTCTACTCGTTGCAGAAGGGCTGGGCGAGATGTTGTCATCATGCTCAAGCCTAGGCACGTGTTTTGAGGAGCTAAAACGCAATGAAGTGGAACCAAAAAATGAAGAATGGTGGAGGGGAGGTCTTTTATACAGGTAGCTGGAAGGCGACAAAGATCGAGGGGAGTAGCTCACTACAGGGACGCATTCCTCGAGAATATGATCAGACGTGATAGGTGGATAATCGAGTAGAAAAGGTCACGGAGGAATCGTTCCAAAAGGATGCTTGTATCGAGATACAAAAATCAAAGAAACATGGGTCAAGGGTTGGTTTGATAGGGCTGGACTGGTTGTCAGAGGAGTTGACCGAGGTCTACTCTTGACACAACCTAGTTGGTCTACGTAGACCAACCATAAAAAAGTCGGCCCAAAAATATTATAAAATCTATAATAAATAAAAAATGGTTTTTTTTAAATTAAAGTTATAAAGTGAAAGTAGTTTGTTATTTTATGTGGTATTTTAATATGATTTTTATTTATTTTTAGGAGTTACTTTTTTACAAGTTCATTTTTTGGGTTTTATTTATTGGTATATTCATCTATGTTTTGGATTTTTATTTTGTATTTTTTATTTTTTATTTTAATTTTTTATTTATATTTTTATAATGTATTTTTATATACATAACTATATTTTATTATATTTTTTTGATATAACAGTTATACTTAAATAAATAAGGATATATATTATATAGGTATAAGTATAGGTATTTCATCTATGTATTCTAGTATATTATTTTATTTTTGTGTTTTAGTTATGGTTTTATTATATTCTAAGTATGTACATATATTATAAATAATATTTAAAATATTATAAAAAATATAAAATTATAGAAATAATAAAGAATAAATAAATCAAATATTTTATATAAGTAAAGTATACAATAGGGATCCAAAACTTAACTTTCACAGCTTAACTCCAAAAAATATGAAACCGCCTTCATCAAATGACTTATTAAAAGTTATATATAATTAAAGGTGATTTTTATACATTTTGATCCTTTTATTTAGGAGATATGGGTCTGAGAAGTTGGGATTTTTTATTTAGAGAATAAAATGTACATTGTATATTATTTTTGTATGAAATCAATTTTACATTTATATTTTTATTTGTATTTTTATCTACAAATTTCATGTACAAAGTTTCTTTATTTTAGGTAAAAAATAAAATAGATCCCAAAAAGGACCTATCGATGAATTAAAAAAATGAGGGTTTTAAAGGATTTTCAGCAATTATCTCCCCCTACTTTATTCCTTGTCGACCCGGTCATCAAGATGCTT
Source organism: Ottelia alismoides (assembly GCA_037367405.1). Taxonomy (NCBI): domain Eukaryota; kingdom Viridiplantae; phylum Streptophyta; class Magnoliopsida; order Alismatales; family Hydrocharitaceae; genus Ottelia; species Ottelia alismoides. Next base: position 940,224 of record JAZKJV010001133.1, on the reverse strand, counting down.
AGGTCTCGGGGTTCAGATTCATAAAATCTCTTCGATATTTTATTCGTTTTTTCTTTATTATATAATTTTAGCATTAAAAATTATTTTTTATACACAATAAATGAAATGAATAATGAATGTTAATTTGTATAAAATGATGCTATATACATGCATTAACTGGGGTTTTTAAGGACAAAATAATATAATAAAGGTGATGAAATGGATATTCATTACCCCTCCTATAATTTCCTTTGCTAGTCTCTAGCAAACACTTATACAATAAGTGCAGAAAATAAAAATAAATAAAAGAAAAAGAAAGAAAGTGGATTGATTTTAATTCTCAAACTCATCTTCATAAAATCAAAGTTTGGAGCTTAAGTCAGACATTTGGATTTTGGGTGTGGTTAGAACCTTATTGGGAATTAAATTTGAAAAACAACAGCCTTTAAGAATCCTAAAAATCTGCTCAAGTCTCCTCAATAGCCAGGTTAGAATACTTTAATTCATATCCAAACCCTTATGACGATGAATCTGTCTTGGACAATATGTGAGATATGTAGCTCTCCTCAACTGAAGCAGTAAAAGTCAGTCTTCTTCAACATGGTGACCCTAATGACCCAATATAATGACTCTTTCCTTGAGAAGCATGCATTCCCTTCTAAGTTCAAGTGATAACCAGCTCAAGAAGAGGAGGTAGAGAGAAGAATGGGTGGTATCTAGTGTAGTTAAATATCCTAGGATGCTTGACCAGTGTAGCCAAGTCACCCGGCTGTAGGCTCACATACATATGATTTTAAAGCTCAAGTTTTCTTATTGAATATACAAATAGTACACTCCGATAGGCATTTTATCAATCCTTCGTCTTGAGCCTGCTTTTGAAGCATTTCATTGCCAATCCATCAGAGCTACAAAAATTCTTCTTGGAGCCCAAATCCTAGCAAGAGTGTCGTCAATCGCTTCGTCGCCTTCTTCGATCAGCCACCATCACAGTGGAGCCAAAATGGGGTAGACAACCCCCTTCTAGTCTACAGGAGCTCCTCCATCACCCGTCGTCATACATCGACGTTGGAGAAGGGGAAGCCATCAAATATGTCGTCGTCACCTTCAATTTGGGGAATAATACCTCTCAAGGACTCAAGGCAGGGGCTTCTGACACGTGTCCCACTTAGACGACCAAGATCTGTTGCGTATCTTCTAATCCTGACCGCACGATTATGAATCGATGGAAATATTGCAAGGATACCCCTATTTCAAAGAGTTTCAAACGTGCCTCTAGGACTTTTAATATTGCATTTAAGTTCCTGCATAGGGACCTAAGTGTAATTTTTAGAACATTTTCTTACAAATAGATCCTAGACCAGGGGCCTATTTGAATAACCTCTTATTTTCTTGTATTTTCTTTTTATATTGGTACCATGGGACATTGTAGGAACCATGGACACTACATTGGTATTACTTCTTTTGAGGATTTTATTTCGAGATGAATTTCGAATATTTTTATTATGATTTTATTGAAATTTGTCTTCGACTTACGAATTCGTCTTGGCTTTATTTGAGTGTTTTTCAAGCTTGTTGCTCGAGTCTTTTTTTGCAGATCTACTATATCATATCACTCTATATTTTCTACCATATATTACTATATTGTAGATCACATTGGTTAGAAAAAGTATAACTTCAGAAAAATGAAATAAAAGTTAGAAAAATAAAAATCAAATAAAAACTATAAAAACTAAATCTGATAAAGAGAATTTCTCTGAGAAGAAATAAAAAATCACAAAAATATGTTCTCGTTCAAAAGTCGAAGCATAATTTTCTATCTCCTTGTGTTTGATCTAGGAACACTTTCCTGTTTAAATAAATAATGAAACATCAAAATTAAGAGAGAGCTGAACTTTCTCTTTCTCTCTCTCTTTCTTGATTTTGTTGTCTTTTGTTTGATAGACAGATTTGTCTCCACGATTCGCTAAATACGACATTCTTCTAACCGCTAGTCAAATCTATGTTATCATATGCTTTCCTTTTTTTCTTTTAAAACTTGTGGCCCAATTGAGGTCCAAAAGCACTCACCTTTTTTAATAGCCCATTTGGGTCTGAATCGGTCGTATCCTTTTTCTTCAAGAATCACGACCCCAATTTGGCATGAACATTGTAACCCCTTTTTTATTTGTTGCAGCAACCCACTTGGGCCCTCTCCTCCTTTTTTAACAATCGAATGGGCCCAATCGAGCTGTATGTGACCTTTTATTTAGGGTTCCCCATAGAGAACCCTTCTTTCTAATCATGGTTGTACTTAGGAACTGCTTGGTGTGTATGTATGGAAGGGCTTATCGATGGCATCACCCGGGGATAGCGTTAGAAGAGCACATATCGAGGTGCACTAAGGGATGTTTCATGCTGGAAGATTTTGTCGATGTGTGCGAGGGTGACTCCTGATCATAGTAGGCTTGGGGCATAAGCATGGAAGGAACTATAGGTTTCTTAATGGGGACCGATGTTGCTTCGTGCAAAATGGGATAGAGTCAGTTGCTATGATATTGACTAGAGTATTTGTTGCTACCGCCTAACCTTGCAAGGAAGTAGGTGCCACGCGCAAGAATCGTCACCGCAAGGGGATGGTTCATGTTGCGTTTAGGGACTCCAGATGCATGCGAGAGGGGAGCGTCTTTTCCATGGATAAGCAAGGGAAGGCGATGCGACTCCTCGAGCAAAATGATCTGGCCTATGATGAAGGAAGAAAAATGGGGATTGGATTTCTCAATGAGAACCCTAGATAACTGCTGATCGACTTGTAGGATTGATGGATCCCTAGAACTTATTGGAATATAATTAGGATTTTTCGAACATTAATATCTCTCTTGAACTTGATGTTGAAGAGAAAATGATGGCTGCTTGTTGTTAAAAACTAGGAGTCCTACGTAGAGAGATCATCACTACATCAGATACACTTGGATAATTAATGTTCCATCAGGAAGCCTAACGTCTCAAAAAAGCTGATCTTTTGCGTTCTGAACAGATCACAAGCATCGATGCAGATGTAGGGTTTCAAAAAAGAAACCCTAGAATTTGATCCTGAAAAATCATTAACGTGAACTTGCATCAGAACAATAATAAATCCTCTTTGATAGTTATTTTGTGTTGGCATAGAATTAGGGTTTTAGATTAAATCATAGAACTTTTTCTTGGATGAATTACGAATATGAATAATAATAATCATCAATTCATAATCGTACATGCTCTGAATCTTCAAGAACACTAGAACTATAACTGCTCTGATACCATCTAGAAAATAATAATGAGGAAGAGTATCAGAAATAAAGAATAGAGAACAATGTAAGAATACCAAGATTTTACTTGGAATGCTATTCCATAAAGTGGGTTGAAACCACGGGAGAACACCACTAAGGGTTGAACTTTCTATTTACTTTCTGTTGAGTGATACAATGGGTGTGGGGGTTCTTGTATAGCCCCACAGATAGTCCGGAGTCCCAATAACAGTACATGTGAGACTAAAACTGTGGATATGGTAATTGGGCCCTAGAGGGATATACATATGACACATACTTCAGTACTTTTGACTCTCTTTGAATTTCTTTTTAAAATTGGTGAATTTTGTAGGTGGTTGTTGTATTTTAATCGAAATGTAACTAGGTTTTAATTGGGTAAGGCTATATAATCACATTGGGTATCCAAATTGGTTTCAAGTGGGAATTTAATTGGGTTGGAGAAAAAGTTGGGAATTCCCAAATATGAAACAAGGTGAGTTTGGGTGGAGTTTTTAGTACAACATGGAGTACTCCTAAAACTTTGACACACACACGTGTGTCCCTACCCCATGCTCTTGTAACAAAAGTAGAGGGGAAGAATGGAGGACCACACGCGTGTGTGCTATGCTCTGCCTCTGGCTCCAGCTCAGACTCGAGCTCGATCTTGGGAGATTCAATTCGAATCTCGTGTCATTTTAGATCTGAGATCTCGATACTTTCGCTACATGTTTCAATTAATGGATTCAGATAAACTAATCGATTGGATTATTTGAAATCCATCCGTTGAAGGAATGTGAACCGATGCCTATCGAATGGGTGGTCAGATCTTGAAGAAGCACAACATGACCCAATAAGAAGACACCCCCTATGCAATATTTCTTCATTCGCAAGAACTCTCTGTGCGTGTGTGCGTGTGTGTTCTTCCACTGCTAAATCCTTCTGTTCTCATCAGTCGACTGTTATATGAGGTGCTCTCGAAGACGATTTCGTAGGTGTGCACGGACTAAGATCGTGTGTCATATCCTGAGAATGAATTGTCAATATCCTAGATGCTATCCTTTCTAAGGACAATCCCTCATGTGCGTTTTAGGGATCGCTTTTCTAATTCCTTCACTGTTTTGTTTGTTGTACATGATTTATTGCTCTGCCATGTTTTGATCTTGCTCTAACATGTTGTATGGACTATTGAATCGGTTCCTATTTGAAATATGTAATCTGATTATATTTTTTTAATGGATGATTACTATTTTGATATTCTGTTATGCCGGTAAAATAAATCACGTGAATCCAAATGATTATTGTTTATTTTATATCTTGTTGAACCTGATAACAACATAAGGCCCTTGCAATTCCGTCGCATTACTTCCACTTTCCTTCGATACACAGTTGAAAACACCTTTTTATTAACTACGGCCGTTTAATTGACAAATGATACTCTACAGTTGCATCCTTAGGAGTTAGAGAATTCTGAGAGTACATTGGTATGTCGGTGACTTACACTATAGTTGAGAAACATCAAGCGGCATCCAATTTAGGGAGAGGATCCTATGCTGTAGAAGGTTTTGCAGCAGAGGTGCTGTAAACTCAAATAATTTTTTTTCTAATTTAGATTTTAAAATTCAACCTTATAGATTGAATCTTAGGTTAATATTTTATATATCCTCCAAATTTCGCTTAAATCCGACATTATTTGCTATTTTATCTTAATAGTTCAAGATTCGGATCTTTTTTAAATGGAGTTCAAGTTGCTTAGATCTTGACCGATTGTTTGACCATTAAGAAAAAATAGCAAATATTGTCGGATTTAAACAAAATTTGGAGGATATATAGAGTATTAATATTAGATTCAATCTATAAGGTTGGATTTTAGAATCGAAATTAGAAAAAAAATATTTGAATTTACAGCACCTCTGTCGCAAAACCTTCTAGAGCAGAGGATCCTCTCCCTCCAATTTATGGGCGATTTGGTTGGCGAGGAATGGAACTATTTTCTGTGGGGAGAGATTTTATATAGAAAATGTAATAGAGTATTACAGACTCCTTTATGGGACTTGGTCTTTGTAACCTCTGTATTTAACTTGTGAATATAAGTTTTTCGGGTGTCCACCTTTACGGTTTGATACTTTTTTCCTTTAAAAAAACTTAGGACTCTTTAATCGAAAATGTTAATTGAATGTTTCTTGCAAATTCTCTCTGCCATGCATGTTAAATATATACTTAATAAAATGTTAATTGAATGTTTCTTGCAAATTCTCTCTGCCATGCATGTTAAATATATACTCAATAGTACATATATACACTGGATGCGGTTAAACCCGCACGTATTTTAGATCAAATACTAAAACATACACAAGCTACGTACTAAACACAAATACTAGGGCTTGCTTAAAAGGTTTATTTATCTTCCTGGACTTGCTCCAGGAATTCCTCTACCACCGTCATCAGAACGTGTTCTTCATCCGCTGTAAATTGTTTCATCGCTTCCTCGAGATGAGCCACCAGGTCATCGTGGAAATTGCCCGAGACTGATTCCACTTCCACGTAACATCCAAACTTCGGAGTGGAATAGCCGGATACAGATTCGTGCTCTCCGCCTTCCTTACGGAATCGGATATCTCCCACGCTTCGGAACCGAAAGCTCGGGGCCTTGAATGCTTGAAGTTCCTCTCCAGTTGCATTCATCATACGTGATTTGCCTTTTGTTGAATTTAATGCTTTTGTAAGATTCTGAAATTGTCCACCACTGATTGTAAATTGCACAGAGTCAATATCGATATCTTTGATATTGACCGCATCCAATTCTGTACAAGCCCATGATTCTATGGCCTCAGATTTTACAGCGTCTGATGGCGACTGTTCCGTGGAGTCGTTATCTTCCATTTTGCAGCAGTTCTCCGCCACCAGTTCTTCGTAGTTATCCAGCTCTTCATTTCCATCATCACTGGAACAACTTAAAAAATCGTCCACACAAATCTCCTCGACCTGCACTAATCTACCATCGTCCGAAACCGTTCCACAAGTGATTCGCAAGCCGTATCTGGATTGTTTTTGTTCGTGATGTTCTTCTTTTAGGCATTTGTGCTCCTTCGAATCATAACCACTGCCGATATCATCTTCTTGTTCTTCTTCGTCCAAACCGGCCATTAACTCCCAAGCGTCGACGACATCGTGAGCAACGACTGGATTCTCAGACTCAGCGAATTTGTTCTCGGTGCAAGTTTTCTTGTCCAGAATAAAACCAACCTTCTCCTTTTCTTGTTGTGACTTGAGCTTCATGACCACTGCGTTGCCTGTGTAAAGTAGTGTCAACAATGGATCCCCTCCGGTTTTGGAACTCAATAAATTTTGGAGCGTATGTGAGCCCTTGCGTCCGCTTCGGAGGTATGCATGTCCGCGGAAGCTTTCTGTTCTGCCTGCCATCTTAGAACTAAAGCAACCCATCTATACGGAAGCCAAAACAAAAGAATCAAGATCCAAAACTTCTGTACCAATAGTAATCAGCAGATAACTTTACATTACATCTAAAGCGACCAACGAATTTTTAATAGTAATAATATATATGATCTGTCCAAAATAACAGACAAATTGTATTACTGGGGGTATAAGCTAACAAAAGAAAATGGTATAACAAGTTTTACGTTTCAGTTATTCAGACATGTAATCCACCATACAACTTTGAAAAATATTTTGCAGATGGATTTTGATTCTTAGATTTCATAAGTATATATAAAATCAGAATACCTAAAGTTCAAGTCACAAACTGGGAGATCGAACTATTCTGCAGAAAGATAATTACATGACTTAGCAGATAAACTAGATGCCTAGGTATGTGATCATCGTCTCTCCAAGTTTCGAAAACGTCTAGCTAATGGATTCTCATACGAACTTCTGAAAATAAAAATTAAGGAGAGCTTGACAAACATGCAACGAAGCTTATATAGAACATGAAGACAATCTACGTACCCTGGAAAACATTCATTAAGAGCAGCGCAAGCTAATATTCTACAGAGACTTAAATTACCTGATATTGTTTAAAGGGGATCGGAACTCGGCTTCAGCAATATCTTGAGAGGGAACTCAGCAAGCGGCTTCTCTTGTCACCGGGAGAGACAAATGGAGTATTGTTCCAAGGTCTTCTACGTATTTTTTATATGCTTTCCAAGGGAAGGGTGATAGGCTTGTGGAGGAGAAGTGGGTCAAGTTGTGCACGATTTAATGGGTCAAGTTGCGGACGATTTAATGGGTGGGACCTCCAGAAAATCGGGGTCCCTTTGTTTATCATGCATAGCCAAATAAAACCTTTTAATATATATGCTAGAATTATGAAATACCCCAATTTTAAATCGGGACTTTGCTAAACTGAAGATAAATCCATGCGAAGTAAGTAGGATGCTGCTAGACGCCAAATGTTCGGATTAGACTTCATGTGGGTGTCCAGGTTTATTTCTTAAATAATAGATTTGCGTTGAAAATAACAACTAAATAATATGTTTATTTAGATGATTCAATAGGGCCGTGTATGGATGTAGAGAAGCATTCTATTATCATCCGTTATGTTTCTTCTTTCTGTGTTTTTTTTGTTACTCAAATTAACCAACAAGCAATTACCTTTTATTCTTATCAACGGACTTAGAAGTACGGCAACGACATTTATATATCGGTTCTATATCTCCGTCGTTTTCCACGGTAGGGGAAGAATACAAGTAGATTGTGGAGAATGCATGCATGAAATTGATACAGTGCACAGACAAGTTATCGTACAGTTTCAGGTTGACCATATGGACGGATCTCGCAGAGGATGCAGAGCGGCACATGCACACTCCCCGATAATTGAGAGAACTATATAGTTTTATTTGTTATTGAAGAGTGTTGACTTTAATTTACAATAAAAAAGTTGTGTTTTTTTCCCGCAGAGAATAAAATGCGCTTGGGAACGGTTGATCAAGGCTACAGTGTATTGAAGACAATTAAAAATAAGGATAGAATCCAAGTATGGAATAGCCAGCCGTAAATGCATGGGCGAATTTTCATGAGGAAATTCCTTAACATGAGGGTAAACCACCACAATATGTATCACGATCCAAAAGCAAGCAATATCATAAGTGGTCATAACCCATAAGCAGAGACGAAGGTAGAAATTTTTGCTGGGGGAGGGGGCAAATTATTGAGACCACACACACATAAACATACACATACTTATACACATACATGTAGATACATTATATATATAAAGTTTATCTTTATTATTATTTATCGTTTTAATTTTTTATATTTATTTACAAGAAATTTTTACAAAGATACCCCTATAAACTTACGATTTCACATAAAAATCCAAACAAACATTGTATGGACAAAAAGGTCCTTACAAAATTCTTCAAATCACAAAAACTTTTATTAACACAATGTTAAGTAGTATCATTAAATCTAATATTTAAAAAAAGTAAAATTATATCAGACTTAATGTAGGGATACGAAGGGATATATATGTATGTACCCATTCCTTATAATATAATTTGACTGGTGTATATGTATCTGTATTAAAATGAATACATATATAAATGTCACTTTGGTGTCCACATACATTTTTGTCTATATTTTTATAAGTTTTTTAATATATAGCCGTATAAATATTTATTTTAGATTACATATAATAAAATTTTTAGCTTTTTCTTTATATTCGGTATAATTCTTATGATATATATATATATATATTGTATATTGTATTTGTATCATAATAAGTCATTCAATTCATATGTATATATATATAGAGAGAGAGAGGAAAGGGATATATATATAAGCTAATTTATAAAGTATTTGTGATTGTATTCATATTCAATCCATGTTTATTTTATATATATATACACCCAATTTCCAAGATACAATAATGCATTATTCATATTCGTTGATATCTATATTGACATCCATACTCATGTACTAAAATAAATTTAGATATGATGACACTTATATGATTGTCCATAACAAATCATTTATATCTTTATTTTGGTATCTTTTGCATAATGTTGGTATCTTCCTTCAAAAATAATGTTGGTATCTTTTGCATAATATTGGTATCTTTTGCATAATGTAATTACTCTTTACATTCTAGATTTTGATTATTATTTTAATAATATGGAATTTTTAATGGATTTGTTTAGGTTCAAAATGAAAGTTCATAAAAAGATATAAAGGTCGGCATGCGTACAACATGTAAGTGCTAATAGTTAATTATACATCTTTAAAAAAGAGAATGATCCACGATAGTGAAATGTGTATATATGGATGTTTTTCTAATCTATCAATATTTCATTCGTTGCTAAATATATAATTATAATTATTATTTGTTACAAAATTGTTTTTATGTAAAAATTAGAGACGAATGTCATATCTACTACTATATCATTAACGAATGTTAATATAGTCATGTTTATTCGTCATATTTTTCGAAATCTTAACTAATCGTCAATATTAAAATCATGACAGTAAGCGTCACTATATGGACCAACGGTATTGATATGACAATGGATATCACATTCTTTCTAATTTCAAATATAAAAATTTCTACATACCTATTTTATTCTTGTACTTATGTATATCATGTAGTTCATGTAAAACATACAAATGTTAATAATAAAATTATCGTATTCAGATAATATTATTGATTTTTTATTGAGAAATAAATGTGGAAGAATTATATACAACTTATAAATGAGGAATGGGGGCCATTTTATACAACTTATTAGCATTTGTATTTAACTATTGTATTTAAATCATGCTTTATTATTATTATATAATATATATAATATGAATTGTTGGGAGACAGGGGGCCAAGCCCCCTCCTGCCCCCCTTGTCTCTGCCACTGCCCATAAGGGACTTATACAACACAAATCCCCTCTACTATGGTAAAAGTTGTAACACCTTAGAGAACCCCCAAACATAGTACCACATCTGAAACTCACGAAGTGTGGGTGTGGTTTATAAGTGGTGGGGATTACTACTTAATAACTTAGGCTTAAGTATTTTGGGTGGTTGTCAATGGGTTCATCTGGCCATGTACCCAAGAAGTTGTCAGGGCCAGTTTTCCTCGATAACGGACCGGTGACCTAAGCTCAAGATGTTAAAAAAGTTGTTGGGACCAAAAACCATTGTCGCTCTACTCTTGCCAATTATTGGGAATATGGACCAGATGTAGATGCATAATCAAACACCACAAGAGAAGCACATGAAGTGGAAGACACTACAATATAACAATGAGTCAGTCCCCTTTCCTGACTATCGAGAGAAGGAAAATCATTCTAAGGAACAAGTATAATTCTCTTTGTTTCCTCTCTCTCTCTATTACATTGTTGCATGCCTCGGTTGTTGTGGTTCTAATGATATGCCACTACTCATCCTCTTTTTGATAAATCCAAATGTAATCTTATATTGATTGACATAATTAATCTTAATCAATTAAGATTTCAATTAGTCTCAATCAATAAAGATCCACTCAATTTCCGTCAACGTTCCAATGAGATTTGATTTAATGAAACCTTATTTACAGATTATATGGAATCCAATGCTATTATATTAGGATTATATGATATCAGATTATATGGAATCCATTGTGACCTCTACATCACCTTGATTTTACATTGAACTATCAACATGATCTTTTTTTATAACAAGGAGGGTGATCTCCCAATGTGGGAGTCACCACAGATATATTAAGTCAATAAAGCTCGAGGTTACATCAAAAATTATCGACCCTCCCAGAAACTAATTAAAGCCCTACAATGTGATACAACATTTTCTGAGTAAAAATTCTGATTCTTGAAAATGAACTCATTTCTTGCTAACCAGATCGCCCAGAGCACCACAAAAGCTTTTGACACATCGTCTGTGGAGCTTCCTCCCACCTTCCTTATTGCCTCCCAAAAGTTCATCAAACTATTCACGTCTAACCAATGGATAGCCATTTCCCTCTAGACCTTTGCTGAAGTCCCGCATGTGAAAAATAGATGTTATGCGTTCTCCATCTGATCTTCGCATCTATCACAACTCACCTCCTGAGTTCCCAAGATTTTTTCTCTCTTCACCTTGTCACACAACTTATTTTTCCTCAGACACCACAAAAAAACTTTGATCATGCTTGGTAACCTGCAAGACCAAATGATCTTCATATCCTTGCCAATTTCTGGATCATCTATCTCCGCGCCACCAGTTTTCAACTCTTCATAAAGATGCTTGACAGTGAATCTAGTGCCCATCCAAACATAATGATCCCTGTTCGTAGAGAAATCTCCTTGCAAGTGTGTTGCATCCAAGTGTCTTACCAACTCCTCCCTTCTTCTATTAGAGATGATCGCTGCAAAGGGGGTCCTCCATCCCCCACTCTCATCTAACTCCCTTAAAGTTTCTTCCTTCGAAACAACCAACGCAAAGAGCCTTGAGAACCTCCTCTCTAGAGCCCCTTCGCTCGTCCAATCCTCCCTCCAGAATCTGGATTCCCTCCCGTCTCCTACCTTTGGCGATGGTCTATTAGAAATGTGCCTAAGCACTTCACACATCCCTTGCCAGAGCGGTGACTCAAAACGAATCGCGTCCATTGTTAGGGCACCATTCACCTCGTATATTTTCCTCAGTATTCTCAAAGACAAGTCTTCTTTTGGGCCCCAGACTCGCAGCATCCATTTAGCGAGTTTCCACCACATATATATGTGACACCCATCGTCGGGTGCCCTCAATGTGTCTCATCTTGGGTATGCTTGCATAATTTAGTATCTGTGCATTCCGATGTGGCACTACATATTGTTTGTATCTAAAGATTGTGCCATCATTCCTGAACGAAGAAAATCACACTTACTTATCCTTATTGATCACTTTTGCAACATAGATGATAATAACATGCTACTCTTGATGCAGGAATAATGCGAACTCCATTACTTCTCATGATTCCTCCCTCAAGCTTGTACAATTGTTTGACATCATTGTTCTGCACATCAACATATGTGTTTGTGATCTCTTATCAGTTGCCACTAACAGAAACCTTTGACGACCCTTCTTGATTTCTCTAAGTGTCCATAATGGCATGATTTGTGAGGAATCACTACAAACAAGAAGGCCCTTGGGGATGCCTAAAGGGGATGGTCAAACTTGAACCGTCCCCTTTACATACCTAAGGGTCAATCGATTTCTTCTTGTCCTGCATGACGAACATAGGAGACGGTCAAAGTTGACCCTCCCCTCCTCTAAAGCTGTTTGAGATGGTCAAAATTGAGATCATTCCATCTGTTACTCGAGGCAATGATTGTCAATGATCCCATCGAACCCATCCCTATTTATTTCAATGGAAAAGTACAAAAGAAGTGTGACCCTTAGGGGACTGTTATAGACCGTCCGTATTATTGTGGAGGGGACAATCCTAAAATCATCCCTTCAATGCATCGTTAATGTTTCATATTTCTTGGATTCAAACCCATAAGTCCCCTATAACTTCTATTGGTGTCGCAATTAGTAGATATGTCTTGAGATACTTGGTATTAGAGGGGACAGTTGCGATCGTCCCCTCCCCCCCCTCCGTCGACGTTGTCGGTATATTGGGGAAAGTTCAAGCTTGGAGGGGACAATTCACTAAAGATCGTCCTCAATCATACATATGGGGTACAGTTTTTTGACATTCCTCGATGGTCTTACACCGAGGATTGTGGTGCCTTCCTGCCCATTCCACCACTCTCGATGCCCCTTGCTTCCCTCTCGAGCGAATGTTGCCCTCCCTCATCCTTGTCCCCCAGCATCACCTTCGACGACAATGCCAACCTTTCTAGATCTTGTTTATAGACTCCATTGAAGGCTATGGAGGAATCCTTAAGCACATCATGGAAGCATGTGGATCGCATCATATATGATCGAGAGCGACTAGTCACACTAGTGGCTCAGTGCGGCGGATTTTAAAATTTTTAGTCAATGAAACCACATGATCCAAGAATACTTCTTGGATCGTTTCATCTAACCATATAGTAGATAAAAGAATACCTCTTGTAGTGTGGTTGTGATTTAGCCTCTAAGAGAAGAGACATCCTGTCTCAAGTTTGATCCATTAGAGGAGATGCTTACGAGCACGAAGATGAGTCATGTGCTTCTTGCAATCCAAGTCGTTGATCAAAGCAATGGATCTCCTAATCTTGTCTCATGAGATTGAACTTCTTCTTCACAAGCGAGTCACGCCAAAGAAGATGGATATCCACGAGTTGTCGAAGTAGCAATACAATGGCAACGCGATAATAGTGGAGACCTTCTCCCTAGGGATGGAGTGGACGACCACGACCACTCAAGGAGAGAGAGGGGGCTTGGCGTGAGAATGAGAGAGAGAGAATAGTTGTGTTGTTGCCGTCACTTTGAAGATCAAGGGGTGCCTCTTCTTATATAGGGTTTGGGAGTCCATGGATCTCAATCCATTGACAACACAAAATCAATGGATGAGATTGATTTGTGTTTTGTTCAATGGTCATGATCTTGTTGTAAAAATACAATAATAATTAATTAAATTTAAATAATATATATTGATAAGTCGATGTAAATTATATCCAAATAAAATCAATTAATCTTGAAGATAAAGGGGGAGAAGATTGCCCTCATCCTTAAAAAGGAGGGGATGACCACTCACTCCTAATGGAAGTTGGTGGGCGTCCACCCTCTTAGGATGAAATAAGTCAATCTTCTCATTATCTCATGAGATTATATTATCTCATGAAATCTCCAAGATTTACAACAACACTTGTTGTAAATTATTTCACAAAAAATAATTCATAGTTATCTTGTGAATATTGCAATCATGCCATTGGAAAAATGTGAATCACATTCACACCCAAAGGAAAATGTAAATTATATTTTCAATTAATTATCCAATGTAAATCCAATTCACGTCAATAATTATCAACAAATACAAATCACAATAGTCTCTCTCTAATATGTTATAAATCACATTTATAATATATGAATAATTGGATAGTACTAGCCACAATATTCATATCTATAATAATTAAAACATATTTAATTATATTGTATTTCATTCTCATGCATTCAAATAATATGAATCAAATTCATTTTATTCATGATAATTAAGTCACATTTAATTATTTATTTCTCAATGCTTAGATATAAGTCAACAATGGAATTATTCTTGAACTCTTTCAAGAATAATGCACTTTCTTAGTAGATACTTCGAGATAAGGACAGGGAGATTATACGTTCCACATATAGTGACTTGTATATTGAGATCACATCTCAAATCTAGATCTCATGGACCTCTCATTGATGCTTGAATAAATCAAGACCATAAATCTAATCTTCTTATTGCATATGAATCTCATTCAGATCAATGTCCAATACTTAGACCAATATAAAATTACTTCTCTATTGAGAGGAGTCACTAAAATCCAAACATGTTTCATCACTCCCTCAAAGTGGAAGCGTCATGGTTATACAATCATTTATGATCACGTCACCGTCAGCTATTCCTAATACATGTACATCCTGCATACTAGAAAACCTATGATAAACCCAAAGTTATAGATCAATTTTACATTGTCATCTTTGGGGTTTCATCATCAAGTTTCTCATTATTGGTCATTAGAAGTCGGTATCAATCATATGCTTTCCAAAAGCATATATCATACCTATAAATTCTTATCATGCTTCCAAAGCATGATGACCATGCATGAAATTTGATCGGCCTCAATACCTCATGAGGGAGCTTATGTATTCCGCTTTACAAGTGAACATGCATGATCCCTTTGAGAGATCGTATTACTCATATGTCTTCATATATGCACCAGCTCGCTGGTGTATATACCTTGGTTAGGTCATTAACCTATTGGTCTGCCAAATGTACATACTTAGACATATATTAACACATCTATTTTTGGTCAGAGGATGAGCACCTGTATCGTAAAAGTATATGACATAGGGCTTTGGTTATCTTGATCTCGTTAAGTCAACTCTTTGACCTAACTAATCTGACACCTCCGAACCTTTATTCCCATATAGAGGACCTGCATTAAGAGGTCGGTCACATATCAGCCTAATGAGAAAGGATTGCCATCTCCTACTCAGGCTGGAGATCATCTCTTAACAATCATTTGATGGCGTGATGAGTCCTCAATCTAACACCTTCGATATTCATCCAAGCACCAGCCTCTATGATTCAACTATTGAATCAACAACTATATGGTCATTAAGATGCCCATGGTACATAACCCTAAATGTATAGAGGGACCTTTTAGTGCATTCACTCATTTAATCTTAGATAGAGAGAGGAAAAAATCAATAACTTTTATTGATAAATCAAATATTACAAGAACATTTATTGTAGGGATGGTTTGCCTCTGCTCACATGGCTAACAACCCTCCCTCCTCAACTCTGATTGTGCGTTCCGTTGAACCTTGTGCCATGTGAATCCAGTACCTTAGGTACTCTGAATCGTTTTTTTTCTAATAGGGTGTATAGTATTAAGTATATGATTTCACTTTTGATTTCTTGAATTATATGTTTGGTGAAAGAAAAATATATTGTTGATGATCTATTTGAGTATATAATGCATAGATTTGGTATAGTTATAGTTGATCAAGAATAATATATAATGCTCAGAGTATATAATGCTTAGAATTTGAATGTAGTTGATAATCTTTAGTTTTATAATTTTTGTTTAAATGTTCTAATTATTTAGTTATTAGTTCTAGATAAAAATGCTTAGAGCAATTAATGCTTAGAGTGTTTGAGTATAGTTGATGATCTTTAGTTTAATGATGTTGGTTTAAATGTTCTAGTTATTTAGTTGTTAGTTCTAGATAGAAAATGCTTAGAGACTATAATGCTTAGAGTGTATAATTCTTAGAGTGTTTGAATGTGGTTATAATTCTCAGAGTGTATAATGCTCCGAGATTATAGATTGTATAATGTTTAGAAATTATACTTATAATGCTTAGAGCATATATATTTCCTAGAGTGTTTGGATATAGTTGATGTTCTTTAGTTTGATGATTTTGGTTTAAGTGGTCTAGTTATTTAGTTGTTAGCTCTAGATAGAAAATGCTTAGAGTGTCTGGATACAGTTGATGATTTATTTTAATGATTTAGGAAATTAGAATGGGTTTCTGATTTTTCAATATTAATGGTGAACATACGGTTGACTTTTAGGTTAGCCTTATTTATTTCTTAGGATATTTAGTTTTACGAAATGGACAAAGTTGGATGAACAAAAGATTTAATTATTATCGAGCATATAATCAAGATGTTGTCGAACTTTTAGATAATATATTTCGGTACGAGTCACTATATCATATTGCAGGAGGTGAAATAGATAAGATTCATTATCCATGTACCAGATGCAAGAATACCCTGATCAACAATCAAACCGTAGATTACGAGCATCTTGTATTAAATGGTATTTGGCTTCATTATACGAATTGGATGTACCATGGTGAAGGAATTTGTAATATTCTGGATTACAATAATGAATCAATTGGACATGGAGGAGATATATTGGAGACGGATGATCGTGGTAATTAATGAATACCCATTCATGCACATTTCTTCCTTTATTTTATCTTTAAAACTCTATCCAGGTATATGTAAATATATCTAACTTGTACAAATTAACTCGCTAACCACTGTCTGTAAATAGTGCATAAATACTTGCATTTAAATACAAAATAAACAAATAAAGAAAATAAAAATAGAGTATTGTAATACTAACTGACTCTAAACTATGATACTAAGTCAATATTGACTTGGTCAATAAGGAATAATGTAAGAGGAGATAAGGGCAAAAAAATATAGATAAATCGACATAGATACCTAGAAACCCTAGGTGACCAACACATTGCATGTACAACTGAAACTTACACTATTTTATACACACTTTTACACACTACAAATAAAGATATTTTCTACACAAAACATTACATAATAATGCATAGAAAAATAAAAAATAAACTCACATGAAAATAAGGTATAATGTGATTGGGACACACAAACGAAAAAGCCATAAACAAAACTTCATGGATCAATATCTTCTCTATATGAATTCAAAATTGACAGAACTCACGATGAATCTCCATTTCATCATCTTTAATCTTTCATTTTGTCCTTAAATCTATATTTAAATGCATGTAAATATCATTAGGTTACATAAATAACACTCATTACTTATATTGTAAATAATGTATAAAATACTATATTTAATGCTAAAATAAAAGAATAAAGAAAATAAAAGAAAATGAAACAAAATACCAAAGGTATCGGATGACCCTAAATCCCGAGACTAAGTCAAGAATTGACTTGGTAAATAAAGAGTAAAATAGGGGAGATAAGGGCTAAAAAGCACACAAAAATCCTAACTTTTATTCTTCAACAAATACATTTTGGGACCCATTTTATTCTTTATTATTTGTACCTCAAATTGAAAAAACTTTAAACATGACACTTGTAATATAAAAATACAAAAAAATAAAAAATTTATTTCATTCAAAAATAATTGCACAGTGTGCCTTAGATACATAGAATAAAAAGTCGCAAAGAAAGCTTCATGGACATGTATCTTCTCCAAACATGCTCAAAATTGACCAAACACACCTTTATTATTCATAAAAATAAATTATATGTTTAATGAAGGTAGTTTCATCCAATTATGTAGATGGTGGCTTTTGGGCCCTCACTATGCAATATATTTGTTTATAATATTCAGTATATTTATTCTTTAAAATTTTCAATTTTTATATTTTTATAAAGTAATACATTTTATTTTAGATATAAGCAAATAAAAATAAATAAAAACCAATAAAAAATAAAATAAATAAAGTTGTAAAGTACATGTATGAATTATACTTGTAAAACGCCTATATAATAAACATACCTAATTATGTAAGTATATAATTATACTCATAGAAATACAATAAAAAATATAAATATGTATCTAAATAAGTTATAAATAAAAATATAAAATAAAATAAGAAAATAAAAAATACAAAAAATAAAGTTCATTATATATAGGTAAATATACCTATAATTATACATGTAAAAATTAACACCAAATAAATTAACTTATAAAAATAAATAAAAATCATATTAAAAAACTAGATATAATAGAAAATATTTTTATGTTTTCACAAAAATAAAAATAATATCATTTACTATTTGTTTTTGAATTATCATTACATTTTTTTCCTTATTTTGTCACGTAGCATGTGATGTGGACCAATGAGGAGGTAGGGATTGTTGACCTCGGCCAAATGCCCTGCCTCCCTCCTTGGATCAATCCATGTTGCGCACCTTACATTTTTTTGCTAATTTTTGGGGCTCAAATAATTCCCCTACTCCCCTCGATTCCTTCTGTAATATTCTTAATCTCTTAATGATATTTCACACATACCCATGATCTTCTCGAGTCAACAAGTGATTTGAGTGAAATCCCTAATCGAACCCATGCATGTACATATTCCTCTTACTGAGCTCCATTCTAAATTTAATCTATTTCTCTGTGCTCGAACCCTCATATCATGACACAATCGAGATGAGGGTGGTGACATCATTTTTCCCATGAGGTCTGCAGTACACAAGGGTGTAGGAAGCGTAATTCAGCCATCGTCGGGGCTCTACCTCCATGTGGTTTTGTGCTCCCTGTCTTCGGGCATGTTTGAACACATTTTCCTTGAATTTTTAGGTAGAACTCAATTCCAGATGTTATTTCCTGATTTTATTTCATGGTGTAATCAGTTGCATTAGTGTAAAATTAAGACCTTAGTTCTCCATAGCACTAAGCTCTGGCCATTGTTTCACCATGCTCCTCCCTTGTTTCTCCTCGCCTGACCATCCATTAGCTCTCCCTTCCATTTCTCCATTCAATGCCCCACTCCAGCCACCTAGATCAACCCCAGATCTCAAAGTTGAGGCCCATCTTCGTTGCATCACTAGACCTCTACTCCCTTTCACTTCAATTTCCACCAAATAAAGGCCAAAATCTATTACCCAAGCCTCAACATTCTTCCTATAGTCGTATAACCCAACCATAAAAGCTCTTCTACCTTTTTCAACATCTAGAAGTATTCTGACTTATGATATGGTTCCTCTGCATCTGGACAGTCAGTGTTAAACTTTGGACCTGCAACGTCCATAACCATTTCTACAAATGGATTAATGTTTTCCACATCATTGGTTTCATTTGTTGTATAATCAATGACCTCTTCATGCCTCCACAAAATATGATATCCTTTGATGAAACCATTTTTGAAAAGGTGCAATAGAATTTTATCCTTAGATCTATTCTTGAGTAGATTGTACTTTTGATAGGGATGCAAGTGAAGGCTAGGGTTTGGGCTTTAGCGCATTATGGAAGCGTGAAGATCGCATCTCATGCAATCAAGAGTGACTAGTCATACTAGTTTCTCGAGGCATCAGAACTTAAATTTTTAAATAGATGAAACCATGTTATATGAGAACACTTCTCAAATCATTCCATCGATATCACAAATAAATAATAGGATTACCTCTTGAAGCATGTTCGTCGTCTCCTATGTCTCTAAGCGAAGAGACATCCTATCTCATGTATGATCCGACGAATGATGCACTTACGGGCATGTCGATGAGACGCATGCTTCCTGCAATTTGAGTTGAAGATTCGAGCACTAAGTCCCCTGATTTCATTGCATGAAATCGATGATGGTCTTCCTCACGAGCAAGATGCATCGACGAATGTGGAGATCTATGAGCAGTTGATCCAGCAGCATAACGACATCACGATGACTGTGAGGATCTCTAGGTCAATATGGTGACGACCACAATTAAGAGAGAGGGGTTGTATGAGAATAATGAGAGAGAGAGAGAGAATTATTTCTCTTCCAATTGCAGTTGTAAAGAAAGATCAATGACTTGCCATACTATTATAACATATTGGATGTCCATGGATCTCAATCCATGTGCATACAATAGTCAATGGTCTAGATTTTTTTTCTTTCAATCAATGCTATGATTTGTAGCATAAATTTGCAACAGTAAATAATCAATTTAAAGTAAATTAAATATGTTGCAAATAATGTACAATACAATTAATCTAATTTAAATCAATCTCATGTGTAATTAAAGGAAAGAGTACAAGCCTCCTTCCTTTAATAGAGTGGACAACCATAAATGGAGTAGGATTCCATGGCCATCCTCCCTCTTAAAAAGAAAGGTGGCTCTCTTATTCCTTAATTGAGAGATCTCATATATCTCCAAATATTCCACTTGTGCAACAACTTTTGTTGCAAAATTATTCACCAAAATAATTCCAATTATTTTGTGATAATTTTAATCATGCCATTGAAAATTATGAATCATACTCATACATCTAATAAGAATGTAAATACATTTACAATAATTGTTCAATGTGAATCCAATTCACATTAACATTTAATTCATAAATACTATTTGCAATTAAATCTCTCCATCATATTATAAATTAATTTATAATATTTATGATTATTATAGATAATGACATCCACATTAATCATATCCTTGATAATTAAATTATATTTAATTATCTTAGATGAATATTCTTATATGTCCAAATAATATGAATCTTATTCATATTATTCATAATAATTAAATAACATGTAATCATCAATTTCTCAATGATCGGATATATTATCAATAATGGAATTATTCTTGAACTCTTTTAAGAATAATGTCCTTTCTTCGTGAATACTTGGAGACAAGGGCATGGCAATTGTACATTCCATATATAGTGACTTGGATTGAGATCATATCTCAAATCTATATCTTAAGGGCCTCTCAAAGATGTTTGATTAAATCAAAATGTGAATCTAATCTTCTCATTGCATTCGAATCACATTCAGATCAATGTCCAACATTTAGGCTAAGATGGGTTACTAGTTTGTTGAGAGGGGTCACTAAAATCCAACACATGTTTCATAACTCCCTTGGAATGGAAGTGTCATGGTTATACAATTGTTTACGATCATATCACCCTCGAGTATTCCTAATACCCATACATCGTACTAGAAGATATAGAATAAACTCAAAGTTTTAGATCATATTTAGATTGTCTTCAGGATTTTATAATTATGTTTCTCATTCGGTCATTGGGTGTTGGTATAGATCATATGCTTTCAAAAATCATATATCATACCTACAAATTCTTATCATGCTTCTAAAGCAAGACGACCATGTATGGAATTTGAACGGTCCCATTACCTCATGAGTGATCTCACATCTTCCGATTCATCAACTTGTATGATCCCTTTAAGAGAACACATTACTCATATGCCCTTGTATGCACACTAGCTCATCGGTGAATAGACCTTGATTAGGTCATCAACCTAATGGTTTACCAAATGTACATACTCAGATATATAGAAATATGTCTATCTTTGGTCAGAGGATGTGTGCATATATCATGACAACATACGGCATAGATCTTAGTTATCTCGATCTTGTTTAATCTACTCTTTGACCTAAATTAACACCTCCGAATCTCTATTCCTATGTAGATGATGTGCATCTAGAGGTCATCCAATCAAACTTTATAGAAGGATTGTCATCTACTTCTCAAGTTAGAGATCACCCTTTAGTAATCGTTTGGAGGTGCATGATGAATCCTCAATCTAGCTCTTTAGATATCATCTGAGCGTCGGATTCTATGGCTCAAACATTGAATCAATAGTTTTATAATTATCAAGAAGGGTGTGGTACGTAACCCTGATTGTACTAAGGGATCTTATAAGTACATTTATTCATTTGATCTCAAATAAGGAGTGGAATAAACCAATAACCATTATTGATATCAAGTGTTACAATAACATTTATTGTAGGAATGGTTTACCCCGGGCTATTGTAGGAATGGTTTGCCTCGAGCTCACATGGTTAACAACAGGATAGTACCATCTGAATCCACAACGCTAGAAACTTGGACGTAAGCAGCAAATTCCACAAATTCATGAACACCTCTTTGAAAAATCCTAAAACACGGTCATCAAGTACATGATTGCACATCCACTTTATTTTGGTCATCATTGTTACATTAATATAACATTTTATGAGGTCAAATGAGAGGAGAAGATTTAACGTAGGATTCATTTCAGAAAAAAGACTTAGAAAACCTAACCCTTGACCCATCATTGGCCTAAACCTATTAAACTAATTTTTGGAGATGAGAGGAGAAGTTTTTTTATTGAGTGATCAGTTGATCCCAACCATTAGGATTTAAACTTACTACAAGAAGATTGTTGCCACATGCTAGTTTATATCTGAGGAAAATTCAACAGTATAACCCTACACACCTCCAGTATACCCCAAAAACCAATCACAAACAACTCTTAAAACTAGCATTGTAGTGACAATATTAATAGTAGATTATACTCGATTTGATATATTGAAGAGGAATGGTTATGCGATCAAAATTTTCTCAGATATAAACTGCAATATTTGACAACGATCACTTTATTGTAAGGTTTGAATCCTTATAGACTCTCTTAGTATGTGACCTCTGAACTAAGAAAAACCACCAGAAATGAATTATTTTAATGTCACCTTAAATATACATCCGTATGTGCTACAAATGAGAAATGTAAAATGTTCTTGAAATGTTTACTCATTTATGTTGACCATACATTTATGTATATTTGGTTGGTGAACGAGAGAGATATGGACCTATGTGGGCCTAAATTGGTGCATAAACAAAGTGTTTAAAGAGTCATTATTGAATGTACATGCAAAAAAACATTCCTCCTGCGCACATCGAAATCCACGACCATTGGATCGGGATATGTCATCCTGAAGTGAGTCCAATAGTACTATGAAAAATTTTAAAAATATATAACATTTATGGTAGTGATAAAATCTTTCGATGTGTTGCACATGCCTCCCGTTGCGATGGGTAACACATCACTCAATATAGAGGAGCGTACGGTGTTTGAGTAATTTTGTGCGAGTTAGTGATAATTTAATGTTTTGACCTTATTATCTACCTAGATATAAATTAATGTGACACACTTGGACACATTAATTAAAGTTTAATATGATTAAAAAATTACCACAATTCATGAAATTATCATGTATATACATACCCATACATATACATAATTGTAGGAACACACCTCCATTTCCCCAGCCATAACTAAACTCACACACACATCTTCGCATACACAACTTCAAATTGGCATCATACAATCTTCACAAATATACAAAACAACTTTTGGCATTTGTTTAACAATGACTGAGGTTTATTCATTATTTAGATCACATCTATACATAGTACCCTCAAATTCAAATCTATAGACCTACGCATTCACATCTATATACCTTCACATGCTACCAACACATTCACATCTACACACCTTCATCTCCAATATTTTCACATTCATATTGTCTATCTACACCTTCACATACCATCCTTACATTCACATCTATGCACCTGACCATAAAATATCTTCACATTCAAATAATAAACACTCCAGCATAACTTTTACACACGTTCTATATCAGCAAACATGGTACATTCATTCATGCTGACTATAAACACCTAAACACTTCTAATCATTTCATCACCCTCTAATATACAACATAACTTGCCTACTTAATAATATTCTATAATGAAATTTAGCATGTATATAGAGCATTAACACAACTTCGCATCAAATATTTCAATTTCACATCACTAAAAATTTATCATAAAATTTATAAAACTATTATTCCTTTAAAAATAATGTTACATAAGCACTAACTTGATTTAAGAATATCATCATACACCTTATATACAATATCAAGTTAAGTAATCTATGCTAATCTCAAATCAAATAATATATCTATATCTATATATATATATATATATTACACTGATGATTACATAATCAAAAGATAACATAAAATCGCAAACCAAATATACATAGTGGAAAAGAATCTATATTAATAAAATCCAAGACCTACATTTCTTCACATATATGCAATAAAAACTAAAAATAATTGAAAGGAGTGGTCATTATACCTCAAGGAAGGGGATAGTAGGCAAGGGGACGATGACGGATGGTTGTCGACGATGGAGGAGGGACATCGAAAATCATCTGTGGGAGTGGTTGTTATATCACAAGTAAGAGGATAGTAGGCAAGAGGGTGGCAATGGATGGTTGTCGGCAGTGACGGAGGGGCGTCAAAAATTGCCGATGGTGGGGTTTGGGGAGGAAGAAATGAGTGGACTGAGCCCTGGAATCGAGCATGCATTCTGTTTACAAATGCTGGTGAGGACACGTAAGTGATCTCCTAGTGGTTCGTAAGTGCTCATCCACTCTTTGATGTGTGTCCTCCTATCCCGCACCTCTAAATTCACATAGGCGAGGACACTGGGCAAGCACATATGTTTCAGAAGTAGTCGCCTAGTCGCAGGCAAGCACATGTGCTCGCCTAGTGCAAGCTCCCATGTGCTCATCGATTTCGGTTTTTTGTAGTGATGGATATGATTGTGTATTTTCTAATGTTGACTCGAGTACATATTCAGATTTTAAAATCAACCTTGTTTTACTGCAATCCGATATAAATACATTTGTATACTTATGCTATTGTTCCCATCTACATCTAAACATGTATTTTTTGTCATATATATATATATATATATTAGATAATGATATTTATTTTTACATTCTTGCAAATACGAATGAGAATACACATTTTCATTTGTCATTGGATTCTGATACAAATATGATTATTATTTTCCTTTTATTATGAATGTATACATATATGGTTGTATAAATTTTTTTGGATGTGGATACAAATCTATATTATAAAATGGATGTGACTTCATTGTAGGAGTTCCATTAGATACAAATACATTTGCATTTGTTTTCAATTGTATACATCTTCAAGAAAATATCTATACATCAACAAAGTCATTCCCACAATTAATTATGTTCGGCTACATGGATTTTTTTGTCTATATTCATATCTATTTTAGTGCATTATTGAATCCAAATAACTAAAATATCTTTAGATAGTCTCATTCCAACACTTCTTGGGCATTCCTCGCCCTCCCTTAACCGGCCCAATATACTAAATCTCTCATGTTCTAACTAATGCGTCAAGTGACCTTCTTTGCAAATGGTCAAAGCATTTTAAGCTGGTTTTCTCTCATCTTATCCTCTATCAGAGCTACATCAACTTTCCATCTAATCGCATTATTTTAAATCTGATCTTTTTTGTATATGACCGCACATTCACCTTAGCACTTTCATTCCTACCACTGACATTCTCTGCATATGTCTATAGTTCATAGGTCAACATGTGAAGTGTTTAGACTTGTGGATGCTGTCCAATTCAAAGAACCATCTCCGCTCACACCCGACTATCAAAAAGCCTTTCCCTTGGGAGCGAGTTTTTAAGCGTTGATCTGATGTCTCACTTAAGAAAAGCTATAGTTGCAGCCAAACAGAACATGTCTCATGGTTGCTTTGTAATACTTTCTTTTGACTTTCAAAGGGATTTTCTTATCACAAGGAGCAGTAGAGGTTCCTCTCCACTTTAGTCAAGCTACATTTATTCAATGAGTAATATCCCCATCATTTCCCCATCTTGTTGTAAAATAAATTCCAAATATCTAAAAGAATCTTTCTTCCGAATGTTATCATCTCCAATCTTCACCTCGAGTCCTTCTCCGTTGTTCAATAAAATGCGTACTCCATATATTCAGTTTTAGCTCTAGTTATACGAAATCTTTTGATTTTTAAGGCATGTATCCAATCTTCAGCTTCTCATTTACTCCATCTCTTGTCTCATCAATCAACACAATATCATCGGTGAACTACACCATAGTAACTTATCCTGAATATGACTAGTCAACTCATCCATAATCAAAGTAAAAAGGAATGGACTCAAAATTGTACCTTAATACAAATCAAGATTGATGTTAAAATAGTCAGTCTTTTCAGGATGGATCCTTATACAAGATGAAGCTCATCATATATATATTTTATTATAAGACATGTACTTGTCTCTTCTCTAAAACTCTTCACAATAATTCCATTGGAACATAATCATAAGCCTTATCCAAACCAATAAAAATCATACGTAGGTTCTTCTTTTTAACTTTATAAATCTCCATTGTTCTCCTCAACAAATGGATAACTTCAATAGTTGAGCGACATGGCATGAATCCGAGTTGGTTTACAGCTATTATTAAGCAAAATTTATATATGCAAAATATCTATATATTATTTCTATCGGCTAGTCTATCTATTATTAAGCAAATATAGATGTGTATTTTTCTTCTGACGGATATATATATATATATTCAATTTTCTTTCAAATGTGTGTGTCTGTGTTTATATATATATATATAGGAGTGATCTTATGAGAGCAAAAAGTTGTGAGAGCATGAGAGGAATGATTCCGGACCACATGATTATGTTTTCTCTCTCCTGGTCTTCTCTCTCCTGGGTGAATCAGGTGGTCAAGAACCACCCCTCTCATGCTCTCACAACTTTTTACTCTCATAGGATCACTCCTCTACACACACACACATACACACGCATTTAGGAAATCAGATAATCAAGGGACATTGCGACCCTAATCGACATGCAAGATCAACAAGAAAAAGAGAAAGAACCACTCAAATCAGAAGATAAATCAATCAAGCATACAAGAAATGTAAGCGGTCTTCGTTATTTATTTTTACCTAGTATTGCAACCAGAGTCGAACACAAGTAGCACATAAATGTACGAGGTAGTCATATTTCTGAAAATATTTTTGATGGTTTTAATTTTGCAAATTTTTACAAGTTTTAATGAATGACAGAAATCAAGCAATGAAGAAAACAAGACACACTCAACTATTTTTGTATTTTTCTTTGTTGCTAAAAATGCTAGAAAATTCAAATAAAACTAACTATTTTCGGATTTTTAATATTTTGAAGTATTTTTGGTAATTTTCTAGGGATTTTCTTACACACTCTCTCTCTCTTCTTAGATTCTGTCTTAGATATGATTTTCATCTAGACATCTTGGAATCATGATTAGAAATCTTACAACTAAATTGTGTGGGTATATCTAAATACACATTCATGTGTTCCATATCCAATAATTTTTACCCGTGCTTTGCACGGGTGTGGACACTAATTAGTGCAAACCCTTTTATTTTATAATCACCTTTTTATTCGTGGTTTCTTCGGTCAACTTGCAGCTACGCGGCAACGGGCGTCTTTCTTCCACCGCCTTTTATAAATGGATGTAAGATACAAAACAATTTAAAAATGCTGAAAGATGCTCTCAATCTCCTATTTTCCGTATTGGCGATGCATTGACAGCTACGCGGAGAAAAACTAATGAACGGGAATTGATCTAAATCTAACAAAGGATGATCATAATAATAAAGCTTAAATAAGTTGACTAAGCAAGAGCCTGATATCCACGCACTCCAAGTGCACCGAATATAGACCTAGAATTTTAAATTAGTTAAATACAGGAGCCACAAAAATCCTGATATTTTTGCTTGGTGGGCAGCGGCTTTAGCCCCCAATTTAGTCTAATAGTGTACAACATCTATATATTTATGTCTGCGGATGGCAGTCCCCATCTGGTATTCTACTACGGGCCCTCGCTTTAATGACGCCGTTGCTTTCTCGTCGGCGTATTTTTCAGGAAAAAAACAATTTCTCAGTATTAGAATGCATGGATACAGATTCGGATATAAGTATTAGGGATTTTATCACTTGTGCCCCTCCGAGATCTCGCAATATTAGTGATGCCCCTATCTTTTTGGTAATATCAGTTGTGCCCCTCACTTCTTTCTCCGTCATCAGTTGTACCCTTCCGTCAGACTGACCGTCAAAAAATTAAAATAACCATAGTTTACTCAAACCATGGTGTGGTTAAGAGGGGTATTATGGTCACAATAAAATCAAATGAGGAGGAGGGTTGGGGAGGAGGTGCGAGGCTGCGGAGGAGGTGCGGGTTGGAGCGTGGGCGACGGGGCCGGGGGAGGTGCATGGCTGCGGGAGGAGCGCGGGCGGCGGGGGCGACGCGTGCGGGGGGAGGGGGAGGGGGAGGGATGGTGCGGGGAAGGGGGAGCAGGGGCGGCGCATGCGGGGAGGGGGAGCAGGTGCAGGGCAGGGGGGAGCAGGGAGCAGGGGTGGCGCGTGCGGGGGAGGGGGAGCCGGTGCGGGGAAGGGGGAGGGGGAGCAGGGGCGGCGCGTGCGGGGGAGGGGGAGCCGGTGCGGGGAAGGGGGAGGGGGAGCAGGGGCGGCGCGTGCGGGGGAGGGGGAGCCGGTGCGGGGAAGGGGGGAGGGGGAGCAGGGGCGACGCGTGCAGGGAAGGGGGAGCCGGTGCAGGGAAGGGGGGAGGGGGACGGGGGAGCCGGTGCGTGCGGGGGAGGGGGAGCCGGTGCGGGGAAGGGGGAGGGGGAGGGGAGCCGGTGCGGGGAAGGGGGGAGGGGGAGCAGGGGCGGTGCGTGCGGGGGAGGGGCGGTGGACGGGGCGGAGCTGGGCGGCGCGTGCGGGGGAGGGGGACGGGGCGGAGCTGGGCGGCGCGGGGCAGGGGCAGCAGGCTGGGAGGAGGTGCGGCGAGCTCGGGCGGAGAGGGAGGAGGAGGTTGGAGGAGGAAGAAGAGGATGTGGGAAGAGGAGGAAGAAGAAGATGATGAGGAAGAGGGTAAAATGACCCTATAACCCCTTTTTTAAAATTAATACCGCTTATGTCCTCAAAGTTAATGTCTGTTTGCACTGTAGATGGACGGTCACTAACCCGAGGGGCACAAGTGATAAAATAGCAAGAAGTGAGGGGGACAACTGATATTACCAAAAAGATAGGGGCATAAGTGATATTGCGAGATCTCGGAGGGGCACAAGTGATAAAATCCCTAAGTATTATTGTATCTTTATTTATTTTTTAATACGAATACGGATGAGATATGAATATTAACGGATATTAAAATCATCTTATAATATCTTTAAAAAAAGATACGGATGTAAAACGGATACTACTTGCATACGAGTAGTGTTAGAAATACTTTATAGAATCGACTTAAATATATATGAATTGGATGAGAAACACATGATGTAAACTTACTAAATGTGTTTGTATCATAAAAAGTATACAAATATGGTAAAAGAAGGTATATAGTTATGTTATATATGATTAAAATTAAATATATGACTATATTTATATACGAAAAATGGATATACGGATACAGATATAGATATTTGCGGATATCAAAATGATATTTATATCCGTATTAATTTTTAAACACATACATATGTTAAAATCTGTATAAAACAGATATGATAACGGATCTTACACAGATGTATCCGTAACAGATCTAATCACATGCTGGGTCGAACGTCAAGCCGACACCGAAAACTATTTTGAGTATTATATTAAGCTCGATAATATAGTAACACAGATGTATGTATTTGGGTTTCCGACGGGCATATGTGTACCTCCGTTTCACGTGTATATATATAGCTCCCAATTGCATTTCGACCTCCACAAGCTATAAGAGTTAGAGTATTGGAAACTTTTTTTCCAAAAAGAGTTAAATATCGTTTGGGTTAAATTAATATACTACCAGGTATATGTACATTTATTTACGATGATATCACACATCAATCAACAAATAAAGCCACAATGGAATCAAATAGCGACTTATACAGACATCTCACAAAAACATTACAGCAATTTGATTTCTGGCACATCAAATATGCAATTATAACGATAAAAATCTTGATTTGTGATGGTTTAGTGAGCACATGAAAATCCATATATTGTTAAAAGTAAAGCAGTAACAACCATATATTTATTACCACTAATCTACGATAAAAAAATCTTACTCAGCGTCTAAAGATTCCGTACTTAAAACATCTTTCAACCAAAACATCGTTGAGAGAAAAAACTCATAGTCACGATTAAAATAATTTGCATAATGGTATTACATATTTACTTGGATATATGTGCGTGTTGATGATTTATCTAAACTGACGGACAAGCTTGCACACGTCTAGATGAGCTTACCCCATTCTTAATTTTTCTATCGTGTACACTTAACGTGAAATAATAAAAACAGGAAGCGCCTGCTGTGATCCGAATCTCAACTATAAGGAGAGGTTTTATCAGATTAATGGTAAATGTTTAGCAGATTACCACATCGTCAGTAATACAGTGGCGTGGTATGAATAAACATATGTGCTCCCATTTGGCAACTCTCTCTCATCCAACAATCCACGTGAAATGGGGGCGAAGTGGGCCTTTGCAGACATCGTGGAGCCCATTTGGGATAAGAATCGGATATTAAAATAAGTAGACCCCGCCAGTCACCTTTAGCCCATTATAAATCTTGCAACGCTTTAAAAGACAAACGTATTTTTTCTATATATTTTTGCCATGAAATGTGTCGCACGTCTCTCTCTGTACATAAAGATAGAGAGAGGAAAAATGAGCTGTCCCCACGTCTTTTTCCATATTTTTTGTTTTTTTTGTAAAATATCACAATATATATTCATCTATGTATCCCACCAATATGTCATTCGAATTTCGACATAAATAGACTCCTATGCCCTCTATCTAAAATAATCAATTTTAACAATTTAAACATTGTTGTAATCGGCCTATTGTAGATGAAGGGCATAGGAGTTTCAATTTCTAACAAAATTCGAATGGCATATTAAAGGGATATATATATATATTGTGATATTTTAAAAAAATTAAAAAAATTAGAAAAATAACGTAAGGGAGCCCCTTGGATGCCCCTTGAGGCAGCTCCATCAAACCCATACATATAGAAAAAATAGGGCTACCTCCCAGCCATTTTTCTGTAACTTTTTTATTTTTTTGCAAAAATATCACCATATATATTCATTAATGGTCTAAATATTGTTGTAATCAACCCGCTTTAGATGGAAAGAATAGGACTCTCTGTTTCTGATGAAATTTGAATAGCATATTGCAGGGATATATATACGAATATATATAGTGATATTTTACAAAAAAATAAAAAAAATCATTGAAGTCTCATCAAACCATATATATATATATATTATATAGTGCTGATCTTGTGAGAGCGAGAATCTGTGAGAGCATGAGAGCAGTGAATCTGGACCAGTAGATTCTACTCTTCTCTCTCCTCCTACAATCAATGAGAGAGATGACCGAATTTAGTGATCTCCAATCATTATTCTCATGTTCTCACATATTTTGGGTCTCACAAGATCAATCATATATATGTGGAATAAGAGATCCTACACCCATGGGTGTAGGTAACTAACTACCTACACGCTGTTTTTTTCAACATTTTTTTATTTTTTTGAAATGAAACTTTTGGGAGAATTAGATCACCGTATGTTACCATCCTATCATTCCAAATTCAACTTAATTCAGGACTTGTATCATCTCCATCAAGACTATCAAATTTTAACGGTCTTAGAATTGCAGTAATTGACCCCTTAAAGATTAACGTGTTAGAAATGTTTGTTTTACATGAAACTTAAAACACATATTCCCCTCAATATATTAAGCAAATACCTCTAAGGTTTCCTTAAAAAATAAAAAAAATAATGAGAAGTAAAGACAGACGTAGGTAGTTATCTACACCTCTAGGCTCCTAGATTTATATATATGTGTGTATGTAAGAGAGAGAAAAAGGAGCTACTCCGCATCCTTTTTCTATAGTTTTTTATTAATTTTTTGCACATCACTATGTATATTCGTTATATATATCCTTCCAATATGCTATTCGAATTTCGTCAGAAACATAGACTCTTATATCCTCCATCAAGAACATGTAATTTTAACAGTCTAAACATTATTATAATCGACATGTTCTAGATAGAGGGTAAAGGAGTCTTCACTTCTAACAAAATTCGAATAGCATATTGGAGGGATATATAGATGAATATATTATGATATTTTTAATAAAATAAAAAAATCAGAAAATAGCATAGAGGAAGCCCTAGGGGAAGCCCCGTCAAACCCATATATGTAGGAGAAACTTCAAATGAGGTGGGGTCTCACCATATATATGGTAAGCCACCATCAATTTATGCATCTTTCTAATATATTTTACTGTTTCTTATTTCATATATTTTATAATAATTTTAACATAACATGTATAGTGAAATAAAATTATGAAAATATTATTATAGTGGATGAAAATTTTAATTTAAATTTGGATGCTATATTTATAAAATAGTTTTTTACATATGCATTTTATACTTTACAAAATTGTTATAGAGTTTTTTTTTCTAAATTGACAACGGTTGTTGCAATCTTAGAAAAGATTCAACTCATTTGAAAGGTCCCATGAGTAAAATGTGGTTGGCCCTAGGAAGAGCCAACATGTCGCTCCCACCCTCATTTTCCCATATTTTTTAAAATTTTTGGAATATATATATATATATATATATATATATTCATCACCATATCCCCCCTAAGATGTCATTCAGATTTCGTTAAAAATAGGGACTCTTATGCCCTCCATCCAGAACTAGTAATTTTAACGATCTTAGAATTGTTGTAATCGACTTGTTTTGGATAGAGGGCATATGAGTCTCTATTTTTGATGAAATTTGAATGACATATTAGGAGTTATAATGATGAAAATATATTTTTTATTTTATAAAAAATAGAGGAAAATAGTGGTGAGAGCAACCCATTGGCTTCTCCCAAGTAGTAGCCACATTTTACAATGTGTATGTGCGTGCGCGCGTGTGTATGTGCGTGTGCGTGTGTATGTGAGACGGGAGGAATCAAGTTAGCTCCCACAAAGGAGCATCCCCATTTTACACACATGCATGTGGGAAAATGGGGCTGCTCCTGTGTGTGTGTGTGTGTGCGTGCGTGTGCGTGTGTGCGTGTGTTTGCGTTGATGTGTGGGTGTGGGTGCATGGGTGTGGGTGTGGGTGTGTGCGTGCATGTGTGTTTGCATGCGTGCGTGTGTATGTGTGAAATGGGGTTGCTCCGTGGTGCAACCGTGGGGGAGTTAACTTGTCCCCCCCCCCTCATCCCACTTTCCCATATTTTTTTATTTTTTTGAAAATGAATTCGTAGAAAACAATCATTATATCCCTGTGTTATGTCATTCAAGTTTCGTGAGAAACAGAGACTCATACAACCTCCACTTAGATAGTCATTTTTTAACGGTCATAAAATTGTTGAAATTGACCCCGTTTGAATGGAGGCCATAGGAGTCTCTGTTTCACATGAAAATTGGATGACATAATATAGTGATATAATGATGAAAATCCACGAAAGTATTTTTCCAAAAAAATAAAGACGGGGTAGGGGAGTTAAGTTGGCTTCCCCAAGGTGACAGACTCATTTTACCCATATATAGAGGAGAAAATGGGGTTGCTCCCTAAGGTAGCCAACAGACTGCTCCCGCCCTATTTTCCCGTACTTTTTTTTGAAAAATAATGTCATGTATTTTTCATAACTATGTCCCTCTAATATATCATTCCAGATTCGTCAAAAATAGAGACTTCTATGCCCTCCATATTGAATAGATACTTTTAACAATCTTATAATTGTTGTAATCAACATGTTCTGAATGGATGTCATATAAGTTTATGTTTCTAATGAAATTGGAATGACATATTAGAGGGATATAAGATGAAAATATGTGGCGTTATTTAAGAAAATGCGGAAAATGAGGTGAGAGCAGTCCCATTTTTCCCATATATATATATATATATGTTGATCCTATGAGAGCTAAAAGTTATGAGAGCATGAGAGAAATGATTCTACACCACTAGATTCTGGCATCTCTCACCTCATTGATCGTAGGAGGAGAGAGAAAAGCACAAGCTAGTGGTCTAGATTCAATGCTCTCATGCTTTCACAGTATTTGGCTCTCACAGGATCAACATACGCACACACAGATATATATATATATATATATATATATATAAGACGGGGAGCTTGCACCAAGGTGCATGTATGCACCGGTGCCAAAAATGCCTATTATATATTATTTTTTTTAAATGAGACGTTGGGAGATTTATTTATTATTATTAGTATATGTGTTTCAAATTTCATGTAAAACAGACATTCTTAACATGTCCATCTGGATAGCTCAATTTCAGCAATTTTGAGAACGTTAAAATTTGACAATCATGATGGAGGGGTTAGAAGTCTCGAATTAAGTTAAATTTTTAATGAAATCATGGTGATATATAGTGATCTAAATTCCACATGAATTCATTTAAAAAAAATATATATAATATGCATTTTTAGCACCGATGCATATACAGTTACATGCACCTTGGTGCAAGCTCCCCGTCCTCATATGTGTGTGTGTGTGTGAATGATCCTGTGAGAGAAAAAAAGCTATGAGAGCATGAGAGTAGTGATTCTGAACCACTAGATTATGTTTTCTCTCTCATGATTGAATCTAGTGATCTAGAATCACTGCACTCATGCTCTCACAGTTTTTGCTCTCACGGGATCACTCATATATATATATATATATATATATATATATATGAGGTTGGGGAGCATGCATCAAGGTGCATGTAACTTTACATGCACCAGTGCTATAAACGCATATTTTTTGATATCTTTTGAAGTAAAATCATGTATGATTTAGATCATCATATACCACCATTATGTCATTAAAAATTCAACTAAATTCGAGATTTCTAACCCCTTCATCAAGACTGTCAAATTTTAACGATCTCAAAATTGATGAAATCGAGCTGTCCAGATAGACATGTTAAAAATGTTTGTTTTACACGAAATTTGAAATACATATTACGTTAATAAAACTAAGAAAATTCCTCAAGGTTTCGTGTCGAAAAATAAGCATTTCTGGCACCGGTGCATGTAAATTACATGCACCATGGTGCAAGTTCCCCAACCTCCACTCACTCTCACACACACACACGACATATATATAGGGTTCTTTCAATAAGATGCAGTCCTTCCTGAGTTTAGGGAGGTTGCTCCTTTTTTGTATAAAATGCAAGCACTTTAGCAAAATATGTATACAGTTTGTATTATTGTTGCACATTATAAATACAAAACTATACATTAAAATACAAACATTAAAATTACATATTATAATACAAACTATATAAATATTCTACTAAAGTCATCTTGTTTTATACAAAAAGGGTCGGCCTTCCTGAACTTAGGAAGGCCTACGTCCTATTGGAAGGAAATCCCGTGTGTGTGTGTGTGGTAAAATGGAGTTGCCCCCAAGAGGGAGCTAACTTGGCTCCCCCTGCCTCATTTTCCATGTTTTTTATTTTTTTTTGAAAAATACCTCCATTGATTTTCATTATTATATCCTTATATTGTCATTCAAATTTCATGTGAAACGAAGAATCATACGACCTCCATCCAAATGGGTCAATTTCAACAATTCTGTGATCGTTAAACGATTGCCTAAATGGAGGTCGTAGGAGTCATTGTTTCTCAAGAAACTTGAATGACTTAATATATGGATATAGTGATGAATTTTCATGGATTCATTTTCAAAAAAATAAAAAAATATGGACATCGTGAGTTATGTTACCTCTCCTCAAGGGAAGTCCCATTTTCCCATATATATGAGGAAGGGGAGTTTGCAACATGGTGCATTTACCTGTATATGCACCATTGTCAAAAATACATATTATTTTTTTTGAAACAAATTCGTGTGAGATTTAGATCACCATATATCACCATGATTCAACTTAATTCGAGACTTCCAACCCCTCCATCATGACTGTCAAATTTTAATGGTCTTAGAATTGTTGAAATTTAGCCGTCCAGATTAACATGTTAAGAATGTTTGTTTTACACGAAATTTGAAACAAATATTTCACTAATAATATTAAGTAAATCCTCCAAGATTTCATTTCAAAAAAATAATATATAATAGGTATTTTTGGTATCGATGCATATACAGTTACAAGCACCATGGTGCAACACACACACATACACACACATATATATAAAGGTTGGAGAGATTGCACCAAGATGCATGTAACTTTACATACATCGGTGCCACAAACGTCTATTTTTTTGAAATGAAACCTTGGAAGATTTACTCAGGGTTATTAGTAGAATGCATGTTTAAAATTTCGTAAAAACATACATTTCTAACATGCCCATCTAGAATAAATAAATTGCAGCAATTCTGAGACTGTTAAAATTTTGCATTTTTTATGGATGGGTTAGAAGTTTCGAATTAAGTTGAGTTTTGAATGACACTATAGTGATACGCGGTGATCTAATTCTCACATAATTTCATTGTAAAAAATAAAAAATATGGACATTTATGGCACCGAAACATGTAAAGTTACATGCACCTTAGTGCAAGCTCCCCAACCTCATGTGTGTGTGTGATTTCTTTCAAATAGGACTTAGTCCTTCCTGAGTTTAGGAAGGCCAGTTCCTTTTTTGTAGAAAACATGATGATTTTAGTAGAATACGTATACATATTGTATTACAATATGCAATTTTAATGTTCGTATTATTATATGCAGTTTTGTATGTGACTTTGTATATATAATGTGTTGTTATAATACAAATCGTATACGCATTCTACCAAAGCGTTGGTATTTTCTACAAAAAGATGGTGGCCTTCCTTAAGTCAGGAAGGATGCAACATATTGGAAGCCCCCCCCCACACACACATACATGGATGTCTGTGTGTGTGTGTGTGTGTGAGGAAAAATGGGGTTGCCCCTTGGGGGTAGCCAACATGGTTGCTCCCACCTCATTTTTCACAATTTTTTTATTTTTTTAAAAATATCATCATGTATATTCATTCCTATATCCCTCCTACATGTCATTCGAATTTCGTCAGAAACATATGCTCATATTCCCTCCATCTAGAACGGGTAATTTTAACGGTCTTAGAACTGATGTAATCGTACCTGTTCTAGATGGAGGGCATAGGAGCCTCTGTTTCTGACGAAATTCGGATGACATGTAGAAGGGATATAGGGATGAATATACTTGACGATATTTTTCAATAAAATAAAAAA
Organism: Ottelia alismoides; assembly: GCA_037367405.1. Classification (NCBI taxonomy): domain Eukaryota; kingdom Viridiplantae; phylum Streptophyta; class Magnoliopsida; order Alismatales; family Hydrocharitaceae; genus Ottelia; species Ottelia alismoides. Next base: position 903,007 of record JAZKJV010001133.1, on the reverse strand, counting down.
ATTGACGAAAAAATGAGACGGGGACAGCCCCATTGACCCATGTGTGTATGTGTGTTATCCAATGGACCCTATGCACATTGAGATGAGACCCTCTTTTTATCCCTTTGATCTTAATCCATTGATCATTGTATTATACGTGAATTTCCTTTTTTAAGAAGCTTTTTTCAATCCTCAAATAGTAGGAACTGTAACCATAATGAAATAAAACTAAATTGAAATTATAAGAAATTCTAAAAACAATACGTATTTACGGAAATCTATTCTATTACAACAAGATGTGGTTGATTTAACGGTTTGTAACGTGAGGAGGCCGATCTTGTAAATTGAGGTGATCGATTTTATCTAATAGAAGGCATTATATTCGAAGATTAGACATTTATTTCACGTTATTGATAGAATCTGATCGTTTGTTTCCGGGTTTTCAATTTCAGTTTCAAATATGATGGATGATTTGTGATTGGATTTGGATCATGATATCTTAGAAGCAATGATGAACGATGAATTTTGGTTGGATTTTGTGTGAGAACATCATATAAGAAGTACCGATGATGGATGACTTGCAATTGGATTTAGATAATGAGAACAATATTTCAAAAGGGACATGTTTTAATCATATTCCTTTTGAAACCTAAAAACTTTTATTTTATCATTCTTACGAATTAAATTCTATTCATTATGTTACCTAAGTAACTAAACAAATTTCTTATCTTTCGCAATGACTCGCTGATATAAATACAAAAGTTACTTTTCCTTGACATATATTTTTCATACATAGTTATTGATCCATTTGCAAACATTGTTGACTATATATTAAATGTTATATGTTACTTAAGTAACTCGAGTAATTACGTATCCTTTATATTGAGTTACTTACTTAAAATTAAATGTTGCTTTTAAGATATTTTATTTAATATCTCATAAATAAAGTTATTGATGTATTTACTCAATTTACTTATAAGATATTTTATGTTACTATTGCTAACATAATTATTACTTTCTATGCGTTATTTTGAAAATACACTAAGTTACTGACATATTTACATTATTTATTGATACGATATTTTTATTTTACTATTGCCTGCACAATTGTTACTTATCTTTTGTCTATTTTGAAATTAAGTTTCTCATTTGTTTCATTTTATATTCATGTATTTCATAAGATCAAGGTTTTGTTATTACTACTTTTTCTTTAGTTCTTACAACTCACAGTTAAAGGTTTACTACTTCATTTTATATTTCAGGTATATTAGATGTTTGAACACTTCTTATGTTTCATGGATGATAATCGAGAAATTGAACACTGATGATGCGATTTTCAAGCCGATTAAGATGGATTAATTAATCTATTGTCATTGTCCTAAATCAACCAAATCGATCAACGAGAAAATAAACCACTTTAAATATCAAACAGAGAATGTGAGCGATTTGTGACTTTCATTTACCTGGTATAGAGACAAGAGTCGAACACAAGGAGCATAATTATACAGTAAGTAGCGGGATTTCATAGATAAAATATTTTTATTATTTTAAGGGGTTTTTTATTTTTAAAATTTTTAATTTTTAATATAAGTAAACAAATAAATACACACACAAATAAACATGGCCAATGGGTCGGGGGCCTGCCTGCCCAGCCCGTTTATGGGCCAGGCTTGGGCCAAGAGATTTCCGGAATGGGTAGGCTCGGTCCGGCCTGCTCTTTGGCATGCCCGTCAATTGGGCGGGCCATGAGCAAGTATTATAAAACCTGACCCAGCTTGGCCCGCACATATAAAAATATATATTTAAAATTTATATTTTAGATATATTTTATATAATATAATTCAAGTTTTGTTTTACATTATCAATATTACATCGTATTTTATAGTTTACATGCAAAGTAACACATATTATGGTTACTTGGATTTATAAAGATTAGATTATGCTAAAAAAACTTAATTATCTCTATAAAATTAATTAAAAAATTAATAAAAAATATTTACAATCGATCCATGGGTCGGTCTGGCCCAACCCGACCCAGACCTTTGCCGGACTTGGGCCTTGAAGTATGACCCGTGGATTGAGTCGGATTGGGCCTTAGACAAGGTATTTTAGAACCTCGGCCCGTTCGGCCCGGCTCATGGCTCGAATCGGCCCGCACTTTGGCCAAATCTACACACAGATAATCTTTTTGTATTTTTCAAAGGAATAAAAAGTGCTCAAAAAATTACAATAAAAATATATATGGATTTTATATATTTGATTGTATTTTCGATAATTTTGTAGAATATCCAAATATTTTTGTAATTTTATAAAAATCAAACAGTGATAAAATAGATAAACAATTAGCAGCCAAGAGTAATTTGCAAATTAAAAATAAGTGCAAAACTCCCTAAAATAATTTTTATGTGGAAATATAAGCAAATATCTACAAATAAAGTCTGGAATAAATATTTTTAGATTATTCTGCAATTTTATATTAAAAATTTTCAAGTGTTTTATATTTTTTGGTTTTTATAAAATATTTTTGAGCGAAAATGATACTGGAGATAGAGGGATAATAAAAGACACATACTCTAATTTTTTTAGGATTTTTGGATATATTTTAAAATTTTTATGATTTTTATAAAATAAAAAGAGCCTTTTTAGGGAGTTTGTAAATTTTTAATAATAGAAAATGCATGCAAACCAACACACAAAAATTACCATAAAAAATACATGCTAGCAGGAGCTACATGTAATTTTTAGGCAATTTTTAAAGTTGATTTAATTATTATTACACTAAATAAAATACAATCAATTAAAAATAATTCAAGAGGGACCAAATTGCATTTACTTTAAGCCTTTGGATCTAGCAAATAACAAGCAAAGAAAGTCCAGGGTTATGCAAATAATCAGGGAGAAGTGTGTATAGCAGTGATCAACACTCATAGGAGCATATATGCAATTAACCAAAACGTTTCATTCATTGAATAACAAATAAAATATTCGTGGTATATCATGCAAATATCCAAGAAAATCCTGTGACACTACATGTGACTGAAACTAGACTGGACTAGAATGCCAATAACTAAAGTAAAGGGATCCAAATTGCACATGTTCTTGACTACTTATTACATTTATTGGACTAAATGGAAATATCATAAAAGGTAGGGGAGAAGTGAAATGTACCCTCCAAAAGGAGTGTGGCGCATGTGATGTTTGCATACGGTTCTGATATCCTCTGAAAAAGATATGACGGTGAAGAGGCTGTCAGGGGACGTGCGATGCAAATCTGGTGCTGCAGGTACGGATCTAACGGTCGTGATCATTTGGTGTTGACGTTCGGCTAGATTAGCCCTAGATCATATCAGACCGCTTAGATTTAGGTGTGAAAGGAACGGTCCCGATCAGATCTGGAAGGGGGTCTCTTCATCTGACGACTAGAAATGAGACTAGAAGAACCAAAGGAGAGCCCCTCTGCTGAACTTCGATAGTGAATATTGGGCGTTACACAGCTCAGATCAATTCGTTGATGGGTCCAACAACATGCTAGAGGGGAGCTGCATCAGAGGGAATGCTCAGATGAGGTCTTGATCTGAATTCTATACCTAAGACCATAAAAGGTTGCCTTTTTTGAGTCCCTTATAGAGTCAAGCATGGAAAAAATAGCATGAAAGGAAGTTTTGATTTGAATTCTATATTTTGGAAGATCAAGTCGATAAGGAGTTCTTTGAAAAGAGTGATGCCGATTGAGGAAGTTAGTATTTTGTTATAAGAGTTAGATATGGAGAAACCTACTCCTTTTCTTGAGGACATTCAGTTACCTGATTGTCGTCTTACCTGTAAGTTAGGTCATCCACTTATATCTAGTTTTTTCTCTTTTAAGAAAGACCAAGAAGTTTATTGTAGGATACATGGGTTGGATACATCTTCCATCTATTTTAGAGAATTTATATCTTCCCTTATTGATAAGGATATTACCTTTGAGGAAGAATGGCGTCATTTTAGGCGATTCATTTTCCAAGTCGATGAGAATTTTTCATATTCCGATTATGAAGTGTATTCTATAAGGATAAATCAAGTGAAGCATAAGGCATCCTGTGATTTCAAACCCCAAAGATTCAAAACTGATTTTTAATGTTGAGAAACTGAAGTTTGTAGTGTTGTGTTAGGTATACTTGTAATGTTCTTGTAAGTGTTTGTAGTGTTCTTATATGTTTATTCTGTCTTTGTTCCTAAAGGGTACCTATTCTCTAATTCTTTTTCATAAAAATTTCTTCAAAAAATCTGTAAATAATTAACTTATTAATTCTTTGAATTGGGTTCTTCCCTGACACTTTCACTTTGCACTCAAGGCTTGTTGAGATTTTTAACATTTAGTTTATGAGGTCCAGAGATTTAGAGTTAACCTATCTTGATTGTCAGGGTCTAAGACTCAATAATTCATACTTTCCTAGTTAGAAACATTTGTATGCTATATTGCATGCTTAGTCTCTTCCTTTCAAAGAATATGACCATCAATTCACATGCATGATTGCATTCATGATTGAGATGAGTTGAGGTTTCCCCTTAAGGAAGTAGGATTTGAGATAAGTTTGAACATAATTTTATCATACTCGAGGATGAGATAAAGTTAATGAAGGCTTCATGAAACTTGGGTGTTCGCAATCTTAGCCAGTATGAGAACAGGGTTCTTATACTAAATTCTTGATATTAACCTAAGTGTTAGGGTGTGATAAAATGAAATCAAAAGTGTTGTTCAGTATGCGCCAATTCTTTATAAAAGCAGTGGAGCTAGCCAAAAAGAATAGCAAAGAAAAAGAGAACGAAAAATGAAATGAAAAGCTCAATCATGACAAAAGTTACAATTATATGAGCTTCTACCAAAGGCAAGCGCTCCCAACCTTTTAAGTGTCCACTTGGACCAGAGTATTAGGCTTTTATGATTCGGGCTAGTATCTCAAAATGGCTCTACATTGTAAGCGATAAAGTATGGGTGTAAGTATATTAGATACTTAAAGAAGACACACTTTGGTCTACTCCCAAGAAACAAGTACATACGACTCAATTTCTTTTGATGGACTCACTACTAAACAAACAAACATATATTGTATTGAGTTAATAAGGCACTTGAGATAAGCCTTGTTCCAGTGAGAGGGAGAGAACAAATGACACCATCGTATTACCTTCCTTATCTAGCCTACCATCTACACTTTGAAGTCTGACAAACTAAAGAGAAGGTGGGAATGAAAGCAAGACTACATTTCATACCTAGTGTTGAGGATTGGGTCCTTGTGAGAGTCTCTTGGACTATAACTTCATGTGGAATCTTAACCCTACTCTTATGATTGCAGTCAATATATTAAGTCATGTTTCTTATTATATATGTATATAGTAATAGTCTGATAATTAGATGATTAAGACGTGTTCTGCTTAGAGTCTTAGGATCTCCAAAATTAACTGTTCTTGATTGATCAAGCTCTGTCTTTTCACTTACACATGTCATGGAATTAAGTAAATTCACTAATTCTCTAATTTTATTCTTTATTTTTATCTCGAGGACGAGCTTAGCTTAGGTGTAGGGGATGTTGAAACCCAAAATTCATTTACATTATTTATACATATTATCTCTCTAGCTTAATTAATTCACTATTTGATAACTAACATTAACCTTAATTGATAATTAACTTATTGTAAATAATTAACAGTAATTATTGTATATAAAATAACTCTATTATTGTGCGTATATTTATGTGTATATAATTGTTAGAAATAAAAAATCTAGTAATATTGTACATAATTAATTTAACATGAAATATAAATTTAAAATCCAAAAAAATAACAAAAGAAATAAAAAAGACGTGTTTTTAATACATTAAAAATACTCAGAAAAATATTACTATGTATATATGATGTATTTTCTCTTTGAGTTCTACATGAAAATTGTAGATTTCATCGAGATCAACAACTTTCTTATTGGATACTTTTCTTAATTTTAATGCTAACTATTTTTTATTGTTTTTCTAACCTCCGATTGATCTTATTAGGCCATATGGCACCTTCTCAAGACACCATGTGGCCCGCCTCTTCTGTTGTCGCCTGTTATACTTTCCATTGTTAATCCCTGCCTAATCGATTAGATTTGCCCGTCTGCTTCCGCTCATTCCTTAGCCCCACAATCTACTTCGATCAAGAGCATCTGAACCACCCACTAGCACCTCTTCCTCTGTTGTTGGATCTCCAGATCCAATGGCAATCACGCATCTTCAACCTCTAGCTTCTTCTTCTTCGATCAAACATTAACCAAGCAACCACTCCAACTTCCATGAATTTCCCTAACTGCTATACCCAACTTCTCAACAATGTACAACTACCTTAAGCCTTAACTTTCACCATTCACGCCAACCTCCTACTCACCAAAAAACCTAACTTCCCTAACCACCGGTGGTAGTTCAAACCACCACCTGGAGCGCAACACCACCACCTCAAAACTCCTCCATCTCTGTAACCACCCATTCCGTCACTTTCATGTGAAACCCCTAGTCCTAAGCCTTCCCTTTGACATAGAGAAGTATCTTTAGTGAGCAGCGACGAAGGCATTCGCTGGCAAGATCCACAGTCATTGATGTTATGTTGTAAAGTTTTTCAAACACTACTCGAGCTTTCATTAGCGCCTCCAGTGGTTAAGCAACAATCAACAAAGTGCAAAGCTTGGCATTTAGGCCAAGATTCATCATTGATTCTATCATCTTCATCTTACAGATTACTAGGTAAGATTCTTATCTTCATTTCATCATCTCTTCTCTATTTTTGCTTTGATTCATTCAATCACCGATTAACCTATCCGAAACCATACACACCATAGCCAAGCATATCACATCCATGTGTATACTTCATGTTCTTCTATTCATTTCTCCATCATGATGTACTTGTCGATTGTTCTTTCTCCTCAAAAAGGAGAAGGACCCATTTAGGGCTCTGATTCCTCCATCTCGTTCAAGCCTACATTTCACCTCAAATCCACTAGAACTCATTGCTTATGCTTCAGTAGATGTTTATTAAGTTGCAGAGTCTCAATGGTCATAAAATCTGAGGAGCTCCATTTTCCTCTGTCATAGTCAGGGAAGCTTCATCGAACCAGACCTTCATCCACCATTGGAGCATCAGCTAATCATCATATACTTCGCCAACCCGTTATGTAAGCACCTGGGTATTCACTAACTTAAGAAAAGCAACAGAGGAGTGATGAATCCATGATTCATTAACATTCTTTCTGCATTTTGTCTTAAAACCCTTAATAAATACATGTAAATATCTATTAATTTCCATCCTTTAATAAAATCATACTCATAAATAAAAATGCACTTTTATGCATCTAAATCATGTAAATAAATAAAAGAATAAAAATACATGGAAGAAAAGAAGGTAGATTGTATATATGTATATATGTATAATATGACTTATTAAGTAAATATAGCTTCAAGATATATTTATAACCTAATCCCCGAGATCAAGTCAGTCGACAAAGAATTAAGTAGGTGGAGATAAGGAAAGAAAACAATAAAAAATAATTAATTCTACACTCTATACACCCTTCACTAATTATCCAATATATCAAATCTTCACTGATTTTTAATTAATTCATGTGAACATATTTTTCACCAACCTATTTTCCTAATTATTTCTAAAAATATATAGAAAACAAAAAAAAGTTAAAAATAATATCTTATATATATCAAGAAATCAAACTTATAAATTGTCAAAATCTTAAACTTCCGAACATCATAACTTTCTCATATGAACTCCAATTTCACCACTAACTTTTAAAGTAAATAAAATAATATTATCTAATTAATGGAATTTATTTCACTAAAATCGGAGTTCGTTTGCAAAAAGTCGGTTTTGGGACCTAAACACAATAGGGGTTGTAGGCTATTTATTTTATCTAGAATAAATTATTTATTATTTTAATTGTTTTATGATTTTTATTTTTTTGATCTTATATTTTAATTCTAATTTATGTCATAATTTTTGGAGCTTATTTATTACTTTAAATAAACCAAAACCCCTCATTTATAGGTAAATTAAACTGTATAACTTATACTTGTATTATTAATATATTTAAATTAGTTTATTAAAATCTACAAAAATTCATAAATATTTTATCTATACTCTTATTAATTAATAAAATATAAAAATGGTATACTATTTATTAATTTATTGATTTAAAAATCAATTATTTATTTATCAAGTATTAACTATACATATTTATTAATATAATATTTATATTTCGTAAAATATTTATTATTAATAAAAACCAATTATTTTCATAATCAAGATGAATTAATTATTTACATATTTCATTTTTATACCTATTTAAAATAATGTTATTTACTATTTATTATCTATTTATTAATATATTCTTATTATCTGACCAACCAACTGTCGATACGTGTCAGCACCTGGGGTCTTCTTCTCCAAGAACAAGTTTGTTCATTCTATTCTAACACCCCGTCTTCAACCAATTTTACTTGCCACCTCCTAACCTCTTCATCCAATCTAAACCCTCCATCTCCTACTCCTAACTAACCTAATATACGCCCATCATTGATTAGCAACTAACCCATCTCCTACTCCTAACTACCCTAATACGCGCCCATCATTGATTAGCAACTGACCCATCTCCTACTCCTAACTACCCATCTCCTACTCCTACTCCTACCCACCATCGCAGAGTCCAGGATAGCCGCCACCTTCATCGATGTCTCATAATCGCTTCCTCCCACCTTGGAGTCAACTCACCCGCAAGCAAGCTCGAGGGGTGAAGGTGTCACCCCTCTGGCCCTATAGGAGGCCGAAGAACTCAACCAGCCACCGGAGAGAATTTGGATAAGGAAGTGTCTTCGCCATCTGCGTAAAGGAGGAAGAACAACCAAGAACAGAGGCGAGGTGCAGGCTGATGACACGTGTCTGCATTGTAGGGTTGAGATCACACTGTAGTTTCTATTCACAGCCGTTGAAATCAAAGGGGTGGATATTTGCATTAAGAGCCCGGAAGTCTTCCAAAATTCTCAAGTTCTTGAGAAGTTTCCAGTATTTGCGCTTATGTCCCCGCGAAGGGACCTAAATGCAAAACATTTAGTTTTTCTTTCATTTTAGTCCCTAAGCAGGAACCTTTATGTAACAACTTTTATATCTTTTATTGCGCTTCTACCCTTGAACTATAGGGTAATTTTGGACATCATTTTGACATTATTTTTCCTCGAATTTTCTTGGGTAGTTACAGAACTACCCTAGTGAAGTTTCTTAGGTTTCACGGATTTTCATCGCGTGTTTTCTCGATTTGATTTTTCTAAATTTATATCCATTCTGAGTGTTTTCTTTCCTTTCCAGGAAGAAATAAAAATCGTGAATTTTCTCTTTCTCTCAAAAGCTGCAATATAGGTATTTTGCCTTATCGAGTTCGAACCAAGGGAACTTACCTAGATAAATAAATAGTTTAAAGGATAAAATATGAGAGAAGCTTCTTAATTCATCTTGTTTATATATATATATATCTTATTTTATCTAGATTTTATTTGATTGATCAAAATCCGATCTCCTCAGTTCTTCTACACCGATGACACATTTCTCAATTAACCATGGGTCGGATTTAGGTTTATCAAGGAGCCATCACCAGGTCATTGGAGGCTGGAGCTATTATGACGTGTAAGGAGGAAGGGGAAGAATGCGAGGTTATAGTCGATGTAGGATCTTAGTAATCATGCAAACCAGAACTAGCCATATTGCTCCATGAAAGCAATGCTTCAAACCTCATGCTAGGCTAGGGTACCCGAGCCTAGAATGATGCGCTAGACATAGACACATGGCACAATCCATGAGTCTACCTCCAAATTTGACGTGTGTAACGTTTTTGGGTAAATTGCATATAAGCCCTCGAAATTCTTCAAAATTGTAGATAACTCCCACCATTGTGAAATTATGTGTACCTGTCAGGTTTTGTAAGGTTTATTCTTTTTTAATTAGGTACGTAACTGAACAAGAAATTTCTTTACCTGTCCAATTTCTAACGAATCAATATATATGTTCGTTCCGGTATAAATAGTAGTTATTTGTTCATCGACCGTCAGAGGATTTGCTTGGGATTGTTTAAGCAACTCACGTAATGGACTAAATTGGACCTTTTGTAATTAAATAAGGTTTATTTTTTTTACAAGTATGCCCCTGCATTGCTCATTTAATATCTTGTGAACCATTGGTCTCAATTGAATGAAATAGGTGTCATTTGAAAGTTATCTTTGTTTTGTTCCTAATGGTATAAGAATTCCTTGATTTGATTTATATTTCATACCGTGGCATTCAGAGAACATATTGATTCTTTTTTACCATATTGGTATTTAAAAATTGATTAAATTTTGGTTGGATTGCATTCTTTAGTACACTGATTGTTCAATAATGTATTGATTATTTTCACAAGTTTGCTGGATCTGGAGCATATTTGTGTGTTGTGCATGTATTCTATTTTGCATTGCATCAATATTTGCATGTAATATAATTTGCACAAAATGATTAAAAAAATTACATGCACTATGTGTTTTGCATTGTACTTGACCTAGATAGCTTAAAATCGCTCTAATAGATATTAGGAAAAAATGGGGCTGCCCCCTGTTGGCTGCCCCCGCCCCATTTTTCGACGTTTTTTTTATTTTTTTTGAAAAATAAAACCATGTATATTCATCCATATATCCCTCCTACATGCCATTCGAATTTCGTTAGAAACAGAGACTCCTACGGCCTCCATCTCGATGGTCCAGATGGAGGCCGTAGGAGTCTCTGTTTCTGACGAAATTCGAATGGTATATAGGAGGGATATAGGGATGAATGTAAATGGTGTTATTTTTCAAAAAAAATAAAAAATTTTGCCCAAATAAGGCGGGGGCAGCCTTGTTGGCTGCCCCTAGGGGGCAGCCACATATGACCCTAGATATTATACACCTAGGTTAAATTAGATAATTAGTTGTGTCTTTGTATTGGACCATGTACTTGCACATGTAATAAATTAAAGCCAAGACACTCTTAACAAAGATTATTCTCGATTTTGATTGGTTGCTATTGGCCATATTACAATGATTGGATATTATAATTGCCAAGTAGTGATTCATCAATCTTCTATAGAAACTAACATGTCTCAGAAATGAGCTCACATTCTCTACAGTTCGAGGTGGTTCAAGTTTCGCAATGAGATCCACCTTTTCAGGTCAATCTCCATGCCTTATTTGGAGATGACATGGCCCAACATTATTCCTTCAATTATCATGAATGACTCTTTTCCCATGAAAAAACAAGATTAACTTCACAACATCTCTTAAGCTCTAAGTCTAGATGTGTGAGACAAGCATCAAAACTTTCACCATAGATCGAGAAATCGCCCATAAAGACCTCAAAAAAACTACCCACCATGTCGGTAAAAAAAGGCCAAAATGCGCCTTTGGAATGGAGCAGGCGCGTTACATAATCCAAAGGGCATCCACTTGAAAGCATAGGTGTCGAACAGAGAGGTGAAAGTGGTTTTCTCTTAATCCTCAGAAACGATTGCCTCTTGATTCTACTCGGAGTACCCATCCAAGAAGCAAAAGAACTCTTTCCCTACCAATCTTTAAAGTACTTAATCAATAAAAGGTAGAGGAGAGTGATCTTCTTGGTCATTGAATTCAAGCATCTATAATCAATACATACGTGCCATGAATTGGGTACTCTTGTAGAGATCTCCTCTCCTTGGTAATTCATAACCACCATACTTTTGGATTTCTTCGGAACTACGAACAATAGGCTAACCCATTTCAAGTCGGAGATGGGTAAATTAAGCAAACTTCACAACATTTCATTATCTCTTTCATGACTAAATTAAGGTTTAACCTTATGTGGAATTCGTGTGATGATTTAGAATTTCCTCTAAGTAGAAATTGTGTGAACATAAGGTCAGATTTATCCCTTGGAGATCGAAAACATTTCAACCAAGCGCCTTGCAGTTTTTCTCTAGAATGTCTAGAAAATGAGATTCTTGATCCATGGTCAATCTGTCACTAATGATGACTAGATACATATTCGTATTACCTGTAAGGAAAGGATACTTAAGATCTACTAGAACCATCTTTAATTCAGGTACATCCTGGTTCAGCTTCGCTGACACTTTGGAAATTGAACTGGTTGGTGCATGATCTGCAGACAATATGGTGATGTTTACCTTTGTCACTCTTGGCTCAGACATTAATGTACTTAATATATCTGCAATTATTCCTTCTTGGTTAGTTTGGCATGAATATTTGTTGAATAAATTGATCAGTGCTTCAGAATCAAACTCCGTGTTGGCAAAGGAGCGAGAATTGACTGTGTTGTCTAGGTCCTCCTTTGGGAAGATGATTTCCTATGTCAAGATGTTATTCAACGAAATACTGGGTTCCTTGATATGTCCAATGATGTCACAATCTTCTACACATCATGTTAGCTTACTTCTGTCAGACGTGCTCTCTACAGTTTTCTGCTCGGTGATCATGTCCATGGTGACCTTTTCACTACATTAGTGGAATGTGGTCTTTCTAGGCCCATCATAAACTACCCTAATGTTTGAAGGAATGGCTGACCAAGAATAATCGTGGTCTGGAGTAACTATTTAGGGAAATCCATGCCTATGGCAGTGAAGTCCATTGAGAATTTCATGTACTGCATAGTTAGGATAACGTCTTCCGATAAATCTCTACGCCACTTAACGGATTGATTAGCAACCTGAAGGATCATGCATATGGGTTTAGGCAGACCTATCCCAAATTCTTGAAGTAATGATGAGGGTATGAGGATAATGGAAGAATCGTTATCAAGAAAATTTCACTCAAATATATAATCAAACATCTCATATCTGATCAAAGGTGCCCCCTTATCTTTCTTCTTGTTGGGAGGTCACTGATCTTATTCTCAGTAGCCATGGTTAATATGTATTTCTCAGATTAGTTGTGTTTGTTTTTGCAGGGATGATGCTTTGAGGTACATGCCACTTTCGGTCCTTTCTTAAAAGAAGACATGTATTCCATGACTTTCAATAGAGGCATTTCAAGAAAAATATTATGTAAAATCTCAATAATATGAGGATCAAACAATGATGTTTTCAATTATATTTTTTTTGAAAATTTTCATGGCACATAATCTACAGCGAGAAGAATATACTCGAATCCTTAACTCTTAGGGAATGTGGCCATAAAGTTGATACCCCATGCACCAATGACTTCACAGAAGTGAATCGGATGCATTGGTACCATGTGTCTATCTCCAGATGTACCCATTCTCCAACAGTCAATACATCTCTTGATGAATGCATGGGCATCTACAATGAGAGTAGGCCACTAAAGACCAGAATGAAGAACCTTATTTGATGTCCTCTTCCGTAAATGGTGTCCTCTAGCTTCAAATTTATGACAATATATGACGACACTATGATATTCCTCCTAAGAAAAATACCGACGCCAGATGGAATCTGCTCCTTCATGTTAAAGGATCAGATCCTCCTAATGGTAAGACTTGGCTTTTGTGAGGAAAGTCTCAAGTCTCTTCGTGGACCAACAATGTGGGACTTTCTTCAGAACAAGAGAGTTCACAATGTCGACGTACCATGGGAGCGAGGCAACATCAAGAATCACATCGTCTTGAGAGGTCTCCATGATGTCGGTATCAAACTCAGAAGTCCTGGGCAATTCTAGTCAGGAGAGGTGATTCGTCACTACATTCTTAACTCCAGGCTTATCCATAATCTCAACATTTAACTCGTGGAGTAGAAGGATCCATCTGGTGAGTTGCGGTTTGGAAGACTTCTTGTCCATTAAATATCTCAAGGTAGCATGGTTAGTGAAATTTGTGACTTTGAATCCTAAGACGTGGTATCTAAATTTATCTAGAAGCCTACAACTTGCATTTCTTTGTCTTTAATAGTGTAATTCCACTGGGTAGAATCTAAAGTCTTGCTAGTGTAGTGTATGGCATATGGAAGGCCATCCCTCCTGTATCCCAAAACAACCCCAACAACCAAATCGGTGGCATCCATTATTATCTCAAATGGGAGAGACCAATCACAAGGTTGAAGGATAGGAGTCTCTACAACCATTTTCTTGAGAGTTTCGAAAGCTAGAAGACACTTATAATCACAATAAACTCGATGTATTTCACTAGAAGATAAGATAACGGTTGGGAATTTTTTCTGAAGTCCTGAATAAAATGTCGGTAAGAACCGATATGCCCCAGAAAAGATCATAACTACTACATATTGGTCGGCAGATTGAGCTTCTTTATGATAGCCACCTTGGGCGAATCGAACTCCATGCCCTGCTACATATGATGTGACCAAGGACCATCCTCTCGGTCACCATAAAATGATTGTTCTCATGAAAAAGAACAAGGTTTACCTTAGTGAACCTCTGAAGCATGTGGTCTAGGCTAGAAATACAGTAGTCGAAATTATTGTCATGGGCCTTAAAATCATCAATGAAGACCTCCAAAAAGTCACCCACCATGTTTGCAAAAATAAAAAGCATGCATCTTTGGAATGTAGCCGCAACATAACACAATCCAAAAGGCATCTGTTTGAAAGCATACATTTGGAATGGACATGTTAAAGTCATCTTTTCTTGATCTCAAGTGTGATGAAATCCTGATTATATCCCGAGTACCCATCAAGAAAGTAACAATGGCTCTTCTCGACTAACCTCTCAATGATATGATCAATGAACGGTAGCTTGAAGTTATTCTTTCTTGGTCATGTGGTTCAAACATTTGTAGTCCATACAAACTCTCCAAAAAGTCAGTACTCGAGTAGAGATCTCCCCTCTGCCCTCATTTATCACTGTAGTAATACCCATCTTCATGGGTACCACATGTAATGGACTAACCCATTTATAGTCGGAGATGGGATAGATAAATTTAGTGCTTCATCACTTGGATATTTCCTTCATAACCACCTCTCTATGATTCGAGTTCAGCCTACGCTGAAAATCATGAGATGTTTTGGCATCATCCTTATGAAATATGTGGTGGGAGTACAGAGCTAGACTAATCCCAGGGACAGTTTCTACTAACCACCAAATTGCCTTGTGATTCTTTTCAAGAATCTCCAGCAAACAAAATTCTAGATCTTCGGTCAGATCGGACGTGATGATGACCAGAAATATTTTTGGTTGTCTAGCATTGAATCAGTATTTCAGTTACTGAGGTAACAGTTTAAACTTAGGGGGAGAAGGAACATGGAGAGCTAGTTTGATTTTATCCTGGGTATAGGATACTAGGTCGGTCTGTGTAATCTCATCCTGCTTTGACTCTAAAGAATTTAGGGACTGCTCATTTGACAGATGAATATTCCGAAATGGCTAGGTCTCCATATTGGTTGTAGGCTCTTCGGATGGAATCTAATGTAAAGGGAATTCGACGGAACACTACCAATTAGTATCTTCTGAATCTGATTGTTCTATAAGTGAATGATAGATTTGATCATTCACTCCTGACTTGAATGGATCAAAAATATCACAACAATACGAAATAATTGCAGAATTATCTCCATCAACCTTTTCACTAATCCACTCTAATATTGTGTTATCTGATCTCCCTTGAGCTAGTATGTGAATATCAGACTATATTGAATGTGTGATTAAAGATCTTGTGCTAGGTTCGACCAAAATTGCCTCATCGTCAGTATGTACCAAATCATAGTCTAGAGGACTATAGGGCTCATCTTCAACAGATGCTTGCTCTGACTCAGTTGATCTAGATTTTCGGTCCTAGATCGTATATATATGTATACTCTCACCACGGACATGAAAGTACACTTTACCAGTACCATAATAGGATACAACCTTTGTTGTCGGCAAACAATATCATCCTAATATGATCGGGGTATCGGACACACATTAAGGGACCCCCATGTCCGACACAACCATGTCCATGGGGAATTTCAAAACCTGAATGGTGACAATAACATCCTCAAATAATCCCTTATGGCTCTTGACCAATCTATCAGCAAATTATAAGACCATACAGCTTAGTTTAAGAGTTCCAAATTCGAACTTTTCGAGTTAGGAAGAAGGCAGGAGATTAACTGGTGAACTACTATCTAAGAGAGTACGATCAAAAGTTTGATCTAGAATATCGCATCTGACATACGGTGCTCCCGTGTCTGATCTCTTGGCTGGGAGATGGTTCTAGATGGCGTGACTAGTATACTTAGTCAACACATGAAATTTGTAATAGTGATTGTGATGCGTCTTCTTTCTGTGGATTGTGGTATGCACTTTGAGACCTTTCTGCAGAAGAGGGATGTGTGCCAAGGCTTCCGAAAGAGAAAGCTGAATGGTGAACTTGTCAAGCATCTCTTTCGTCAAATTGGTCATATGATTCTTTTTGGTGTTTTCCTTTTTGTCTCCTTTTTCCATACGGATTGCTTGGAGAAAAGGAATCTATACATCCTCCTTGTTAGTCTATACAATAGGAGGATCAAATGAAGAGGAAAAAATTGTTTTTTGAAAATGGGGACAAGCTATATGTAAATCATCAGAAATAGACTCATGAGATCTAAACTGATCAACTATATTTTATCTATTTCTCTTTTTGGTTTTTCTCTTTTGTATATTTTTTTAGTTTTCTATCATCGTCATTGTACAATAAGAAAGGCAAAGCATCTGCATCAACAACGGACTCTAGTGGTTCTCATCGATTTTGGTGGCATTAGCATCACCTTCAACTTCCTCAAAGGGAGAGGCACCATCTGCAACTCCATCATCAAGCTCAACATAATCCATTGCATCATCAGGTACATCGTCATCAAGCATAGTTAAGTCTCTTCCTGCATGTACCCTACCGCTACTATGAGAAATGAAATAAGCATAATCACAATAAAAGGAATCTTCTCGAAATACTTGTGACTAAAGGGTAGGTTCTGGCAACTGTTCATGCTCTGATTTCCTCTTCAGACTATTCGAGTTCGGCTAAATCTGAGTAGGAAAAACGAACTTCCCATTGACGATCTAAGTAGCTTGGTTCTCGAACTCATCCACTTCTCGTCTAAATGCAACTTTTTGATCAGCTATCAAACTAGCGAGATACTCAAGATCTAGGTTATCATGGGATGGACCATGAGACCCATATGAATTGCCTCAATGATACCGAGGTTGTTGTTGATGCGATTTTCCGTGGTTTAAAAAGATGATTTAATCAAATCGTTGTTTTCACATGATAAATCGTTGTCAAACAAATAAAGTTATAACTACGAGCACGATGAAAGTATGCAAAAAGTATGCGGCAAGTAGAGGTTCATATCCGTAGGGACAAGGCAAATCGACGATTTTTTTAACTAAAGAGAGAGATGACAAAGCAATAAATATAGGGGCTGCTATGTTAAAACAAAAACTTGCATGATTTTTATTTAATTTTTTCAGTGATTTAAATACGATAATGGAAGTTTCAGAATGACTAGCTTAAGAAATATATGTCTTTGATCCAAAACTTGACAAAAAACTTAATCTTTTTCGAAACTTTAATAAAAAAACATGATATCTAAAATAGAAAGAAAGAGATAAGAATGAGGTTGTTCTTCTCTATTTGACGATGAAAGATGTTGAGCTCGTAGACTCTAGCGAAAACACCCTGCTGCATGGGTATGGAAGGTGGTGCACACACAACTGACGATAGGAAGGTCACCGAACTACTTGCAGATGGACAGAGGAGCGGCCTCCACGCACGATATGTTGCGTGGTTGGAGAACAACCACTTCTTGGGCTGGAGTAAAACCACCAGCGTTGGAGGTGTTCGAGCTGGACAGAGGGGCGGCTGGAGTTGCTGGCTGCGCAAACAAGGATTCGCACAAGATGCGGGGATGTGAGAGGAGTCTGCGGGTCACGCTGGAGTTGCTGGTCGGTGGCTGGACGTGCACCCTCGCAAGGGTGGCAGTAGCTGGAAGTGCACCCTCGCAAGGGTGGCAGTAGCTGGACGCAAAGAAGGATGTGCACAAGATGTGGTGGTTGTTGTGCGCTGGAGTCGAGGGAGAGAAGCTTGAGCGAAGGAACACCAGAGTTGTGGGTTAGGCTAGCTGTGGGCAGGAGAAGAGGACAATCCCCACGCAAGGGGAGTGGTCGTTGGGCGTTGCTCCTCTTGCCTGCATGAGAGAAGAAGAGAGAGAGAGAGATAATGAGAGAGAGAGAGAGAGAATATGGAACGAGAGGGGCCGAGAGCATGAGGGGTGTGGATGGATTTTATATTTGAGTTGTGTGGCTCCTCATCTTGCAAATAAAGAGAGAATAAAGACAAAACTTTAATAGTGCATGGGGAAGGCATGCATAAGGAGTGTGTGGGGCTCCATATGTGCATGGGAAAATGATAAAGCTTGTGGCTCTATTTATGAGAATAAAGAATGGGACTTTTACACAAACCCCCTCCTATTTTCTTTCCAACAAAAAGTAAAGTAAAATGTGTTGGATGTTGTGAGATTTAATGTTATATAATTATACCCAAAATTCTCATTCTCTCTGATAACAACAAATTTGAATTTTATAGATGATAATTAATCTCATTTTAGAATATGATCTTTAAATGTGAATAGATATTTGTGAGGATATTTTCTTCAGATGATTTGTGGTTTTCCTGCTTTTTGAAAACATATTTTTTAGGGAAATTTTTGCAAAATCTTTGAAGATTTTTTTATGCAGACACACCCCCATGCTTATCAGAAACCATGTCCTCATGGTGAAAATAAGGTATAAAAGGAGGATCAGAAGGGATGAGTGATTGTGAAAGGTATTTTTGGTTTTTCTAAGTGTGGAGGTGGACCCCCATACTTATCTAATGCAATGCATTAAAGAGAAGGATACAAAGAAAGGAAAAGATAGCTATGGGTGTGGACCCACAAAATGTTGTTGGTTTAACGTCCCAACTCTACGATTCAACTTATTAAGAGTATCCAGTGTTGCATGTGTGTGTAGAAGCTGTATTTAGAAAATCCAAATGAAACTCTTGATATGATGCAGATATCATGACCCAGATGTAAGAGTGCGGTTGATGAATTTGATAAATGTATGCTCTCATTAATACGATGAAGACATTCATTGGTTGATGAATCGGAATGAGAGATGAATCAGTTTGATCTTGGATTGGATGCGATGGGAGGGAAATGGATGGACTGGTGAAGGGATCATGGACTAGATATGATGTATTGAAGTCGAGCTCTACATGATCAAGAATTGATTCCTCCATGAGGTCCTCTGTATATTGTATAAATCATCATTTTCCCTCAAATAATCATCATGGATATCCTCGGTGGCATCTATTGTGGTCAGGAGCAGGGAAGTTTTGGTGCATGCAAAAGTCAACTCATTGTCTGATATGTCATCAGATTCCAACTCTAAATATGTACTTTCCTTAATTGAAAAATCACATCCGGAATCAACATCAAATGGTATATCTCCTTTTGTTTCTTCTTCCTACTCAACATAAGTGCCATCCTCAATTTCAACTTTTTTCTCAGACCAATCGATATCATTAATATACCCAGGTTCATAACTTTCAAAATCATCGAGGAAGGATCGATGCTATCATCAAAACATGTCTTCATCTTTTGCATACCCAGGGCTGAAGTTAATTTGAGATCAGTATTTAGTGTTTCCGAGGTTTCATCTAATTCTAAAATTTTCCGACTAGTGAGAGGACATGGTTGGGGTGACATGTCCTTACGAGTGAGTTGTGAGGTGTTCAGACTGACCTCCAGAGGGTCTTTGGAAAGATGGATAGGGGCAAAAATCATGAATAGAACAATTCACTATCCATGCACAGTCCTCAATTTAGAGTCACTAGAAGTAGGGGTGACATGATTCATAGGAATATCTTTATCATTGATTTTCAATTCCACTCTCTCATATTCACAGTCAAAATGTGCCTTGGCAGTGGGCAAGAACAACCGCTAAAGTATGTTGTGTCTCTCACTTAGTTTATTGGCTTGACTAGACTTTTGTTTTGTTGTAGCCAGTTGTTGAATGTCCTGGGTCAAAGCATCAAATTCTACAACTGAGGTTGGTTGTGTCAGTAAGGGCTCAATCAGCTATTTGGGCTGGGTGTGATTTTGAACCCAATGGACAGTGTCCTTTACTACAGAGAAATAACGTATGATGATGGGTGGTGATCGGATGAGAGGAGCTATGGTATGTCGGATTGTCGCATTCTCTTCTCTCAAAAGTTGTAATTGTTGGAAGATGGGGTCCATGGTGTTCGGTTTCACTACTCCCATGTCTCCTATGTTAGGTGAATTTTCAGATTTCTCAGTCGAAGGAGATGGGTAGGATTTACATACTAGGTCGTAATCTAAAGATTATTGTAATGGATTTTTCAGAAACCTAAGACCTAGCATACACAGCACAATACTCAAGACAATTTGTTAATTCACCAACTCACACAAACATTGTTGCTGAAGCAGTTATCTTTTCAATTTTAGTTTAGTGATTCAACAAAAGTTTTAAGAGAAATTAGAGTCCTTAAAGATGAGGTGGGTGTGGAAGATTGTGAGAAATCGATGTCCTAATCCGGCAGGTGGATCCAGGGTGTGGTACTCAGATTGAAGATCTACTCTTCCCACAAGAACTGTGCCCAACACGTCGAGGAGTTACGATTTCTCTATGCAATCCCATGTAGCACCAGGGATTTTTGTCTCTATCCAAAGGTTCTATGTGCTCGTAATTTTTGTGTCATACACGTGCATCAAAACAAGCATTCAGAAATTTTGCCCGCTTTCTGCTCGGGCCACTGCGGTGTCCTTTCAAGCTTATCTTTTTAGCGTAATAAAGCACGTTTTGGTGATCTTTTTAGGTGAGCAGAGGGAGAATACCACGGAGATAATGCAAAGAAGAAGTATTTTTTAATTTTTTTTGGTTTAAGTTCGGAGCACAGACAAATGTAGAAATTTTTAAAAGCCTAAGATGCCTAAGAGAATTAGAAATCGATGGTGGGTGTGGAAGATTGTAAGAAATCGATGTCCTAATCCGGGAGGGGGATCCAGAGTGTGGTACTCAGATCGAAGATCTGCTCTTCCCTCAAGAATTGTGCCCAACACGTTGAGGAGTTACGATTTCTCTATGCAATCCCATGTAGCACCAGGGATTTTTATCTCTATCCAAAGGTTCTATGTGCTCGTAATTTTTGTGTCATACATGTGCATCAAAACAAGCATTCAGAAATTTTGCCCGCTTTCTGCTCGGGCCACTACGGTGTCCTTTAAAGCTTATCTTTTTAGCGTAATAAAGCACGTTTTGGTGATCTTTTTAGGTGAGCAGAGGGAGAATACCACGGAGATAATGCAAAGAAGAAGTATTTTTTAACTTTTTTTGGTTTAAGTTCGGAGCACAAACAAATGTAGAAATTTTTAAAAGCCTAAGATGCCCAAGGGAATGAGGGACTCACAGTGCCTGCACTTCTGGTGTTGATCCGTAATATTTTGTCATGCTGATGGCGAGCTTTTCCGAGAAAGGGGGGAGAAATTAAGATTACAAAATTTTTCTGCTTAAAACAAATTACAAGTTTGCTAGAACAAATGCATGGATCTTCATTTTTATCTTTTTCAGAGTTCAAGTACCTGAAATATAAATTTTGCACAGATTAGAATTCGAAAATAAGTTAGGAATGAAGAAAAAAATTGCAAATGTTGCCTAGTCCCCGACAACGACGCCAAAATGTTGATGTGATTTTACGCGGATTAATGAGTTGGTTTTACCACGTCATTGTTGTTCCACGTAAAACCGCAATGAAACAAATAATATTACAACTACAAGCATGATGAAAATATAAGAGATTTATAATGCAAGTAGAGGTTCGTATCCGCATGGACAAGGCAAATCCACGATTTTTTAACTGAAGAGAGAGATGAAAAAGTAATACATATAGGGGCTACTATGTCAAAACAAAAACTTGCATGATTTTTATTTAATTTTTTCAGTGATTTAAATACGATAATGGAAGTTTCAGAACGACTAGCTTAAGAAATATATGTCTTCGATCCAAAACTTGACAAAAAACTTAATCATGTTCGAAACATTAATCAAAATAACATGATATCTAAAATAGAAAGAAAGAGATAAGAATGAGGTTGTTCTTCTCTGTTTGACGGTGAAAGATGTCGAGATCATAGACTCCAGCGAAAACACCCTGCTGCACGGGAATGGAAGGTGGTGCACACATGGCTGACGATAGAAAGGTCACTGAACTACTTGCTGATGGACAGAGGAGCGACCTCCACGCATGGTATGTTGCGCGGTTGGAGAATGATAAACCGCGAATCTGGCCCTTTAATAGTATTATTTTAACACTTAATATGTCATTGCAGTCGGGCCGAATTAGGTTCATAAAAAACCATCTAAATTGGATATGTCAAGGAAATCAGATGGTCGTATTTTTATTTTACTTGGCAAGAAACCAAGGTCAAACTCAGGGACATGAGCCTCTCTCGTGAATATCCAGATTTTTATTCATTAACTAAGTGTTGAGTTGGAGAACATAGGTCAAATAATACAACAAAACGAGACAAGACAATGCATTAAAACAAAACATGCATTTTTTGTTTTATTTTAATCATGTGAATAAATGTGATGAAATGCGATGCAAACAAGCCCTAGACAATAAATACTTGAGCCATTAAAAATGCGAATCAAACAGAGTCAAATAATGAAACACTCTTCATTTATTTAGCAATTAGGCTTGAGAAACATGGAAATCTGGACACTTAGTCAATAAAATAATGCATTACAGTTCATAGTGTCAAATTAAAAATACAAAATGTCACAAGGAAGACAACGAGAAGAGCTTCAAAATGCCACCGAAATCATCTCAATCGGAGTTACGAGGCTCAAGATATGCATGAAGGAAAGCAAGGGCATAAATGAAAGAAAACATGAAAAGATAACTACAAACAGGTCCCTAGGAGGGACTAAAATGCTATAAAATAAAGCATGAGGCTTTCCCTGTAAATAACCCACACACGTGGGGGTATATTTGCAATTATTAGACCCCGTAAGGGTAGAAATGAAAAATACCCCAAGCGCGTGCAGTCTGCACGTGATTCTAGACCTATTTGCAAAATTGAAGAATTCTTTGGGTTTCTCTGCAATTTGCCCACAATCACACGTTCTAGGCATGTGCAATCAGGCTCGGGGAAGACAGAGGCTCGACAGAGGCTAGGAGGTGCTTCGGATTGGCTCGGATAAGGCTCAGAAGATGTGAGCCTCCAAGCTTGGGCTCGGATGTAGGCACGGAGAGAATCGAAGCTCCTGGAATGCTCAGCGTAGGTTTAGAACCCCCAAGCTTGTTGGTCTGGTGTCGAGGCTCGGGGCAGCCCTGGCTTGGATGCGTGGCCGATGTGAACCATCCGATCGTGGCGATTGGATGGCTACCGTACGCCCCTGGAGAGAAGACGTGGCTTCATCTAGGTCGTCGAATGGTCTTCGGGAGAGGACCATGCTACGGCCACTGCTTCTCCTTCCTCATCTTCAACTGGCGGCGGGAATCGAGCTCCGACGAAGGAGCTTCAGCTCCGCTGCTCCATCTCGGACACGTTGGACCTCCCCGGAGCTCCATGAACGATCGTCGCGGTAGCTAGGAGCTCGGGGAAGGCGCTGTTCTTTCTGAATAGGTCCATCGGATCTTGTATGTCGAAGGTAGAGCTGACAAAGGTTGCTCCGATGGTCTTCCGGCCATTGAAGGAGTTCCACCTGCAAGTTTGTTCGAAATCTTCTGTGCGTGCAGGTTAATCAAATTGCGGGTGTGTGGGTGTTGTGAGGTTCCAATAGGGTGAATGGAAAGGGGAACCGGAGAGGTGGTCAAAGGCGAAGAAGGGAGAGAGTTTAATCGGATGGATTGGCATGAAAGGGGGTTGTGCGAAGAAGCTCGGAGGTGGTTCAATGGAAGGTGAAAGCATCGAGAGAGGCCTAATTAATTGGGAAAAAATAGAAGAAAAATACAAAGAAGGTCAAGATACTTACCTGGTCGGAGATGGAGGTGGAGGCTTGTGCGCGAGCTCCGAGGAAGAGCTCTAGTCTTCGCTGGACCTCCGCAGCCAGTGGAGGCAGCTCAAGCGGGCTTGGAGCACCGCAATGCCACCATGATCGGCGGCGGGTCGACGTCGGAGGCGAGAGTCATCATCGCTCGATTTCTCCACCTCCCCCTGTCACAGGGAGGTGGAGGAGGGCTGGGTTTCGCCCCGCGTAAAGGCGCCGGTCTTAGGCAGAGGAGGTGGCCTATTTAAGGTTGGAGGATTGACAGTTCAGGTGGTAGTCGCCGTGGGTTGCATGAGGAACGTGGAGCGAGCGGAGGGGAGACATGGAGTGAGTAGGCGCTCGCGAGGGTGCGGGAGGAACGTGCTCCATCGTGGGCATGTTGGAGAGTGGAGAGGTTGAACGAGGGTTCGGAGAAAAATGGAAGGGTGGAAGGGTTCTACGAGGTGGAGATCGTGGGGAGAGAGGGACTTTGGGAGGTTGACGATGATGCTCCGCTGTTGGATATGGAGATCCAACGGTTGTCGATTGGGCATGAAAGAACGGCGTGGATTGAATCTGAAGCAAAGCGATCGAAGGGCGTAGTAGTGTACCACATGTCGTGATATGGGATCAGCGCTAAAGTACGGTGGAGATCGCTTCTAGAGAATGATCGAATGGCTGAAAGTATGGGTGAAATGAATGGTTGAGATGGAGAAGATCGGGTGGTTCACGTGGAGGGAAAAGCGGCAACGGGCAGTGGAGATGGTCTCTGCTAAAGGCAATCGGAGGGTTGAGAGCAGAGAGTGGATTGAGCAGTTAAGATTAAAGCTCCCAGGCGGAATCAAATGGTGATTATTGTGCCACATGGAGGAAGGGGATAAAGGCGAGAATGGGCGGCCGGGAAGACATCTGTGATTTGATCGAACGACTGATATTAGATGCAGGTTGGACGGAGAGGATTAAGGCTCATAGACCTGCATCCGACGGTGGTGGCGTAAGCTGCGTGGCGCGATGAGAGGAGGCCACGTGGTGCAACCAGAATGGGCCACGTGGCTCAATCAGATTATTGCAAGAGAAATTTTGATTTTTGAGGAGCTAAATGGCCGAATTTGAGAAAACTCAAAACATGAAAGTTGTAGATCTCGATGAGACTACAAGTTTCATGTTGACCAAAAATGGAGATGAGGTCGTCTAAAGCCACAAAATATTTTTGAGGGTATTTTTAAGGCTAAAAATACCACGAATTTTAATTTTGATATTTTTTTTGTGATTTTTAATTTATTCAAGACTCTGATAATTACATGACTTTATCTGGTTTTTATTGACACCAATTTAAGCAAGGGGGTTAATAATGAAGAATTGTGATGATGAAATCAAGTTTCATCAGAGAACAACCACTGCTTGGGCTGGAGTAGAACCACCAGCGCTGGAGGTGTTCGAGCGGGACAGAGGGGTGGCTGGAGTTGCTGGCCGCGCAAAGAAGGATGCCCACAAGTTGCGGGGCCGCGAGAGAAGACTGCGGGTCACGTTGGAGTTGTTGTCCGGTGGATGGACGTGCACCATCGCAAGTGTGGCAGTAGCTGGATGTGCATCCTCACAAGGGTGGTAGTAGCCAGGTGTAAAGAATGATGCACGCAAGATGTGGTGGCTGCTGTGCGCTGGAGTCGAGGGAGACAATCTTGAGCGAAGGAACACCAGAGGCATGGGTTAGGCTAGCCGTGGGCTGGAGAAGAGGATGCTCCCCACGCAAGGGGAGTGGTTGCTGGGTGCTGCACCTCTTACCTGCATGAGAGAAGAAGAAGAATGGAGAGAGAGAGATAACAAGAGAGAGAGAGAGTATGGAACGAGAGGGGCCGAGTGCATGAGGGGCGTGCATGGCATTTATATTTGAATTGTGCGGCTCCTCATCTTGCAAATAAATAGAGAATAAAGACAAAACTTTAATAGTGCATGGGGAAGGCATGCATAAGGAGTACGTGGGGATCCATATGTGCATGGGAAAGGGTATAAAGCTTGTGGCTCTATTTATGAGAATAAAGAATGAGACTTTTTCACAAACCCCCTCCTCTTTTCTTTCCAACAAAAAGTAAAGTGAAATGTGTTGGATATTGTTAGATTTAATGTTTTATAAGTATACCCAATAATTCTTCATTCTCTCTGATAACAAAAAATATGATTTTTATAGATGATAATTAACCTCATTTTAGAATATGATCTTTAAATGTGAATAGAGATTTGCGAGGATATTTTCTTCAGATGAGTTGTTGGATTTATGATGATTTTATCTGCTATGTGTATATAATGCAAATTGTGCAAATTTGGAGTTTAACATCAAAGGTTAATATTGTACTTCACATAATTTGAGCATGTTATACTAGTATATAATGCAATCATCAGCTGCTGCGTAGTTGATTGTTGTTGTTGTCGAGGGAAATACTGAGGATACTGGGAGGAATATACATTCTGACTCAATTGATCGGTCTGGTACTAACGAGGATTGGACTGTTTCTGTTCTCTGTTCTGCCCCATATGTTCTTGTGATGGATATTGGGAAGAGGCACCTCCTAAAGACCAATGGAAACTAGGATGATCGTGACAAATCTTCGGTTACTGTTGTCAGTTGTACCATATCCCATTGACCTCAATCAATGTCTTAGGCATCTCAGAATAACCGGGAGCATCACAGCAAGTGGCTAATCACTCTTATACACTACCATATGGGTGTTAGATGATATGTGGGTAAGTCTGAGGCTGATGAGGCAGCTCAGAATGCACAAGGTAAATATGTTGAATGGGTAGTCGTGGAAGAATACCTCGGTCTCTACTTCCTGAGTTAGATTGTGATATGGAAGACTTTGTGGACTCACTCTAAATCTCTTGAAGCACATGATTTGCGTCTTCATATCACTTAGACATCTCTCAAGCTCGTCAATCTTATTGTTCTTATCCAAATTCTTGCACTTTTTCTCTATTATTTCCATTTGGTCCAACTTCTGACATATAATCCCCAGGTCAGCTAATGATGATTCAGAAAGTGTAGAAACAACATAAAACGGAGTCCCTTCGATTTCTGCTACTAGGGAATGTTGGGGGCAAGTCGCTGGCTTCGTTTGAGTATAGAACCTAGTCTGGGACAGCGCGATGTAGTTTTCTGCCATCTCCTAATAGATAGCCTAGACTTGATCCTCATGCTTGGAGAAGTATCATCCAAAGTTGGAAGCATTCACCGAATCTAAGTTGGTGGCTTCGTCTAATTATAGAACTCTGGTGTCAGCATACAGAATAAGTTTTGAACTAGGGTCGGCTTCGAGATATCATGTTTAGGACACCTATCGATGAGCTCTCTAAATCTATCCCGTGACTCATGGAACTTCTCATTCCCAAGCATGGCGAAGTTAATTATCATGGCTCTAGCAGCATTTTTACAACCAAGTGGGTAGTATTCGTTCATATATTTTGCTTTTAGCTACTACCAAGTGGAAATGTATCTCACCAAGTGCTTTAGCTAGTAGGCTGTTTTGTGCACAAGGGAGAATGGAAAGGCGATCAGTTTGATCTTGTCCTTATTCACGTGCAGATCGTGCAGCGTGCTACAGATAAGATCAAACTCATGTAGTTGCAATTGTGACTCCTCACTAGATAGTGAAGGATACAGAGAAATCCTCAAGCGCATCACGGAAGCGTGAGCATCTATGATATATGATGAAGAATGACTAGTCGTACTAGTTGTTCTATGCAACGGAATTTAAAAATTTTCATGTGACGGAACCACATGATCTAAGAATGATTATCCAATTGTTTCATCTAAAACACATAAACTATATAGGAATACCTCTTGTTGTGTGGTTGATCGAATCTCTACGAAAAAGAGACCTCCTGTCTCAAGTCCGATCTTAGGAGTAGATGCTTGTGAGCGCAGGGATGAATCACGTGATCCTCGCAATCCAAGATGTTCAATCCAAGCGTGGAACTCCAGATCTCGTCGCACAAGATCAAACAACTTCTTCGTGAGCGAAGCAAACCAAAGAAGATGGAGAATCAAAATTTGTCGTAGCGGTGTCACAACGACGAAGCAACGATGAAGATTTCTTCTTCTCTTAAGGTGGACAGCCACCAATGGGAGAGAGGAAGAGAGGACGTGTGAATGGGGAAGAAAGGAGAGAGCTTCTTGTTTGTTCTTATTGTTGTAACCTTAGAGAGCATGAGGTGCCTCTCTTTATATAGGGTTTGGGAGTCCATGGATCACAATCCATGGGACACACAAAATCAATGGATGAGATTGATTTGTGTTTCTTTCAATGGTCAAGATTATTGCTGGTAAAAACACAACAACAAATAATTTAATTTAGATTAAATGTATTTGATAAATCAAGTATAATTCAATCCCTACTTAAATCAATCAAATATGGAGACATATGCATGGAGATTACATCTCACCATGGAGATTGGTAGAACAGCTACCAATTTCCATATAGGAGATGGTAGCTATCCACCATATCTCATGTGGAGGCAATCTCATGGGATTGCATTACTCCATGAAAATCTCCAAGATTTTTGCAACAACTTTTGTTGTAAATTATTCTACAAAAATAATTCACAATTAATTTTGAGAATATTGTAATCTTACCATTGGAAATTTGTGAATCACATTCACAACCCAAAACAAAAAGTAATTTACATGTTTAATTAATTATCCAATGTGAATCCAATTCATACCAGTAATTAATCAACAAAGAAAAATCATAATAAGCTCTCTTTAATACATTATAAATCACATTTACAATATATTATGAATAACTAGACATTGATATCTACATTATTCTTATCCATAATAATTAAATCACAATTAATTATATTGGATCAGCATTCACATACATCCCATCGATGTGAATCAAATTCACATTATTCAAGATAATTAAGTCACATTTAATTATCCATTTCTAAATGCTTAGATATAAATCAACTACGGAATTATTCTTGAAACCTTCCAAGAATAATGCGCTTTCTCCGCAGATACTTGGACATAAGGACAAGAAAAATGTATTGTTCCACGTATAGTATCTTGGATGTTGAGATCACTTCTCAAATTCATATCTCACGGACCTCTCATAGATGCTTGATTAAATCAAGACCGCAAATCTTATCTTCTCATTACATCTAAATCTTTTTCAGATAAATTTCCAACACTTGGACCAAGATTAGATTGCTTCTCTACTGAGAGGAGTCACTAAAATCCAAAACTATTTAATCACTCCCTCGGACGGAAGCATCATAGTTATTCAATCGTTTACGATCACATCACCCTTAGGTATTCCTAACACCTGTACATACTGCATATTGGAAAACATGTGATAAACCCAAAGATATAGATCATTTTATACTATATTCTTTAGGGTTTAATCATCAAGCATCTCAAGCTTGATTATTGGGAATTGGTATCGATCATATGCTTTCCCAAAGCTTATATCATACCTTCAATTTTTTTTCATGTCCAAAGAACGACGACCATGCATGGAATTTGATCGGTCCCAATATCTCATGAGTGATCTCTTGTCTTCCGATTCACAAGTAAACCTGTATGATCCCTTTGAGAGTGGTAGTAGCGCTAAAGTTGTAGAGATTCTTCATAATGTGATTTGGATCAAGTGGATGTCTCCCTGGTCCATTTTGTCCTCCTGCTCCCTTACCTCGTGCTATCTTAGCATCAAGAATCTCTCTTTGGGTTCTGAGTTGCATTTGCTCGGCTCGTACATCATTCACCTATCTCCCTTATTCCCATATATGGTTTTGCAAGGACTCTAGGGATGCAAGGAGACTATTGCTGATTATTGCCTGATCTATTACTACTGAATTAGTCTGCGGATGTTGCGATCCTTTGCCAACTATGTCATTTGGAAAGGAGAAACAATCTAGATCAGGTTTTGTTAGGCTAATGAGCAACTGCGGTTGTAGAGAAGCGTTCTATCGAACCGAAGGTGATGATGATATTGAATGAAAAGAAGATAGAGAGGGAGAAGAGCTTCCATGGTCAGAGTCATACCTGCAAGATGGGATATGATGAGACTCTGGTTTGGGATGAGGGACTTCCCGAAGAGACCTAGATGAGTAGGGAGGTATGCGAGAAAGGCGATCCGCCAGAGTTGATCGAAGCGATTACGTACAAATCATCTTAAAAAAGATATGATTACTAGATATATGAAAGACATGGAACACACACCACATAATCAAACAGAAAGCAATGCCCTTGATTCACCAACTTAACCCGGTGATGACAGTGAATGTTCGGTCCTTAATCTTTTCCGTTCTAGGGTTAATTTCGCAATACAAGTCTTTTTCACAAACTACGCAAGATGATAGGCACATGAACTTCCCAGAAGACTGTCTCGAGTCCAAACAACTATTTACCTACTTTCAACCAGTATGGGAGTAAGTATGGACCATTTCTGGCTACCTGTGTTACTTGAGGAAAAAGCCTTATGTAGTGTCTTGTAAGCCTCCAACTCTTCTAAGGAAATCCATACCGTTTCTGGCTACCCGAGAGTCCTCGCTAAAGAGTAAAGTAGCAAAATGTTTCGGATTAGTAGTCTTTCAAAGAGTTTGAGCTTAGGCTCTACCATGTGGGTCATCCGTCACTCGCAAATCTCCAAAGTACCTACCAGTCATTCACTAGGGATTGCTCTCCCAACACATGTGGTGTCCATTATGTTTAATTTTAGAGTCGGATATATTTATCAATCCATGTTTTATTTTCGATTATCACTTTTTTGGGGTCTCTTCACAAAAATGTCTAGCAATATTTTTTTGACCTAAGTGATAAAAGAAAGGAACTAGGTTGCACGTCCCTAAATCTAAATACTGATGTAGATACAAGATAAACATGATAAACCCTATACAGGCACCTAGCCTCAACAAATACGCGAAAATCATTAAGAAAATACGATGTGATAAAGCAGCGGTGGGCACCCTGTTCCCCCAAGTGCACGACACTCAGTGACACAGACCACAAGAATAAGGAGGGACGTACAAGTCACGATGCCCTTAGGGGACCCATCTACGAAATAGAAAAATGGGCAAATTCCCTATATCTTTTCTAGAGGGTAATATAAAGAAAATAAAATTGGCTCTTTGGTTCTTAACTGTGCGACTCAAAACCTATGCTGCACCAATCAGAAACAAAAGGTCGTGAAGTAAAAAAATAGATAGAAACCAGATGATGAAAAGGGGAAAGAAGAAAACCCTAAACCTAAGATCTCTAAAATCTACCATAGTGCTGCATCCTCAACAACTACACCGTTTGAAAACAGACCTGATCTAAAGAATAACAAGGTCATTGTATTGACGAGGTGGATTTTAGCAGAAAATTTTATTTCTTTTTTTATACTTCTGAACATAGTTGTGCATAGTGTAAGCATGGGAATGTCGAACTCAATGAGACAAGCTATTTAGAAACTACTATAAAATTACAAAAAAACCAAGGTATATAGGGTTTCTTAATTTTTATTTGCTTTTATCTAAATTTTCTGTATTTTTTTGTATTTTATGAATTTTATTTTTTTTGTGATTTTAATATTCTTAAGTAAAAATATATGTATTGATTTTATACTTTTATACTTGATTAGAATTTTGTAATTTTAATGTGTTTTAATTATTTTATGAATTTTGTGTATTTTTTAGAAAATATTTTGTGATTTTTATTTGGTTTTAAAGTTTGAGCACATATTTTTATTTGAAAAAAGCTTTATATTTGTGAATTTAAAAATATTAAAAAAATTATAAAATATTTTTGTTTTATTTTTATTAGAAAATAGAGGAAAATATCTTCAAATGATATATTGTATGTTTTTATATGATTTTTATTGTACTAGATATTTTTTTCAAAGTTTTTATCTATTTTATATTTTTTGTTGGTTTTATTATTTGTTTTTTATTTTATTTTTGGTTTATTATGTTAAATATAGTAAAAGATATTACAGGTAATTTTTATTATATTTTTAAAGGTATTTTGTATTTTTTATATGTTTTAAGGTTTGGTAAATGTTTTTGGTTATTTAATACTTTATTAAAATATGAAAGTATTTTTATTTTTTAAAAATATTGTTTAATATCCTATATAGTGCAAAACACATTATTTTTATGTATTCTGATTATATTAACATATTTTGTATTTTTATTTATTATTTATTATAATATGTATAGGGTACGTATAGGGTGTATATACTTTTTGTGATTTTTTTTAATGGAAACTCTGGTGTCTATCTTTGTAAAATGTCTAAGTAATGCATGTGTCGGGCATGTGCTCTCTAAAGCGGTGGACCTAGTTACAAATAACTAATTTCTTAGGGCATGCACACAATTTAGCAAGTGTATCTGCGAGACCACATCAATTGCACGAGCGCCCAGACCTTTGCGCAAATAAAAGAATATCAAGGATATTAAATGTAAATTACCAAAAATATATTGGGTGCACGTATGAGGCACGCGTACGCCGCTCAACTATTGAACAGTGGGGTGACGCATCTACTATGCATCTGACGCGTGGCGCTATCTCGTCCGTCTGATTTGCTTCTAATCGGATTGTTTCGATTTTATCTGGAGATGAGGGGGTATTCTTCCCCAATACTGATTGGCCTTAAGCGGTGGACCTAGTTGCAAATAACTAATTTCTTAGGGCATGCACACAATTTAGCAAGTGTATCTGCGAGACCACATCAATTGCACGAGCGCCCAGACCTTTGCGCAAATAAAAGAATATCAAGGATATTAAATGTAAATTACCAAAAATATATTGGGTGCACGTATGAGGCACGCGTACGCCGCTCAACTAATGAGCAGTGGGGTGACGCATCTACTATGCATCTGACGCGTGGCGCTATCTCGTCCGTCTGATTTGCTTCTAATCGGATTGTTTCGATTTTATCTGGAGATGAGGGGGTATTCTTCCCCAATACTGATTGGCCTTAAGCGGTGAACGATCTTTTGGAGAATGTATTACAAGATGTAGGTGATATAGAACATGATTCGATGGTGCTCCAAGTGAATGCCTATTCAGTTGCAGGTGTTGAATCTCCAAGCGCAACTTCAGGAGGCTCTCGATTGCAACGATACTTAGATATGTGCTCTACTTCTTCAACTACTGATATGGTTTATTCTATAAGAGAATGATAGTTTCTCTTCGATGTGGTTTTATCGTGCTCAATCTACATGTGCTCAAATCAGAAAGTGGTGTGTCTTCGTGCAGCAGTGGCTTCTTCAAGACTCCATGCAGTGCGATAGATCTCGATGATTCTTTTGAGATGAAGCACAAACAACGTGTGAGTGGTGGAGATGATCTTGAGGGATGGTACGAACGACATTGTTGTTTCACGTTTCGACGAAGGTCCTCAATCGATGATCGTCTTCTGCAATAACCCATTCTCATCTCGCGCATGAAGGCTCGTACATTGCAGGAAGCAGAAAATGATGAGTAGAAGGAACTCCAGGTCTCTTGTGATTGAGGGGAATGGGTATGAATGATAGAATCAAAATATGAAGATTTTGAAATGAAATGAATATCGTAGGGCGAACTTTTGTGTCAAAATGGATAAAAATTGGAATGAATACATGGGTTGAGATCATAATGGAAGAGATTGAGAGTAGAAGGGGGAGGCGGAAGATGGGAATAAGATGATATAGAAGGGATCTAACGTGGATTTATATGGAAGTCAGAGGAAGCACGTCTGGATGGAGGTTTAAAAGCTTCAAGAATTATCGCCTCCAGAGACGGCGTGGCCAGAGGCTCCTCACTGCTGAATGATGGTGCGCCAGTGATGGGGGATCTCACCTGACCTATACTCCTCACAATTGCTCGACGCGTAGTAGAGAAGACATCTGTCAGATGCCCTCTCGCATTGGAGCTTACTTGGGAAGAAGGTGTATATGGCATATGTTTGTCAACTGACAGAGGTCAGGGTGACCGGAAGAGGGGTCCGGTGACTGTGAGGAGGTTGGGGTATTGGCCAAGGGCCAGGCCGTTTGGATGTTAGGTGGTTGGTAGTGGAAAAAGAATAAGGGAGTGAGAAAAGCAGGTTGTGCGAGGAAGAAGAAAGTGTTAGCCATGTGAGCCTGAGGCGAACCATTCTTACAATAAATGTTATTGTAATATATATACGATTTATCAATAAAAGTAATTGATTGCTTCACTCCCTTTTAGATATTGAATGAATGAATGCATTGTACGGTCCCTCTGTACAATTAGGGTTATGTACCATGGCCGTCTTGATAATCATATAACTATTGATTCATTAATTGAATCACTGAGGTTGGTGTTTAGATGAATATATAAGTAGTTAGATAGAGGGTCGTTAAGCGACGTCAAATGATTATTAAGAGATGATCTCCAGTCTAAGTATGAGATGGCAAACATTTCTCATAAAGGATGATATCTGACTGACCTCTTGATGCAGATCCTCTACATGGGAATAGTGATTCGGAGGTGTCATATTAGCTAGGTCAAAGGGTTGACTTAACGAGATCGAGATAACCCAAGTCCTATATTGAATGTTGTCACAGCATAGGCACACATCCTCTGACCAAGGACATATGTGTTACTATATGTCAGAGTGTGTACATTTGGCAGACCAATAGGTTGATGACCTAACCAAGGTCTACACCGGTGAGCTGGTGTGCATGTAAGGGCTTACGAGTAATGTGATCTCTCAAAAGGATCATACAGGTTCACTTGTGAACCGAAAGAAATGGGCTCACTTATGAGGTATTGGGACCGATCAAATTCCATGCATGGTCGTCGTGCTTTGGAAGCATGACAAGAATTTAAGGGTATGATATATGCTTTGGGAAAGCATATGATCGACACCGATTCCCAATGACCATGATTGAGAAACTTGGCGATCAAACCCTGAAGATGATAGTGTAAAATTGATCTATATCTTCAAGTTGATCATAGGTCTTCCAATATGCAGGATTTACAGGTGTTAGGAATACTTGAGGGTGATTTGATCATAAACGATTGTATAACTATGATGCTTCCATTCCGAGGAAGTGATGAAACTGGTTTGGATTTTAGTGGCTCCTCTCAATAGAGAAGTAATCTGAACTTAGTCCAAGTGTTGGACATTGATCTGAATGAGATTCAGATGCAATGATAAGATTAGATTTGCGTTCTTGATTTAATCAATCTATGAGAGGTCCGTGAGATCAGGATTGAATATGAGATCTCAACATCCAAGTCACTATACGTGGAACAACACAATCGCCCTTTCCTTATTTTCAAGTATCTGCGGAGAAATCGCATTATTCTTGAAAGGGTTCAAGAATATTTCCATAGTTGAATTATATCTAAGCATTGAGAAATGGATAATTAAATGTGATTTAATTATCTTGAATAATGTGAATTTGATTTACATTAACAGATGTGTGTGAATGATGATTCGATACAATTAAATGTGATTTAATTATTATGGATAGGAATAATGTGGATAGCAATATCCAATTATTCCTAATATATTATAAATGTGATTTATAATGTATTAAAGAGAGCTTGTTATGATTTATATTTGTTAATTAATTATTTGTGTCAATTGGATTCACATTGTATAATTAATTGAAAATATAAATTATCTTTTGTTTTTGGGTTGTGAATGTGATTCACAAATTTCCAATGGTAAGATTGCAATATTCTCAAAATTAATTATGAATTATTTTTGTTGAATAATCCACAACAAAAGTTGTAGGAACAATAATGGAGATTTTCATGGAGATATGCAATCTCATGAGATTGCAAGAGATTGCTTCCACCAAGAAAATAGGTTTATGGCTACCAAGTCCTATATGGAATTGGTGGCCGTCCTACTTATTTTATGAGGAGACATTATATCCATGCTAATTACCTCATTATTTATTTGATTTGATATAGGATTGAATTGTATTTGATTTATCAAATATATTTGATCTATTTTAAATTATTAACTGTTGGTCTTTTACCAACAACAATCTTGACCATTGGATTAAACACAAATCAATCTCATCCATTGATTTTTGTGTGCCCCATGGATTGTGATCCTTCGATCCCAAAACCCTATATAAAGAGAGGCACTCCATGCTCTCTAGGGTTTCAGCAAGGACAAGCATCCTAATCTCTCTCTCTTCTCTCATTCCACACGCCATATCCTCTCTCCCCTCTATTGGTGTCGTCTACCAAACTCAACGTCGTCGTCGCTTCACCATCGCGTCGCCGCCTCGGCATCTCTCGGTTCTCCATCTTCATAGGAGTGCTTCGCTCTCAAAGAAGGTGTTTTATCTCGTATGACGAGATCAGGTGTTCACCGTGCTTGGATCAACTTCCTGGATTGCGAGGATCACGCGACTCATCCCCGCGCTCACAAGCGTCTTCTCCAAAGATCGGACTTGAGACATGAGGTCTCTTTTTGTAGAGACTCAATCAATCGTGCTACAAGAGGTATTTCTATATAATTGATGTGGTTTTAGATGAAACGATCCGAGAATCGTTTTTGTATCATGTGGTTTCATCATGTGAAATTTTTTTTAATTACGTCGCATAGGATAACTAGTCCGACTAGTCGTTCTTCATCGTATTCGATACGATGCTCACGCCTTCGTGACGAGCTCAAGGATTATACCATATCCTTCAAGTGGTATCAGAGCCTTAGGTCGGAAGGTTTCGGATACGTTCCATAAACCTAGGACGACTTGGGTTCGTTTTGGTCACGAAAGTTTTTTATTGCATTTCATTTTTGCACCTCTGTTTAGTGAATAAATTCGGCCCTTTTTAAAAAGATTAAACACAAAATAATCACTTGCATTTTTTTCCCCATTAAATAAGGAAACCATAGGATCTGAGTTTATGTAATTTGGATTCTGTTTGCTCGAGATAGACTTTTTGAATAAACATGTATTCATTGTTGCCGGTAGTGCGAATCTTAACATGATTAATGAGTTAATTACTGTTTTGATGCGTATAGAAATGCATTAAGTATCATTTAAGTTATGTCATAAATCAAATTATCAATCTTAGGAAACTGCTTTTGCGTAATTTAGATTTAATTTGATTGATATATGTTAATTTTAGTATGTAGGGGTCACTACTGAAATTACATTCCTAATCAAGAACCATGTGATTGTCAATTAGTGAAATTATTTGTTAATTTCCTGGAATAATGATGAAAAATATTTTGAGAAGTATTTAGAGATAATCATTTCCTTAATTGACTTGGGCTCTGATGATCATATTATATACTAGTATACCATGCTTAAATTATGTGAAGTACAACATCAAACTTTGATGTATAAACTTCAAATTCACATAAATTACATCCTATACACAGAGGAGATAAAATCACCATTCACATTTAAAAATCATAATCTTATACTGAGATTAATTTTCAACTATAAAGTTCAGACTTGTTGTTATCAAAGAAAATGGAGAACTATTGGGTATGCTTATAATATAAAACATCCAACACATTTCACTTCACCTTTTTATTGGGAAGAAATAGGGAGGGGGTATAGTGTAAAAGATCCACTCTTTATTATCATGCATAGAGCCACCCTTATTATGCCTTCCCCATGCAAATAATAAAAGTCTCTCTCCCATTCCCATGCATTCTAGCCACTCATCCTTCCCCATGCAAAAAATTAACTCTTCATACATTAATCATGATGTTTTGTCTTTATTTGCATGGGATGTCTCCCTCTTTATTGCAAGCAAAATCCATGTATAAAATGAGGCATACACGGCCCCTATTCGATTATCTTAACTCACGCAGCCCCCTTCCTCGACGTGGTCTCCTCCTCGCGGTTTACTCTAGCCGTGCACCTTCACGACAACTCCAGCTCGCAGCCACCGCGCACCGACAATCGTCCAGCAACCGGCATATGCGCAACCAACTCTAGCGTGTTATCAGCGACCACCAACATCCTGTCACTCGTACGACGACAATTTTTTGTGCGGTGTTCCTCTCCCCATATAGCAGCTCGCGCATCTGTGATAGTCGTCGTCGCCATCGTCATCTGGATAGAGAAGCATTTCCTTTCTTATTTTTATATCTCTCATGCATTTTGTTATATTAGTTGCTCTTGTTTAAGATGGAAAAACTTGTTTGGTAATGTCTATTATTCACTATAGTTTGTTGTTAATATGCATTACAACTCTC
Organism: Ottelia alismoides; assembly: GCA_037367405.1. Classification (NCBI taxonomy): domain Eukaryota; kingdom Viridiplantae; phylum Streptophyta; class Magnoliopsida; order Alismatales; family Hydrocharitaceae; genus Ottelia; species Ottelia alismoides. Next base: position 864,849 of record JAZKJV010001133.1, on the reverse strand, counting down.
AAATATTTTATTACATCTTGAAATATTGCAAGTAATCCTCGATCCATTCTTATTAAGTTGCGAGTTAAACCACATTCCTTCACTTAGTTGCACTCACATCCATAGTCAATGTAAGCTCTTGGAAATACTTTCACCGTAGATCGTAATTTTCCATCATCTGTCTTTCGTCGCAAAGGATTTAAGATTTGATTTAAGTTTGAAAGAAGAACAAATATCGCAAATTTGCTTGGTCTCTGTGGATTCGATCCTCAACTTGCCGCATACTTTTTGCATACTTTCATCGTGCTCGTAGTTGTAGTATTATTTGTTTGATTGCGGTTTTTCGTGGAACAACAACGACGTGGTAAAAATAACTTTTTAAACCGCGTAAAATCGCTTCAACATTTTGGCACCGTTGCCGGGGACTAGGCAACATTTGCAATTTTTCTTCTTCATTTTAACTTAGTTTCAATTATCTAATCCGTGCATTTTCTTGTTTTGCAGGTACTTAGGCTTCTAAAAGAAAAAAACTTTCATTTGTCTTTTATGCAATTTTAGCAAACTTGTAATTTGTTTTAAGTAAAAAAATTGTAATCTTAATTTCTCCCCTCTCGGAAAAGCTCGCCATCAACAGGACAAAACATTAAGGATTTAGCGCCAGAAGTGCAGGCACTGTGAGCTTTTCTTTCTCTTAGGCATCTTAGGTTTTTATATTTCTTGCATTTGTTTGTGCATCGAATTAAACCGAAAAAAATTAAAAAAGGGTTCTTGATTCCATCATCTCTGTGGTCTTCTTCCTCTGATAATCTAATTCAAAGACCACCAAATCGTGTACTGATCATTTAAGAAGATAAGCTTGAAAGGCAACCGCAGTGGCCCGAGCAGAAAGCGGGAAAATTCTGATTGCTTGATTTGATGCACGTGTATGACACAAAAATCACGAGCACATAGAACCCTTGGATAGTGAAAAAAATCCCTGATGCTACGTGAGATTGCAGAGAGAAATCGTAAATCCTCGACGCGTTGGGCACAGGTTCTTGTGGGAAGAGCAGATCTAACGATCTGAGTACCAACCCTGGATCCCCCAACCAGATTTGGACATCGATTTCTCACAATCTTCCACACCCAACTCATCTTTAAAGAATCTAATTTCTCTGAAAACTTTTGTTGAATCACTAAAGTAAAATCGAAAAGATAACCGCTTCCGCGGCAATTTTTGTGTGAGTTGGTGAATCAACAAATTGTCTGGTGTATTGTGTTGTGTATGCTAGGTCGTAGGTCTCTGAAAAATCCATTGCAACAATCTTTAGATTACGACCCTATCCGTCTCCTTCGATTGAGAAATATGAAAATTCACCTAACCTAGGAGACATGGGAGCAGAGAAATCGAACATCATGGACCTCATCTTCCAACAGCTACAACTTTTGAGAGAAGAGAATGAGATAATCCAACATACCATAGCTCCTCTCATCCGACCACCACCCATCAGCATGCGTTATTTCTCTGCAGCAGAGGACACAGTCCATTGGGTCCAAAATCACACCCAGCCCAAACAGCTGATTGAGCCCTTACTAAAACAACCAACCTCAGTTGTGGATTTTGATGCTTTGACCTAGGCCATTCAGCAATTGGCTGCAATACAACAAAAGTCCAATCAAGTCAATACACCAAGTGAGAGACCCAACATACTTGAATGACCGTTCTTGGCCACTACCAAGGCACATTTTGACCATGAAGATGAGAAAGTGGAATTGAAAATCAATGATGAAAATATTCATGTGGATAATGTCACCCCTACTTCTGGTGACTTTGAAATTGAGGAATATGGATGGATAGAGAACTGTGTTATTCTTGATGATTTTGCCCCCATCCATCTCAGCAAAGATCCTCTAGAGGTTAGTCTGTACATCTCACAACTCACTCATAAGGACATGTCTCATCTAGACTTTGCACTTGAAGCCCAACTATGTCCTCTCACTGATCGGGAAATTTTTGAATTAGATGAAGCCTGGGAAACACTAAATACTGATCTCAAATTAACTTCAGCCCTGGGTATGCCAAAGATGAAGACATGTTTTGATGATAGCATTGATTCTTCCTCAAACGATTTTGAAAAGTATGAACCTCGGTGTATTAATGATATCAATTGGTCTGAAACAAAAGTTGAAATTGAGGATGGAACTTATGTTGAACGAGAAGAAGAAACAGAAGGAGATATACCATTTGATGTTGATTCCCGATGTGATTTTTCAATTATGGAAAATACAGATTTAGAGTTGAAATCTGAGAACATATCAGACAATGAGTTGACGTCTTCATGCACCAAAACTCCCTTCCATCCAACACATGATGATATGCTGACGATTTTTTGCAATGACTCGTTCAAAGAAGAAATTTCCAATTCCATTACCCTCACCACAAGGAAAGAACATCAAATCAATTCAGCTGATGATTATATGAATACATCTTCTACTACCGAGTCTGATCAGAGTGATTTTCTGTTCTCTGATCCTTTTTGGGATGATACCGAGGAACTACTCAAAATAATCGAAGAAAACCATCCATTAGCTAATATTTCCCCGCTCCTGGCCTCTGAATCTCCTAATCATATGTCTTGGAAAGAATCATCTTTGTGGCTCAAGAAGAGAACTGAAATGAAATTCATAATAGATGCCACCGAGGATAGTCATGATGCTTATTTGAGGGAAAATGATGATTTATCACAATATACAGAGGACCTCATGGAGGAATCAATTCTTAATCATGTAGAGATCAACTTCAGTACATCATATTTGGCCCATGAGCCCTTCACCAGTCCACCCATTTCCCTCCCAACACATCCAATCCAAGACCAAACTGATTCATCTCTCATTTCGATTCATCAACCAATTAATGTCTTCACCATATTAATGAGAGCACACATTTATCAAATTCATCAACCACACTCTCACATCTGGGTCAAGATAGCCGTATTATATCAAGAGTTTCATTTCGATTTTCTGAATATAGCTTCTGCACTCACACGCAACACTGGATACTCTTGATAAGCTGAATCATCGAGTTGGAACGTTAAACCAACAACATTTCGTGGGTCCACACCCATAGGTATCTTTTCCTTTCTTTATATCATTCTCTTTACAACATTGCATTAGATAAGTATGGGGGTCCACCTCCACACTTCAAAAAAATCACAATCACTCACCCCTTCTGATCCTCCCATTACACTTTGTCTTCACCATGAGGACATGATTTCTGATAAGTATGGGGGGGTGTCTGCATAGTTTTCAAAATTGCATACTTTTCAAAACAAAAAAATCTCCTAAAAATATTTTCAAAAAGCATGAAAACCACCAAAAATACATCCTTCCTAGTTTTATCCTGTTTTGAGAAATCAGATCTTCACTGCATAAATCATAGACAGAGGTTGAGTTGACCCTAATCCACTTAACTTCATCAGAATTTCACTAGGCATGAGTTTTTAACCTTTCTTCAGGTCCATATGGACTTTATTCTCTTAGTTCCACTAACTCTACTGGTGAATGAACTTCTGTATCTAATTAGATCACCTGAGAAACTAGTAGTACTCTTAAACTCTTCAGTGGATATTAAGCAACTGCACATTGCACTTAACTTGATTGAGTTTATTATACGAGATACAATTACAATCTAGTTAAGGTGAGGAGTTGTCCTCTTGGCTGTGCCAATGCCTGAACCGTATCTATAGCTAATGAAGGAACTTGACTCAGGAGCAACATGATCTCTCTAGTCTAAGTATGTCAGCAAATAAGCCAGTATCGTGCCTCCAAAGTCAATATTAAGCCGATACTATCTTTTGATGCCAAAACACAAGACAAAAACACCACAAAAAGGCATATCACAATACAAATGCCAAAAACCACTAATCATGCAAAGATACGCAAAGCAAAAGCAAAGAAGACCACCAAATAACCCTTCTCCACCAAAAACCGTGGTAGCAACCCAATGATGCTACCTAAATTTTTAAAAGAGGCCCAAAGAGGCCTAGGGTTATGCTCTGCAAAAGGAAAAGAATGAGAGCAACGGACCAAAGCAGTCTACGGAAAACCCCAAAAATCAAGTCCCATTCTCCAATAACTATGGCCTATTTTTTCTATGCTGACATACTTGGGTGAAAGGAGAATATGCCTGAATCCAGGTGAGGACTGAGGCTATATGTATAGGGAATCATTCGGTACCTCGATAGATTGTGTTGGTAGCTCGTTCTCTTGACTCACGAAAGCTAAAACTATCACTAACACTGTTTATATCCACTCAAGGTCAAAGAGAATACCTTTTTCTTAGGGATGAGCTGACTTGATCGACCTTCTAAAACCATATCTGATTTTGTTGGAACTAAGAGGCTGTTGAAACTACAAAACTCAAGTCAAGTCGACTATTCGAAACAAATCATTAATCCACGGGTCAACTCTACTGAAGTTTGTGTACTTGTGTGGTTAAGAACTGGAAACTCAAAGACTTTGTGGGAATGTCTGTTGCAAACCCTTACTAGATCTATCTTGGCTATTCTCCTTGCCCTTCACTATTGCTTATCTTATTCTTGCTCGGGACTAGCAAGACTTAAGTATAGGGGTGTGATGATCATATTATATACTAGTATAACATGCTTAAATTATGTGAAGTACAACATTAATCTTTGATGTATAAACTTCAAATTCACATAAATTGCATCCTATACACAGAGGAGATAAAATCATCATTCACATTTAAAAATCATATTCCTACTATAAAGTTCAGACTTGTTGTTATCAAAGAAAATGGAGAACTATTGGGTATGCTTATAATATAAAACATCCAACACATTTCACTTCACCTTTTTATTGGGAAGAAATAGGGAGGGCTATAGTGTAAAAGACCCACTCTTTATTATCATGCATAGAGCCACCCTTATTATGCCTTCCCCATGCAAATAATAAAAGTCTCTCTCCCATTCCCATGCATTCTAGCCACTCATCCTTCCCATGCAAAAAATTAACTCTCCATACATTAATCATGATGTTTTGTCTTTATTTGCATGGGATGTCTCCCTCTTTATTGCAAGCAAAATCCATGTATAAAATGAGGCATACACGACCCCTATTCGATTATCTTAACTCACGCACACCCTCCCTCTCATTTTCCTTCTCTCTCGCACACTCTCTCCCTCACGCCTCCTTTCTCTCTTATTTCCATCTCCCTCCCTCTCATTTTTTCTTATGCAGGCACATGTGTAGAGCCAACAGCCCCCTTCCTCGACGTGGTCTCCTCCTCGCAGTTTACTCTAGCTGTGCACCTTCACGACAACTCCAGCTCGCAGCAACCGCGCCCCGGCAATCGTCCAGCCACCAGCATATGCGCAACCAACTCTAGCGTGTTATCTTCTAGCGACCATCAACATCCCGTCACTCGTGCGATGACAATTTTTTGTGCGGTGTTCCTCTCCCCATATAGCAGCTCGCGCATCTGTGATAGTCGTCGTCGCCATTGTCGTCTGGATAGAGAAGCATTTCCTTTCTTATTTTTATATCTCTCATGCATTTTGTTATATTAGTTGCTCTTGTTTAAGATAGAAAAACTTGTTTGATAATGTCTATTATTTATTATAGTTTGTTTTTAATATGCATTACAATTCTCAAATATTTTATTACATCTTGAAATGTTGCAAGTAATCCTCGATTCATTCTTATTAAGTTGCGAGTTAAACCCCATTCCTTCACTTAGTTGCACTCACATCCATAGTCAATATAAGCTCTTGGAAATACTTTCACCGTAGATCGCAACTTTCCATCATCTGTCTTTCGTCGCAAATGATTTAAGATTTGATTTAAGTTTGAAAGAAGAACAAATATCACAAATTTGCTTGGTATATTTGGATTCGATCCTCTACTTGTCGCATACTTTTTGAATACTTTCATCGTGCTCGTAGTTGTAATATTATTTGTTTGATTGCGGTTTTTCATGGAACAACAACGACGTGGAAAAAATAACTTTTTAAACCGCGTAAAATCGCTTCAACAGGCTCAACCAATAATTTGATTAGATGAGATCTAGATCACATTTGGTTACACAATCAATAAAGAAACTTGCTTGAATAGGATCAGGAATTTGCTTAGCAAATTTCCTTATAATCAAAATGGTTTTGATTATTACTATATGATATAATTTTGGTTGAAAAACTGATGAGCATCTCAAAGTACACAATTATCTATATGGCATTATCCTTTTCTGAGGTGGATATGATGTCTATTCGGGGAGCATTGGGGTAGCAGGTCGCACCGGTTGCGGTCTGTCCCATTCCTGTCGATACTGGCCATGACAACGATTAGGAACTTGATAATGCGAAGAAATCAAGGTGTATTTTTCTAATTATTAAAATTCGAATAATACGTACTTTGATATTATACATTCTATTCAAGAAATAATCAAGTTTGTTGATTATAAGTTGGATTGATAATAATTTAATGTGATTAAATTAATTATATCCAATTGAAATACTCTTTTAAAAAATAGATGTGTATTACTCTTGGAAGAATTATTTATGTGAATATGATTCATGATGATTAATTAATTATAGATTGAATATGAGGTGGAGGATTACATAAGTGACATCCATGGTCTCCCGTCAAGGCAAAGGATTCCGTCGCCAGATATTGTGCATAGGAGACGCCTGTCCAAAGTGATAACTCCTGTATACAATTTATTCTGATGGGGTTCTTTGCTTCTCGCAAGAGTGAGGTCGTATACGTAGTGACCCTAATATAAGGTCCTCATATTATCGGGGCTATATTGGATTGCGTATAACGAGTATTAAGCATGTTGACAATTGGTTCAATTAACGACGGGTCAACATCATCTTAGGGGTGGTGGGCTTGGGTGTTAAAGACCGAATTGGGAAATGTAAGTTGGACTTGCAAGGCGGAATGTGTTCCCGCTTCTCTTTATTCAAGACACAGGTTCTCATGTTATTGGGATGTGACAAAGATAGAGAGGAGATCCCAGTTCTTGTTTAAGATATAGCGGTAAGTATATATCTCGCTTTGAAAGATAATCAAAGTTGACAGAGCAAGACTAATTTGATTTAAAATGACTTAATAATTTTTTTTTAAAATGCATATACAATCATTTATATGTTCTAATCTAGTGCATTCTTAATTTCAGAAAATGAAGTCCATGAATCCTCTGAGCAAGCTCCTGGAGTTCAATTAGTTGACTGGATCAAATTATTCGGATTGGATCTGAAATTTGGATCTTGTACTTTCCATGGAGCACATCTCATATGTGATATCCAAGGACAAGATAGCAGACCCGCAGACTACGGAAGATAAATCTTTTAATGAAAAATATGATGAAGATTATAACTTGGCAAGATGTTATATCCCTAGCTCATTATCCAATGTGCGTTAGAAGCAGCATGTGGAAATGAACCATTTCCAAGAAATCATGCCGAATCTAAAAGAAATGTTCGGTGACATAAACCGCACACAGCGTTATAATGTGATGAAAGAGCTTATTCGTTGCAAGATGCAGGAAGGGACCTCTGTCAAAGAACATGTGCTCAACGTGTTTGGGTATCTCTCTGAATTGGAAACCCTGGGAGCCTACATGGCTTCTGAAATGCATGATGATTTCATTCTGCTATCGTTGCTTGAGTCTTTCAACAACTTTGTTTTGTCATATCACATGAGCAAAGGTGATTTTACTAATGCTGGGTTGTTAGCTGCATTAAAGTCTACAGAAGACGTAATGAAGAAGGATGACCCCTTTGCTAGTGCAATGGTTGCACAAGTAAAAGGAAAGCGCAGTCGGAAGCAAGGTTCTAGAAAGGGCCCACGACAGAAGTGAAAGAAGAAGAGTCAAGGAGTTGGCTCATCTTCCAATGCATCCACATTTATGCATCCAATGCTAATTATCTCCTCATTTGTTTGATTTGATTTAGGATTGAATTGTATTTGATTTGTCAAATATATTTGATCTAATTTAAATTATTAATTGTTGGTTTTTACCAACAACAATCTTGACCATTGGATTAAACACAAATCACTCTCTTCCATTGATTTTTTATGCGTCCCATGGATTGTGATCCACTGATCCCAAAACTCTATATAAAGAGAGGTATTCCATGCTCTCTAGGGTTACAAAAAGAACAAGCATCTTAAGATCTCTCTCTTCTCTCATTCCACATGCCATCTCCTCTCTCCCCTCTATTAGTGTCATCTACCAAACTCTAGAGGAGGAACGTCGTCGTCGCTTCACCATCTTCTTTGTAGTGCTTCGCTCTCGAAGAAGGTGTTTGATCTCGTGTGACGAGATCAGGAGTTCACCATGCTTGAATCAACTTCTTGGATTGCGAGGATCACATGACTCATCCCCGTGCTCGCAAGCGTCTTCTCCGTAGATCAGACTTGAGACAGGAGGTCTCTTTTCGTAGAGACTCAATCAATCACACTACAAGACGTATTTCTATATACTTGATGTGGTTTTAGATGAAACGATCCGAGAATCGTTGTTGGATCTTGTGGTTTCATCATGTGAAAAAAATTTAAATTCCCCTGCATAGAACAACTAGTCCGACTAGTCGTTCTTCATCGTATTCCATACGATGCTCACGCTTCCATGATACGCTTGAGGATTATACCATATCCTTCAGAAAGAGAAGGCACGGGGTAAAGGGAATGAATATTATTAATTTATAATTATGAAATAAATATCTAACACTCGCGTAGTAGAGAAGACCTCTGTCAGAAGCCCTGACCTTTATCAGTTAAATAACTTAATAAATTATAATCAAAAATATTAAATTTATAAATATATAAAAAATAAATAAGCAAATAAATAAATTTTATTTAATTTATTATAATAGTAGAATATTAATAATGTATATAAATATAATATATGACATATATTAAGTAATAAAAATTGAGGTACATTATACATCTATATCAATAGAGTCCCAAAACTCATATTTCACATATTAACTCTGGTTTTAGTGAAATCAACATAATTTAATAGATAAATCTATAAACGAACTTTAAAAGTGACTACGCCTAATTCGGAGTCCATATATACGAGTTATGAGGTCAGTAAAATTTAGTTCACGACTTTGTGGCTTCGAGATTTTATTGGCATTTTGATTTAAATTATATTTTATATTTTTCTACTGACTTTTTTCAAACATATTGGAAAAAAATAAGTTAAACGAAGTTAATATAAATTAATTGAAAAATCCGGAAATTTCTACATATAGTACATATGGACAAAGCGACCCAAATGTCAATCCTTGCCCATTTATTCTAATATTGTGATATTTTTAATAAATAGTATTAGTTATAAAATGTTGTTTAAAAGTGAAGTTTGTCGATTTGGTGTTTTTGTAAATTTTTATGAACCCCGGAAGTCAGTTTTTATGACTTTTTCTGTTCATTGTAATATTTTATTTTTATATTGAATATTTTTTTGATATTTTTATAAAATAGTATATATTTTTATAAACCACTTTTCTGAAGAAAGTAGTTTGATTTGAAGTTTCAAGGTGATAAATAAAATATGTGAAATATTTACAAGGTGAAAAATGTATAACTATATTATTGTTCTCAAAGTTTTCTGATATTCTTATATATTTCGATCCTTACCTTCACCTACTTTTCTATTTTGTTGACCAAATCAACACTGACCAGTCTCTAGGTTAGTATACGTCTTTATATATTTTATATGCATCCTTTATTTTCTTTTATTTTCCCATTTTTCTCTTTATTATTTTATATTGGATAAAATAGGGTTAAATAGATAATATTAACAAATATGGTTAGAATTATAATTAATGCAAATTTGTGAATATTTACATGTATTTTACTTGGAAATTTTTTCCATAATGAAAGAATAAAGGTAATGAGTCATAAATTCTTCAGTAAGGAATAACCTACACCCCAGGTGTAGGCTCCCTTTTACCGAATAGATATAACTCGAGAACAAATTGTTTATATTTATAATCTTAAAAATTATAATGAATGTATTCCATGGGTGTATATGGTGTCCCTAGTAGAATACCAAAATGTTAACTTATCCCTTCACTTTATATGTCACAATACTATCTATCCCAACGTCTTCTCATATGATCGTTATTACATATCAAAATATGGGCAATCTTGATCATTATTATATTAAATTGAATATTACATTGTTTCATATAAAAATTGATTAAATAAATTGTTCCTATGGTATATACTCTTGAACATACAATGAAGAATCTATGATTCTCATACTTCATTCTTTTATTTTAGCCAAATCTTTTAGCAAGAACATCTGTAAGTACATATTAAATCCAATAAATTTGCATTCACCATACTTTTTTTAATATTGTCTAATTAACACCTATTTTCAAAAATAAAAGAATATTGAAGAGAAGAAAAATAAAACTAAAAGAAGGCTGAAATTATAATGGTACATTATACCATATACTGTACATACTATAATATATTTATTATTAAAAAAACTAAAAATAAATAAAATATATTTTCTAAATAACTAATATTTCTTATTTTTCTAACTTTTTCTTTTATATTCATTATATATTTTTTATTTAATTTTCTTTGACGTTGTAAATTCCTAATTTACGATTGGTCAGTCCGAGTTTGTTGACCCCGGTTAACCCTTTCTCCACTTGGGTTAGATCTGACTTCCCTTCGCCAGAGCCGGTTTCTTGAATTTTGCCATCCTGATTCCATCCAATTCTGACCTTCAATTGTGGACCCTTTGCTTCCTTACATATCCATGATTCTCGTGGATCCTTATACAAGTCTCGATATCCCTATGGTTGAGCACTTTTCTCTGATCTTTCTAGATCACTAAAATGCTTATAAAACATCTCATATGAATGCACAACAAAGTACCACATCTATTGGGTCCCCTCTCCTCCATTCACGTCTTCAGAATTGTGACAGGGTTCTAGACCAGCATTTGGAGATTGGATTGGTGTCTGGTTGCATGTCGCTCACTTCGTGATCAGTGCTCAGCTGTGAGAAGCCTCTTCTGCCTTACGTAGCAGTATTGAGGCCAAAATCTCGCCTCACTTCACTGGTCATCGTAGCACACTCCGGTACGCTCGCTTCCTTTACTTTTGCCAGCTCCGCTTTAATTTTAGGTCATCATCCATTTCATTCGCTCCGATCATCTGGTCAGAGCCTCATCTCCCACACTAGTCACATCGATCCGATCCTCGTGTCACCCCCACCTTCTCTTGCACCCTTTCCATCCTGTGTCTTGATCAACAGAGCAAGATTAGGCGTTGATCTCCCTCCTTGATTTCTACCGAGGATAGTCACTATTTACCATCGCTTTCTTTGGGTTTCTTTGCGAAATAACCTGACTGGGGCTACACCTCCAAGTCTTGCTTCTCCTTGTAGGTGTAGGTGTATGCGAGGAGGCTAGAATCCGGCCTCTGCATTTTAGGCAGAGTTCCTTCGGGAACTCCGAGCTTCATATCTTCATTTGATCGTTCCTTGCTCTATTAGAGCACTCCGGTTAATGCGCAGTACTTTTAGAGACTTGTTGAGCCTCTCAATGAGCCTATCAAAGCCTATGAGAGCCAGACATATTTGATCGAAGTTCACCCAGCTTTTGCTTCTTTATGTTCTTCAAGAGCCTTTCACGGACGTTGGATGAGTAGCCTTTCTTCCCAGATTTGATCTCGTCTGTTCATGCATGACAAAAAGTTGTGTGTCCCATCATAGTAGCGATATCTCAGATACGCACGTTCGCCTGCCATCTAAGCCGTGATATCTACCCACTAATGATGGTATGTATCGTACACTTGTTCCATGTTCTGCACCGTAGAATCTTTCCTAAATGTGCATCAGAGCTGCTAGAGACATCACATGCCCTTGGTTGTTCCTCATTTCACTAGCTTTTCATTTTTTTCCTCCGATTGATGTAGTCATTAAAACAAGATGTTTTCTCCTCTGATTTTCTTCTTCTATGATTGCTAAATCATGTGAGGGTGATTTTTTTATCAGAGAACCACTGATTTGAGAACACTCCTTCGATCTTCCCATCCTCCTGTCACATGTACCTAAACACCTATGAGCCTTTCTTTCCAATTTTGAATACTTTTAGACCTCTCTTACCCTTCCTTTTTATGCATGTAGGCTTGAGTATGGTGATAGCATCATAGCTGAGCACATAGGCTAATCGAAGGAATGGGATATCGGCAACTTCCACCAATCTCGAACGACCTGTCTCCATGAGGTAATCTTCTGGTCCCAACCGATCGTGGTATTGTTTTATTTCTTTCTAGATATGTTTTAATCCTAGATTTTATTTCCTTTCTTTATTTTAACTTTTAATTATGTTATTTAGCTTAGATCACCAGATTCAAAGTTCTTCGATGGCTAGCTCTGACAAATGATTTCAATGTGCTCTATCGTTTTCCACCGTGCCTTTCGCTCACATCACTTTCCCTCGTGATTCTGCTTCACCCCACTACACTCCATTCATCCAGATACACTATGGATATGGATCTTGTTGCTCTTCCTCTTTACTTCGTTGGATGAACCATTGCCTCGATTCTCTTAGCTTCTGTCCCCCCTAATATGGTCGAGGTAGTTTGCCCTCGACCCTTGTTTTCTTCTTGTGCAGGATTGAAGACCATATAACCAATTGGAGGAGTTTTGAGGTTCACCAGAGTTTCCTAGAGCTTACAATCTCCGCCAACCTCTTAGGATCCCTACGACCATTGTCGAAGACTTTTGCGCCTTCCAGCCGATGGAGGATCCTTGTAGGAAGCTTTTGGACCATTTTGGAATAGCATAGGACATCGGAGAAGGAAGTTCTCTTCGGAAGAAGCTCGCCTCGTCAGAGCGTGAGGTGGAAATGTTGGTGCTTTTTTGCACTTAAGCACCTGCTTATATTTGTATTTAATTTGGGTCCAAGAACTTTGAATTGTAGTTATATATTTTAGGACAATTTGCATATTCTCCCTTGAGCTTTATTTCAATTGCATATATGCCCCTACTAGGATATTACTTTTTGGGTGTTTGTTCTATTTACTAAATATAGTGTCCTCTCTACAAAAATCACCAAAAATAAGTTCAAGCTCCATAATGCACACAGTTTCATGTCACATTTTGAGATTTGCCATTTAGGACTTTTTAGTATTTTATAAAAATAAAAAAGAGAATAAATATTCCCTATTTGCATAACATTTTTGAAAAATTCCAAAAAAATATTTATTTTATTTATATTTTATCTTACCACTCTAGAAACCAAAAATCCTAAAAATAGAAAATTATAATACATAAAAATAAAAAAGCTCTAAAATCTAGTATAAAAGAATAAAAAATTTCCAAAAAACACAAAAATATTTATTTTGTCTCTGAATTTTCTTTATATTATTATCTTTCTATTAAAATTGATTTAAGGAATTTTGGACTTTATTGTTATTTTTCATCTTCATATCAATTCGACTTATTTATTTAATCTATGATTTGAGATATTTTTTACTTTAAAATTCGAATAAAAAATAGCAAAAGTAATGAAAAAATCACAAACATAGCAAAAAATTATTCAAAACCTGGAAATGTTTTATTTTGTATACTTTGACTAATTTTAGTTGTATATATAATTGTAGTACTCTATATTGTATATAAAGCATTATATATTCCTATAATATAGAGTCAAAAAGGAAAAGATGTTAGAATTTAGGAAAATATAAAAAAGTAAAAATCAGAATTCAAAACAAAAAATTTTAAAAACAAAAATATAAAAAAATAAAAAACCAATAAAAACAATAAAAAATAAGAAGAACACAACAAGTTATGCACTTCATTGCAAAATCTATCCATTCTGCTCCATGAGTTCAACCTCTACATACTTGCAAACTATGCACATATATTGTAGCATTATAATAAATTTTAACTCCACATTTTTTTTCATTACTTAATTCATATTGTGGGTTAATTTAATATACCGACTTCGATCTTGCATTGTGAAACCGTACGACCCTCGTGAAATCATGATTATCACATGTTCATCTAGAAGGGTTAATTTAAACAATACTAAGACTTTTAAAATTTAATAGCATTGTTGGAGATGTTAGAAGTCCCAAATTAAGTTGTATTTGGAAATATATAATGGTGATATTTGGTGATCTTGTTCCCTCAGGATTCCATTTCTAAAAATTCCAAAAAATAATAAAAAAAAGGAGCGGGGAGTAGGGAGTTACCTACCCCGGATGTAGGCTCCCTTTTACCAATCATATATCAGTTGAGAAGAAATTGTTTATTTTTACAATTTTGAAGTATAATATGAATGTTTTTGGTTGGAGTGTATGGTGTCCCTAGAAGATTAAAATTGACAACAACTTATGCCTTCATTTTAGATCTCGCAATACTGTTTATCTCAACTTTTTCTTGTATGATCTTTATTACATACCAAAATAAGGGTAAAATAGATCATTCATAAATTAAATTTAATCTTACATTTTTTTGCACATGATTATTTGATTAAATAAATTGTTCCTTTAACATATTCTGTTGAAGGAACAACACATATGATACTAATTTAATTAATACATAAATTTAATAAGATTCTTTTGAGTTGAAGTGATAAGTCACAAACCCCCTAACTTATTCAGATGTAATATAGTCTAGTGGTTCAAACCAAGTATCTCAAGACATATCTAGTAACTACGACACCAATAGAAAGCCATAGGGAACTTATGGGTTTGAATCCAAGAAATATGAAACATTAACAATGCATTGAAGGGATGATTTTAGGATTGTCCCCTCCACAATAATAGGGATAATCTATAACAATCCCCTGAGGGTCATACCTTTTTTTTTACTTTTCCATTGAAATATATAGGGATAGGTTCGATGGGACAGTTGACAATCATCGCCTCGAGTAACAGATGGAATGGTCTCAATTTTGACCATCTCAAACAGCTTTAGAGGAGGGGATGGTCAACTTTGACCGTCTTCTATGTTCGTTATGCAGGACAAGAAGAAATCGATTGACCCTTAGGTTTGTAAAGGGTACGGTTCAAGTTTCACCATCCCCTTTAGGCATCCCCAAAGGCCTGCTTGTTTGTAGTCACAAATCGTGCCACTATGGACACTTAGAGAAGTCAAGGAGGGTCGTCAAAGGTTTCTGTTAGTAGCAGTTGATAAGAGATCACAAACACATATGTTGATGTGCAAAACAAAGATGTCAAACAATTGTAAAAGCTTGAGGGAAGAATCATGAGAAGTAATGGAGCTCCCATTATTCCTGCATCAAGAGTAGCATGTTATTAGCATCTATGCTGCAAAAGTGGTCAATAAGAAGTAAGTGTGATTTTCTTCGTTAGGGAATAATGGCACAATCTCTAGATACAAACGATATGTAGTGCCACATCGGAATGCACAAATACTAAATTATGCAAGCATACCCAAGATGAGACACGTTGAGGGCACCCGACGATGGGTGTCACATATAAATGTGGTAGAAACTTGCTAAATGGATGCTGCGAGTTCGGGGCCCAAAAGAAGACTTGTCTTTGAGAATACTGAGGAAGATATACAGGGTGAATCATTCCCTAACAACAGACGCGATTCGTTTTGAGTCACCTCTCTAGCAAGGGATGCATGAAGTGCTTAGGCACATTTCTAATAGACCATCGCCAAAGGTAGGAGACAGGAGGGATTTCAGATTCTGGAGGGAGGATTGGACGGGGGAAGGGGCTCTGGAGAGGAGGTTCCCAAGGTTCTTTGCGTTGGCTGTTTTGAAGGAAGCAACTTTAAGGGAGTTAGCTGAGAGTGGGGGATGGAGGATCCCCTTTGCAGTGGTAGAAGGGAGGAGTTGGTGAGACTCTTGGATATGGTGCACTTGCAAGGAGACTTCTCTACGAACAGGGATCATTACATTTGGATGGACACTAGATTCTCTATCAAGCATCTTTATGAGGAGTTGAAGTTGGTGGCGCGGAGACAGCTAATCCAGAAATTGGCAAGGATATGAAGATCATTTGGTCTTGCAGGTTATCAAGCATGATCAAAGTTTTTTTGTGGTGTCTTAGGAAAAATAAGTTGTAAGAGAAGGTAAGGAGGGAAAAAATCTTGGGAACTCAGGAGGTGAGTTGTGATAGATGCGGAGATCAGATGGAGAACGCAGAACATCTATTTTTCACATGCAAGACTTCAGCAAAGGTATGGAGAGAAATGGATATCCATTGGTTAGACGTGAGCAGCTTGATGAACTTTTGTGAGGCAATAAGGAAGGTGGGAGGAAGCTCCATAGACGATGTGTCAAAAGCTTTTGTGGTGCTCCGAGCGATCTGGTTAGCAAGAAACGAGTTCATTTTCAAGAATCATAATTTTTACTCAGAAAATGTTGTATCACATTGTAGGACTTTAATTAATTTCTGGGAGGGTCAATAATTTTTGATGTAACCTTGAGCTTTATTGACTTAATATATCCGTGGTTACTCCCACATTGGAAGATCACCATCCTTGTTATAAAAAAGATCATGTTGACAGTTCAATGTAAAATCAAGGTGATGTAGAGGTCACAATGGATTCCATATAATCTGATATGATATAATCCTAATAAGTAGAATTGGATTCCATATAATCTGTAAATGAGATTTCATTAAATCAAATCTTGGAACGTTGATGGAAATTGAATGGATCTTTATTGATTGAAAGATTGAGACTGATTGAAATCTTAATTGATTAAGATTAATTATGACAATCAATATAATATTACATTTGGATTTATCAAAAAGAGGATGAGTAGTGGCATATCATCAGAACCACAACAAGAGAGGCATGCAACAATGTAATAGAGAGAGAGGAAACAAAGAGAATTGTACTTATTCCTTAGAGTGGTTTTCCTTCTCTTGATAGTGAGGAAAGGTGACTGACTCATTGTTATATTGTGGTGTCTTCCACTTCATGTGCTTCTCTTGTGGTATTTGAATATGCATCTACATCTGATCCATATTCCCAATAATTGGCAAAATAAATTTAAATTCTCATTCATGTGTTGATTGGCATGCTTTTGTAAAATTATAATTAATTATTAAATGGGATTTTTACCCAGCAGACCCTATAAACTTTGTCAATTACCTCCACGACCTTTGAAACAACCTAATACCCCCCCCCCTCTACCTCGTAAACTTGCCACTCTTACCCCATGAACCCTCCGGGTCATATGTTTTAAGCATGTGGGGGTTCTTCAGGTAATTTATAGGTCGATGGAGTAATTACGTTATACAAAAGTGTTGGACATGTGAGCCCACGGTGAGCCATTATGCAATAAATGTTATTGCAAATATCATTCCCTGATCTGAAATGAAGAATAAATAATTTGCATAAAAGGTCCCTCTGTACAATTAGGGTTACGTACCATGGCTATCTTAATGATCATACAGCTGTTGATTCAATAATTGAATCATAGAGGCTGGTGCTTGGATGAATATCTAAAGGGTTAGATTGAGGACTCATCAAGCACCGTCAAATGATTGTTAAGATGTGATCTCCAGCCTGAGTAGGAGATGGCAATCCTTTCTCACATAGGTTGATATCTGACCGACCTCTTGATGCAGGTCCTATGCATAGGAATAGAGATTCAGAGGTGTCAAATTAGTTAAGTCAAAGAGTTGACTTAACGAGATCGAGATAACCTAAGTCCTATGTTGAATGCAGTCACAGCATAGGCACGCATCCTCTGACCGGAGAAAGATGTATTGCTATATGTCTGAGTATGTACATTTGTCAGACCAATAGGTTGATGAACTAACCAAGGTCTATACACCGGCGCGCTGGTGTGCATATAAGGGCATATGAGTAATACGATCTCTCAAAGGGATCATACAGGTTCATTACTGAACCGGAAGACATGAGCTCACTCATGAGATATTGGGAAGAATCAAATTCTGTGCACGGTCGTCTCGCTTTGGAAGCTTGACTGAATTTGTAGGTTTGATATATACTTTTGGAAAGTATATGATCAAGACCTAGGTATGATATATGATTTTGGAAAGCATATGATCGATACCAAATCCCAATGATCAAATGAAGAAGACAGTGTAAAATTGATCTTGATCTTCGGGTTGACCATGGGTCTTCCAGTATGCAGAATGTACAGGTATTGGGAATACCTGAGGGTGATGTGATCAGAAACGATTGTATATCCATGACGCTTCCATTCCGAGGGAGTGATGAAACAGGTCTAGATTTTAGTGACTCCTTCCAGTAGAGAAGCAGTCTGATCTTAGTCCAAGTGTTGGACATTGGTCTGAATGAGATTCAGATTCAATGAGTAGATTAGATTTGCGGTCTTGATTTAATCAAGCATCTCTGGGAGGTCCGTAAGATCTGGATTTGAGATGAAATCTCAACATTTAAGTCACTATACATGGAATAATACAATCGTCCTGTCCTTATCTCCAAGTATCTGCGGAGAAAGCACATTATTCCTGAAAGGGTTCAAGAATAATTCATTTGATGAAATTCATATCCAAGCAAGAAGGACTTGATGATTAAATGAGATCAAGCATAATATGAATGAGATTCATATTGTGAGAATTATTATCTAAGATAATTAAATGGGATTTAATTATCAAGGATTAGAGAATATGGATAATACTATCCATAATATTTGTGTATTATAAATATGATTTATAATATACGTATATTAAAGAGAGAGAATTTATGTAAATAACATTTGTTAATTAATAATGTGGATTGGATTCACATTGATTAATTAATTGGAAATGTAATTTACAAATTAGTTTGGGTTGTGAATATGATTCACATATTTTCAATGGCATGATTGAAATATTCACAAATTAATTTGGAATTAATTTGGTGGATATTTTTGTGACAATTAAGAGATAATGTGATATAATAAAAAAGGGAGATAAAAGCCACAAATAATGAGGTGGCGTCACCCATGAAAAAGTCATGGGTAACTCCCCTTTTTTAGGAGGATATATTATCTCCAATTTTTATTATCTTGATTAATCTCTTAACTAATTTATTTATGTTAAATTAAATTGTGTTGATAATGTTGCAACATATATTTAATTTAATTATAAATAAATGTTGTTGGTTTTAACCAACAACAATCATAGCCATTGATTTAACATAGACCAAGCATGGTTGTTGGATCTTTGTGTCCCATAGATTGAGATCCATTAGATCCTAAACTGATATAAAATGAGGTCTAGGGTAGCCTTCCAAAGTACATCATTAAGAGTTGTACAAGGTTACAACTCTCTCTTTCTCTCTCATATTCTCGTCCTCTCTCTTTCTCTCCTCCAAAAGATGGTCGTCCATCTTGTGTTGAGAAAGGAGAGACTCTCGGCTTCTTCTTCGACGACTCGAGGATCTCCTTCTTCTTTGGAGTTTCTTACTCTAAATGAAGATGACGGATTTCGTTTGATGAAATCAGGGGATCCATTGCTTGGATCTTCATCGAGGATTACGGTATGGACGCGACTCATCATCGTACCCGCGAGTGCGTTCTTCGTGAATCGGACTTGAGACAGGAGGATCTCTACTTTGGGATCTCACGATCGCAACCACGCTTCAAGAGGTATTCCTTATAGTTTGTTGTTTGATGAAACGATCCGAGAAGTGTTCTCGTGATCATGTGGTTTCATCTTTAGATTTAAAATTTTATTTTCTGCCGCATCTAGCGACTTGTGCGACTCGAAATGACTATATTCACTGTTGCGGGAACTGCGTATTTAAACGTAATTAATGAGATAATTACGGTTTTAATCCGCCTCGAAATGCATGTATTATCACTTGAGTTCTTTAATAAATCAAATAGGCAATCTTTGGAAACTGAGTTTGCATTTTTTGGATTTAAATTGATCAAGATAACTTAATTTTAGTGATTGGGGGTCACTGCTGGAAATTAACATTTGTGATCTTGAACCTAGTGATAAGTCATTCACTATTGCGGGAACTGCGGATTTAAACGTAATTAATGAGATAATTACGGTTTTAATCCGCCTCGAAATGCACGTATTATCACTTGAGTTCTTTAATAAATCAAATAGGCAATCTTTGGAAACTGAGTTTGCATTTTTTGGATTTAAATTGATCAAGATAACTTAATTTTAGTGATTGGGGGTCACTGCTGGAAATTAACATTTTTTGATCTTGACCTAGTGATAAGTCATTCAATTATCATGATGAAAAATAATTGTTAATTTTCTGGAATAATTAGTGATAAATATTTGTGAAATATTTAAAGAGATAATTATTTCATTGAATGACATTTTCCTAAATCACAATGATGAGATGTTAGATCTTGATCATTGGCTTCATCAACAAACATTGATTTCATGAAAACCATAGTTTATCCTACAATAGTTGTAGGACAATATTTACGTGAAAACCCTCTTGCTTGAATAGGATTGGGGATTTGTTTAGGAAATCTCCTTATAATATAATCAAAATTATTTTGATGTATATTATATGATATAATTTCGATTCAAAAACCGATGAGCATCTCAAAGTACATGATGATCTATCTGGTATTATCCTTTTCCGAGGCGGATGTGGTGCCTAGTCGGAGAGCATTGGGGTCGCGGGTTGCAACGTATGTGGTCCGTCCCACTCTCGTCGGTACTGGCCATGACAGCGGGTAGGGATTGTATAATGCCAGAGAAAGTCAATGTGTATTTTTTTAATTATTAAAATTCGAATAATACGTACTTTGAGATAATACCTACTATTCAAGTAAAAGACATGTTTGTTGATTGATGATTGGATTGATGATTAATTTAATGTGATTAAATTAATTATATCCAATAAACACTCTATTATGAATAGATGTGTATTTCCCTTGGAAGAATTAATTATGTGAATATGATTCGCGATAATTAATTACAATTTGAATATGAGGTGGAGGATCACATAAGTGACATCCATGGTCTCCCGTCAAGGCAAAGAATTCCGTCGCCAATTGTTGTATATATGAGACGCCTGTCCGAAGTGACAGATCCTATATATGATTTAATTGGATCGGGTTCTTTGCTTCTCGAAAGAGTAAGGCCGTATACGTAGTGACCCCAATATCGGGTCCTCATATTATTGGGGCGATATTGGATTGCGTATAGCGAGTATTAAGCCTGTTGACGCTTGGTTCAATTAATGACGGGTCAACATTGCCTTAGGGGTGGTGGGCCCGGGTGTTAAAGACCGAATTGGGAGATGCAAGTTGGACTTGCAAGGCGGAATGTGTTCCCGCTTCTTTTTATCCGAGTTGTAGGTTCTCATATTATTGGGATGCAACGAAGATAGGAAAGGAGATCCCAGATCTTACTAGAGATATAATGGTAAGAATATCTCTTACATTGAAAGTGATTAAGGGAATGAACTTTCAGTGTTGACAAGGTAAGAAAACTTTGATATAAAAATTCCTAAATCAAAGTAAAATATGTATATATAATATATATACCCTTATGCAAATTTCTTATTTCAGATAATCCTTCATTAAACCCACTCAATGTTATATTCAATAATAACCAGTAAAATATCATGGATTGGACTCATGATCCAGATATTGTACTTACAATTAAACACATAATGTATGTGGTTGCAGTGTGCAAGTTCCCTCAACATAATGAGGAAGGACAATTAAATAAGACAATAAGACATCACCTTAGGGTTTGAATGTCTCGATAGTCTTGATCTTTCATCGAGTGTACTTTAGAAGTGACATGTCGATGGTGATCGTAATTGTCGGATAATCCTTATAAAATAAAAGAAGATAGTTTGCATACATATGTGCTCTAGACATTTAATCATGAATGACATGGTTCTCTGCATTATGCAAAATGGTGGCTCGAAAGAGATGATGTATTCAAAATGTTTGAATACCTACCTGAACCTAAATCTCTGAGAGTTGAGATGTATGTAGATATGATGAGTGTCATCATTCTACTATCGATACTCAAGTCATTCATGAAGCTTCATGACATTCATATTGTATGAATTTAATGAAGCATGTATAAATGTTGAAGTGCTCTTGTATTGAAATCTTTTGAATTCAACATAAGAGATTCTTTGTCTTGAACAATGGTTGTTTATAGATGAAGAGAGCACAGTGGAAGCATGGGTTGGACTCATGTGAGAAGGAAAGTCAAAGAGTTGATTGTACTTCTGTGACTTCCATATGACATCCAAAGAGTTGGATGAATGCCAATACTGCAATAAGTTGATGTGTTGATAGTATGACTATCAAGTCTGTCTAAAATCCTTAGTGAAGGATTCAGATAGAGCATTAGAATAATCTACATATAATCATTGACTCTGACTTTCTTATTTCATAAGATAAAGTCTTACAATTGTATCCCAATCTTCTAATGACATTTGCAATTGGTTGCATATATATATTAGAAGATTAGAAATTTGATCTTAAGGTTTACTAATCATTTACATGGATATTGATGTAATTGTTGCAGCAATCTCTGTTGGATAGATGGACTTCATATTCTCAGTGGGAGAGCCCTTAGTCTTAGAGAGTGTCTCTATGACCTAGATATTAGAATACCCTCATTGTTTGTTTCTAAATATTGGAAATAAACATGAATTCTGAGATAGAACTATCATAAAAGGTTATGATGGACATATTTCAGATAGTAATCTAACATCTAGTGGACTCCACAAAAATTAGAAAAATTAATGAATGGTTCATTAAGATTTCTAATACTAAAAATTAAACCTTGATAGATCAATAGGAGGATGAACATCATTTGACAATGATCTGGCATCAAGCCTTGGACATATGTCTATTGATATGATCAATAGACTAGTAAGAGATGAAACTTTAGAATGTCTAAAAAATTTCAAATCTAACATACTTGTGAATATTGTATTTGAAGAATGTCCAATACACCCTTCTCTTAGGAAAGGTGCAAGATGTCAAGGTATTCGGGATCGCATACATATTGATGTATGTGGATCATCCATATCATAGCAAACATTATGGATATATGATATCTATTGATGATTATGTATGATATGAGATTTCTTCTCTTCACCTGAGAGACCTTTGAAATGTTCAAAGATTTCATTTTTTTTGGTTTAGAACCAAAGTTTGAAGGAAGATTAAATGAATTTGATCTAACCAAGGTAGCAAGTACCTGTTAGATGAATTCAAAGAATACCTTATGAAGATATGAATATCATTTCTATCTCAATACTCCTAACATACATAAACTCAATGGAGTTGTAGGGAGATACAATTGGATCATGTGTGACATGATTTGATCAATGATGAATTTTAGCATAATTATCCCTTAGTTTCCAGGTATATATGTGTAGTAGAGACTACAATATATATCCTTAATAAGGTTCCATGCATGTAAGCTAGAATCTAGCACTTGAGAGTGCTACTTCATTAGGAAAATAAAGGATGGTATTGGATACCTACTTTATGACCTTGAGATTCTTAGAAGATCTCATTTCTGAGAATGTGATTCTTAGTGGATGATTCTCTTGAGAATCAAGATGAAAATGAAGTGTAGGAACTCATCTAATCTTGAGAAGATGATGAGGCTCCTGAAATCAGAAACTAAAAGGGACAATTAAAGATGAAGCACTAATACCTCTTCAAATAAGTTTGAGGATGTATTCCATGTGTCAGTCAAGTCTGACAATGATCGGACTTCATGTGATGAAGCTCCTGAGGATCATGGCATGGAAAGATGGATATTAGTAATAAAGTCTAAAGTAGACTTCATATACAAATGTTGTATATGGACCCTAGAGGATCCACCTATAAGGGTAAGACCCATAAAGGTGTAAATGGATCTTCAAGAGAAAGGGAACCTGATGAGAAGGTAGAGACCTTCAAAGCTCAGTTCGTAGCCATGAACTACACACCGGAAGAGAAGACATTGCTTGCAATGAGACTTGCTCTTCGGAAACCATGCTTAAAATCATCAGAATATTACTAACCTTAGCTATACAACTTGACTATTGCATCTTCAAGATTTAAGTCAAGATTGCTTTCCTCTAAGAATACCTCTCTAAGGATATTCACATGAAGTAGCCCCAGGGCTTCATGGTTGGGGAAAGTAAGGTGTGAAAGCTAAAGGAATCCATCTGTGGACTCAAATAAGCTTCTTCTTTTTGGAACATAAGATTTGATGAAATTATAAATGTTATGATTTCAAATAGAATCTTGATGAACCATGTGAAGCTTAGTGGGAGTGACATTGTGTTCATCGTGCTAAATGTAGATAATATCCTAATCATTTGGAATGATATAAGGATGATAATAAGTGTTTCATAGACTGGCTATTCCATGCCTTGAGATATGATCTCAAGAATACCTCTTAGATCTTAGTTCTGAAGTTGTTCAGAAGCAAAGAAAAGAGGGTATTGGGACTGTCACATTTGTAGTACACCTTGGACATATTCCATTCTTGGAAATTCCAAGAAAGGCTTCCTTCCCTTGAGATTTGGTACTGATCTATCTAAAGGGATAGCACCTCAAAGAGTTGAGGAAGTGAATGCTAGAACTTCTTGCACTTGTGCATCAGTTACAAGAAGCTAAGTCTATACTAGATGTGTACAAAAGCCAGATATCTACCATGCAGTGGGAGTAGTAAAGTGTTGCTAGTCTTACTATGGAGAAAGAACACTTGATTGCAGTAATAACGGTATCTTCAAAGATGACAAGGCTTTAGAGATGGTGATCTCTAAGTCTTATCTTCATGAGCTTAAGACTTTATAGATAGAGATCTAAAAGGTCTTAGTTGTGGATACCTTGAGAGATAGTGATCTCCCGAAATAAGGATATTCTGATAAGGATTATGGAAATATTGGTTATAATAGTTATTGAGCCATAGTGTCAAGGATACTATAACTGCTTTGACTAGATTGAGTATTGGTTACATTAGATGCAACATTCGTATTGGATGCGAGCACTGTTACTGGTGATATGCAAGTGTCGTAAAAGGACTTGGCATAGTCTCGCAGGAACAGAGTGACTGATCAGCTTACCTAGCTATTTTTAAATAGCCTATGATTGTCACATGAGTGTGGGTTTAAATGATTAGCCCATTAATGGCTCTCTGGGCTAGTGGGAGATTGTTGGACATGTGAGCCCACGGCGAGCCATTATGCAATAAATGTTATTGCAAATATCATTCCCTGATCTGAAATGAAGAATAAATAATGGGCATAAAAGGTCCCTCTGTACAATTAGGGTTATGTACCATGGCTATCTTAATGATCATAAAGTTGTTTATTCAATAATTGAATCATAGAGGCTAGTGCTTGGATGAATATCTAAAGGGTTAGATTGAGGACTCATCAAGCACCATCAAATGATTGTTAAGATGTGATCTCCAGCCTGAATAGGAGATGGCAATCCTTTCTCACATAAGTTGATATCTGACCGACCTCTTGATGCAGGTCCTCTGCATAGGAATAGAAATTCGAAGGTGTCAGATTAGTTAAGTCAAAGAGTTGACTTAACGAGATCGAGATAACCTAAGTCCTATGTTGAATGCTGTCACAGCATAGGCATGCATCCTCTGACCGGAGAAAGTTGTATTGCTATAAGTCTGAGTATGTACATTTGGCAGACCAATAGGTTGATGACCTAACCAAGGTCTATACACCGACGCGATGGTGTGCATATAAGGGCATATGAGTAATACTATCTCTCAAAGGGATCATACAGGTTCATTACTGAACCGGAAGACATGAGCTCACTCATGAGATATTGGGAATAATCAAATTCCGTGCACGGTCGTCTTGCTTTGGAAGCTTGACTGAATTTGTAGGTTTGATATATACTTTTGGAAAGTATATGATCAAGACCTAGGTATGATATATGCTTTTAGAAAGTATATGATCGATACCAAATCCCAATGATCAAATGAGAAACTTAGTGATCAGACCCTGAAGAAGATAGTGTAAAATTGATCTTGATCTTCGGGTTGACCATGGGTCTTCCAGTATGCAGGATGTACATGTATTGGGAATACCTAAGGGTGATGTGATCATAAACGATTGTATATCCATGACGCTTCCATTCCGAGGGAGTGATGAAACGGGTCTGGATTTTAGTGACTCCTTCCAGTAGAGAAGCAATCTGATCTTAGTCCAAGTGTTGGACATTGGTCTTAATGAGATTCAGATTCAATGAGTAGATTAGATTTGCGGTCTTGATTTAATCAAGCATCTCTGGGAGGTCCGTAAGATCTGGATTTGAGATGATATCTCAACATCTAATTCACTATACGTAGAATAATACAATCACCCTGTCCTTATCTCCAAGTATCTGCGGAGAAAGCACATTATTCTGGAAAGAGTTCAAGAATAATTCATTTGATGAAATTCATATCCAAGCAAGAAGGACTTGATGATTAAATGAGATCAAGCATAATATGAATGAGATTCATATTGTGAGAATTATTATCTAAGATAATTAAATGGGATTTAATTATCAAGGATTAGAGAATGTGGATAATACTATCCATAATATTTGTGTATTATAAATATGATTTATAATATACGTATATTAAAGAGAGAGAATTTATGTAAATAACATTTGTTAATTAATAATGTGGATTGGATTCACATTGATTAATTAATTGGAAATGTAATTTACAAATTAGTTTGGGTTGTGAATGTGATTCACATATTTTCAATGGCACGATTAAAATATTCACAAATTAATTTGGAATTAATTTGGTGGATATTTTTGTGACAATTAAGAGATAATGTGATATAATAAAAAAGGGAGATAAAAGCCACAAATAATGAGGTGGCGTCACCCATGAAAAAGTCATGGGTGACGCCCCTTTTTTAGGAGGCTATATTATCTCCAATTTTTATTATCTTGATTAATCTCTTAAATAATTTATTTATGTTAAATTAAATTGTGTTGATAATGTTGCAACATATATTTAATTTAATTATAAATAAATGTTGTTGGTTTTAACCAACAACAATCATAGCCATTGATTTAACATAGACCAAGCATGGCCGTTAGATCTATGTGTCCCATGGATTGAGATCCATTGGATCCTAAACTAATATAAAAGGAGGGCTAGGGTAGCCTTCCAAAGTACATCATTAAGAGTTGTACAAGGTTACAACTCTCTCTCTTTCTCTCTCATATTCTCGCCCTCTCTCTTTCTCTCCTCCAAAAGATGGTTGTCCATCTTGTATTGAGAAAGGAGAGACTCTCGGCTTCTTCTTTGACGACTCGAGGATCTCCTTCTTCTTTGGAGTTTCTTACTCTAAAGGAAGACGACGGATTTCGTTTGATGAAATCAGGGGATCTCATCGAGGATTGCGGGATGGACACGACTCATCATCGTGCCCGCGAGTGCGTTCTTCGTGGATCGGACTTGAGACAGGAGGATCTCTACTTTGGGATCTCACGATCGCAACCACGCTTCAAGAGGTATTCCTTATACATTGTGGTTTGATGAAACGATCCGAGAAGTGTTCTCGTGATCATGTGGTTTCATCTTTAGATTTAAAATTTTAATTTCCGCCGCATCTAGCGACTAGTGCGACTAGTTGTTCCGATTGCATACGATGCGATCGACACGCTTCCGTGATGCGCTTAAGGATTCCCAATATCCTTCAAAAAGGTCGTAGAGGCATTTTAAAATGTTTATAAGGTCTGCTGGGTAAAAATCCCTTATTAAATTTGCTATGTGAATATTCTAAATTTTGTGAGTTTAAATAGATTAACAAATGGAGTTCTTGTATGGAAATATTATAAGACTAACCCCATTAGATGTTTGTTTCTATAACTTGATAGAGGATAAATAGAGTCATTCCCTTTTGTATATTAACTACACTATAGCAAATATTGGGATTAGTCTTTTATTGTTTATAAAACTATTTTTTTGTGGTGTATCCAGAATACATGATCAAACTATGCATTTATATTATATAATATATTCCTTGGAGACTCCAACAACACTATCTAATAAATTTATACGTGAAAGTAATACAAAATTTTATACACGCCATTAAAGAATATGCCAACAAGATGAACTCTAGAAAAGAAAGGTTTTCCCTTCTTATTTGTTCAATACTATTATAAGGTCATTGTAACTTACAACATATCTTCACAATAGAAAATACTTAAGGAGATACATATTTTATAACTCTCCAAGAGTTAGTATTTTCGTTCCATTCATAGGCACCATGTTCTCTAATCTCAATCTTGCTATTAAAATCATATGGTCCTCCATTATTTTTTGAATATACCACGAACTCTCGCATATATTTTCCTCGTACAACACAATATTCACTTGCATAATAATTCTTGATGAGGTCAAAGTCTATGATCACCTCGTGCCCATAATGAAGGGGATATTCTATATAACTTATCATTTCTACCTGGTCAGACAAATAGCATCCAAGAACCAAGTTCTTATAATGCTTCACCTTATTCACTATCTCCAGCTTTCCACCACTTGCAGAAGTAATGAGGATCATGAACATCATTCCCAAAATGAGATAGAATTGTTTACTACTTTGGATGTGAGCCATGATTTGTTTCACTTGATTTTTCAAATGATAGTTTTCATATAAATAGATATAAAAGAGTACATATAAATAGATATAAGATAGTAACATAAGACAATTAAGGAATAATTGTCGTTACTTAACAAACAAAAACATATTGAGAGCTAAACCAATTGTTACATATTTATTTATTTATCTAGAGTAAAATAAGAACACTAATAAATGTTAGAAGAGTTTTATTTTGAGATCATTTTTTAATATGTTCTTTTGATAATATTTTAAAAGTTTTAACATGTGTATTAAGCTTTAGAATGATGTTATATTTTACAACTACATTTGTGCGTGTTTTCATAAATTAAGCTTATAGGTTTTCGTAAATCGATATTATTGCTCTAATAAATAGCTAAAGCCCCTATAAATGCTCCTTTCATGAACATGTATGAAGTGCGTGAAAGTACAAGTGATATGAGGTTCATATTCCTCAAGTAACTCGAAAGTGACCAAGTCGATGTTTGGAGAAGGATAAGTAGCCACATACATCAAGCAAAGTCTGACCACCATTTGAGGGATCATTGCTGGTCACAGATATGGTAAATGGGATAGATATTCTACCACGTAAGAGAAAGACACTTTGTTAATCTCACTAGATATCCGTACTATAAGAAGAATGGAGAGTAGAGGTTACCAAACAAGACAATGAGTACCTATCTTCCGAGTAGTTACCTCTAATCCGAGATATCCCCTAAACTTGAATGGTAACATTGTTCTGTACCCTCAATGATAATTCGATTTTTTTTCTTATTCATAAATTCAACCATTTTATGCAAATATTATGAAACAAAAATATTTATCCAAAATAAAGAAGTTGAAGTGATAAACATAATAGATCAAACTTATTTTGGAATATGGAGTAATTGAATAACAAATTATTATATTACTATTTTATCATTAAGTTTTCTCATTCGATCATTGGGAGTTGGTATTAATCATATACTTTCCAAAAGCATATATCGTACCTAGGTGTTGATCATATACTTTCCAAAAGTATATATCATACATATAAATTCAGTCAGGCTGACAACCGTGCACGGATCTTCCCAATATCTCGTGAGTGAGCTCATGTCTTCCGGTTCAGTAATGAATCTGTATAATCCCTTTAAGAGATCATATTACACATATGCCCTTATATGCACACCAGCTCGCAGGTATATAGACCTTGATTAGGCCATTAACCTATTGGTCTACCAAATGTACATACGCAGACATATAGTAACACATCTGTCTCCGGTCAGAGGATGCGTGCCTATACCGTGACAGCATACGACATAGGTCTCTGTTTATCTCGATCTCAATAAGTCAACTCTTTGATCTAACTAAAATTACACCCCCGAATCTCTATTCCTATGCAGAGGACATGCATCTAGAGGTCGGTCAGATATCGGCCTTTAGAGATAAGATTGCCATCTCCTACTCAGGCTGGAGATCACGTATTAACAATCATTTGACGGTGCTTGATGAGTCCTCAATCTAACTCTGTAGATATTAATCCAAGCACCAGCCTCTATGATTCAATAATTGAATCAACAACTGTATGATCATTAAGATGGTCATGGTACATAAAGCTAATTGTATTAAGGATCCTATTATGCAAATTGGTTATTCTTCATTTTAGATTAAGGAGTGAATTGCAATAAAATTTATTGTGTAATGGCTCGTCGTGGGCTCGCATGTCCAACTGTCCACATCACGACATCCCCAAGCCCAACTTAGTGCAGAGTTTCTTTTGTTGGCTGACACCAGAGCTGCAGGGGCTTGTGAATGCTTCTTGTGAGGGCTCTTACTTTGCTAAAGACGAAGACCAGTTCCGGGCCATCTATGAGGAGATGGCCGAGAACTATACAATGTTGTCTTAGACCAGGCTCTACACTCAGGGGAAGCCTCCACCCCAAGCAGTAACCTATCACAGGATATCACAAGTTGATGTGGGTCCATCAACTTGTTATTCAACAACCGCAACACAGGTAGAGTCGCCGACCGTTGATATGGACATCATCAGCGAGAAGCTGGACCGCATCGAGATTATTAAGAAGAAGCAACGATAGGGCATGACTCTGATAGATCAGTTGGCATAGACTTTAAGTGACCTGAAGACCCATATCATATGTCTTCAGGAGGCACAGACGGCTTCTCAGCCCCATCTCAGGTCACGAGCTGATCCTATCAATAGCTCGTCCCAACACTCTACCTCGCTTTGTCAGGTTCACCACATATAGGCGGAGCCATACCAGCAATTGCAGCACCAATATCCTTAGTCGTCGCCATGTTAAGACACTCAGATGGTGGTATATCAGCAGGATCAGACACTGGCAGTTCTTCCTCTTACCCCTACAAGCAGGACCCGTTGATGGAAGTCAACGGGATTTGGTACAACCGACAACAGCTCGAGATCCGTCGAGATCATCCCGTATTTAGATGGTCGACTAGAGGTGCCTCGTCCCAGCAGCAACCTCCAGCTCAGGGCGGACAGTTCAGCTAGTAGTGACAGCAGCAGCTTCAGTTCTCTCACCAGCCACAAGAATAGCATTTCCAGCTAGGTCCTCGTCGCTACCAGCTGTGGAGGAAGCACCAGCAACAACCTCAATAGTATTATCAGCCTCCCCCTCACCAATTCCAGCAGCAGTCTCCCTTTCAGCAAGGCAACCCGTCCGATTCTCATGGGCCAGCCTAGGAGAACCCTGCTCTTGATTATCTAGCCTAGCTACTCGCAGACTAACATGCCACATTTAAGAGGGAGATGGGTGAGTTCTGCCTATAGATCATCAAAGGAAAGGTTGCCATACCCGCTCAGATCAAGCCTAACTCGAATAATCTAAAAAGAAAATCTGAGCATGTACAAATCACAAATACTACCACTCCTAATGATTTATTGGGTGACATTGCTTCATATACATTTGATGTTGACTTAGTTACACTTAGGGGCAGTAGGATGCCAGCCAGCGATGCCTAGTCTGAGCGATGACACCACGAGGATGCTGGAGAGCCAGACGAGGAGGATAGCAGTGTTGATGCCACCAAGGATAATGATGATGGTGGTGTTGACGCCACCAAGGACGTTGATCCAACCGACGATACTAAGGTCGTTGCTTCTCTAGATATAGAGGGTGGTACTGATTCCACCATATTACATGATGATGAGCTAGAGTGCGGTGTTGATGCTGTAGTTTTGATACCGTGGACATGGTCTAGGGCGATAGGTTTATTCTCTTTTTGACTGACTAGTTGCCCCGATTGCATATGATGCGATCGACACGCTTCCATGATGCGCTTAAGGATTCTCAATATCTTCAAGTGGTATCAGAGCCATAGGTCGAATAAGGTTATGGATATGATCCATAGACCTAGGATGACTTGGGCTTGAAAGGGCCGCAAAAGTTTTGTCGCATTTTAATTTTCGCACCTCTGTCAAATTGGAATTTTTCGGTACTGTTAAATTGTTTAAATACGCAATTTTCAATTGGATTTTGTTCCCTATTAAATAAGAAAACCATAGGATCTGAGTTTATGTAATTTGGACTTGATTTGCTCAAGATATGGCCTTTTGAATATGCATGTATTCACAGTTGCGGGAACTGTGGATCTAATCGTGATTAATGAGTTAATTATTGTTTTGATCCGCCTCGAAATGCATGAATTATCACTTGATTTCTTTAATAAATCAAATTGTCAATCTTATGAAACTGATTTTGCATTTTTTAGATTTAAATTGATCAAGATAAGTTAATTTTAGTGATTGGGTCACTGCTGGAAATTAACATCTTTTGATCATGAACCTTGTGATAAGTCATTCAAATATGATGATGAAAATTAATTGTTAATTTCTGAAATAATTAGTGATAAATATTTTTTGAAATATTTAAAGAAATAATTATTTCCTTGAATGACAATTTGCCTAACCTTGATGATAAGATAATTGATATTGATCATTGGTTGATATGAAACCATCAACAAACTCTTTTTTTTCATGAAGAACCTTAGTTTATCCTATAATAGTTGTAGGATAACTTCTACATGAAAAACCCTCTCGCTTGAATAGGATTGGGGATTTGTTTAGCAAATCTCCTTATAATATAATCAAAATTGTTTTGATGTAATATTATATGGTATAATTTCGGTTGAAAAACCGATGAGCATCTCAAAGTACATGATGATCTATCTGGCATTATCCTTTCCTGAGGTGGATATGGTGCCTAGTCGGTGAGCATTGGGGTCGCAAGTTGCAACGTATGTGGTCCGTCCCACTCTCGTCGGTACTGCTCATGAAGCGGGTAGGGACTCGATAATGCTGGAGAAGTCAGAGTAAAAGGATCACAGATTGAACAACATTGTTCTTATTTATAATTGAATCATCATGTACAATTGGAAGACTAGAATGTGTACAATCATCTAATATAGGGGGAAACTAAAAACATGAAGCTTGGCTTTATTGATCGACATGAGATCGGTTGTTGTTGCAGCTTTCTCCTTGGCTAGCTCGGACCGTCCTTACCTTTTATTCTATTTTGGGTTTTTTTTTCATTTTGTTCATTTTTTATATTTTTTGTGATGGTGTGTCTCCCCCTTCTTTTTTGTCACCCGACCCTATTGTTGGATCAGTCGATGCAGAAGATGATGATTCACTAGTTGACACTTTATTCTTCTCCTTAGCGGTTGCATACGGTTGCATGGCCCTACCGCTCTTGAGAATCACAACATTAGATATCATAACAGAATCATTTATACCTGATTCATTGGGATTAAAGGATATATCATGAACTACCTGGCCTTTGCGCTTGAAATTATTGGGATTGGCCTCAAACTGTGCTAGAATGATTGTCTTGGTGGTGGTGAGGTCATCGAGTTTCTGGCTTATCTCTATAAGGTTCTTCACCAACTGAGCCAAAACAGTCCAAGGATAGGTTGACATGCGCGACCTCTGACGATTCAGCATGCTGACCACGCTGAGATTGATAGTCATGTTGTGGAGTGATGAATCCCCATTCATCACTCTTTATTCTTTTATTTTAGCTAAGTATCTTGGCAAAGCATCATGTATATTGTGGTAAATACAATAAATTATCAATAAGCATGCATTTGTTAATATCTAATAATTAGCATGTATTTGTGAAAAATAAAAGAATAAAAGAAAAAGAAGGAAATATTCAGAATAAATATTGAGTGATCTGAACCTAAGAGAGGGTCCAACATGGGCCTGATCGCCAAATAAAATAAGTAGAGAGAGATAGGGTCACTCTACCTTTTACATACTCCTTCCTATGTGTATATATTTTATTTTTACAAAAATATAATAATAAAAAGATGCTTTTATCCCCTGTATATATATTTCTAAAAATAAAACAAAAATTATAAAAATAAAATAAAAATAAAATTCTCTCTCTCTTACCTTATACATAATACATGTATATATGTACCATATACATATTTATTTTACACTTGTAAATAAAAAATAAAAATAAAATTATTTTAAACTCCAAATAATATGTTGTAAATAAATAAAATATAAAAATGGGGTATTTGTACAAAAATAAGAAATTAAAAAATTGTATAAAATACATAGGTATTATATATTTGTATATAATATAGTATATTGTATATACCAATTTATTTTTCATAAAATTAATTAAAAAATCACAAAAAATAGTTTTGAAAATAATAAATATTATTCATTTTGAACATTTTTGATTTAATTTCTATTTTTATTTAATTTATAATTCTTTTTGACCGGTCTATTTTCTGATTGGTCCAGGAGGGATGTTGACCCCGGTCAACTACCCCTCCCGGATACTCCTAGCACGCGGATCCGAGTTTTGCGCATGTTTCTTCCAATTTTCTCGACCGGATCCTGCTTCCTCTTGCCCCGAGTTCGGCGCCTGCACCTCCCTAGTGGATCAGTGATCCTCGCGGATCCTTAGGGAGTTGCGGATCGACCTCGGATTGCGTGCCCTAGACTGATTGCTCTGACCTCCTGTGATGGCTATATATTCTTCCATCGCCTCTCCTGTTTACCAGCTCGTGTCGCACCCTTCCCTGCTACCCTAGAACCCTTCGCTTTGGTGACAACAACCGGAGGGTACCCTTGGTGATCGGAGAGGAGCGTTGCAACCGACGCTCAAGACTCGTGGCCGGAGCACCGCCTCGACGAGCCTCCCCCGCCCTTTCGTTGCGAGGTCAAGGCAACGACCACCACCGACAACACCCCCTGGAGCTTAGGATTCCACTAGGACCTTCAGGTATCGATCCCGTAGTACTTAGCTCCCTTATCTGATTTGATCTTTAGTTCATCTTCCGCCGCACTTCCGCTAGCTCCTACCAGCCGGTCGGAGCCTCTTTAGCCACTCCCATCTGTTCCGATCGACTACCCCGTTCATCCCCCATCTTCCTACGCAACCTGATCAACCTAAGTCTCGATTATCACGTTGAGATTAGGATCTGGGTATCCTCTACCACCTTCGCTGGAGACCCAAACCCCCATTCGTCGCCACTTATCTTTATCTTAGGCTAAATAACCCCGAACGGAGCCTTGCTCCGAGTCCGAGCTTTACCCCGTAGGTCTCAGTGTGCGTGGAACGACCCAGATACACCTTTGATCACCTTCACTAGAGCTCGCCCAGCACCCATCCATTGTCCTGGAGATCCGACCATCAGCGAGCCCATCCGACCGAGCGCACCTGACGTGGAGGAGCCCCACGACTTGTTTGCCACCGTACGATCTTTCATCAGAGTCACTGATCTCCCTCGGTGCTCCGGTGAACTTCGCCCAGGTGGAGTTCTTCTTGAGCCCCTCACCGGCGTTGGATTACGACTCTCTGCCAGACTCCATCGTAGTCGTTCAGCGCCTGCAGTTGTCAGGTCGTTAGATCTGACATCTAATAGCCTCCGTACCGCCCACGTAGCTGACGTCAGACGACCGTTGGATCGGTCACCTGTAGATGCCATAGCCGTACGCCCTCGCCCTGTCAGAGCCTGTCACCTGTCCACCCCACGTGCAGTGCACGTGTTACATGGGTAATTTGCTCATTCTCCCCTGCATTTATTCCAGTTTGCATATTAGCCCCTGTTTTTCTTTATTTGCATTTTAGTCCTTCCTGTGTGGCTTCACATGTTTCGCCACGTGTACTTGTGGGTTATTTGCAGTAATCATCCTGGACTTGCTCTCTGTTATGATTTGAAGATATAGTTTTGGTATTTGCAATTATACCCCTGTGAATGGTGTTTTCCAGCATGTGCGAAAATTGATGTGAAAATTGTAGTTGGGGCTCTATAATTTTTCTGTGTGTAATTATATAGCCCCTAAAACATATTTTACTTGCAGATTAGTCTATGTATGTTGTGTGTTTAGTTTTTGATTCAATAAATAACAAACATTGTCCAAAAATCTCAAGATTTTAACACATGGCTCCTGCCATGGTGAAGGAATTTCTATGAATTTTTTGTTTTGTTTTGTTTTCGTTTATTATTTTTAAAAATTCAAAAACCTAAAAAATATCTCCTGTTTGTTTTGAAAAATCAACCAAAAATATTAAAAACCCTTAAAATTTTCCGAAAAATCCGTGTGTGTTGGTTTTGTCGTGTTTTCATTTCAATCCAAGTCTCATATTATTCCCATTTATAAAACCCAAAAAAATTGAAAATAACTAAAAATCTTATAAAATTAAAAAAAAAGTGCTTTCTTCTGTAGTTAGATCTTTGCTTGTAGTTTATCATAAAATTGTTGTAGGGATTTTACAGGCATTTTAAATAATTTTAACTTACCTTTAGAACTCAGTTGTACACTATTTATTGTGTTTGCTTTTATTTCATTTTTAGAAAATTAATTAAAAATCGGAAAAAAATCCATAAAACATTTGAATATTTTAAAAATCCAAAAATATTTTTAGGTTGAATTTTTTAGTATTTTTTAGTCTTCAAATAATTGGTTAAGTGTTTATTTTTTTGTTCCTTTTAGCCTTTTTCTTAATATTAAAAATTACAAAAAAATTGAAAAATTAAAAACCACCATTTTTGATCTTTTTGGGATTTTCGACTACTTCGTATCGTTAGCATCACGTGCTCCTTGTGTTCGACCCTGGTAGCTATACCAGGTAAAATAAAATAGCGAGACCGCTATTTGTGCTTGATTGATTGATTTTTATTTTGGTGGTCTTTTTTTTCTTGTTGAGTTCGATCCGAGTGGTTGAGGTTGCAACGACCTTTGATACCATTTTACCTTAGTCGCTCGGGTCGCTCATCATGGAGGCGGTGACTAATTGTTATGTGGAAAATACTGAGGAGGATGTTGTTGATAGTGGTGAGGAGGGGGATACTAGTCCTGGTATTGAGCAGCCGACTGTAGTTGATGAAATTGATATTGTTGGTATGTCGACTGTTGGTAACTCCATCTCCATGTGTTGGCATTCAGTGGAGACTGGTGTTGCTGAGGCTGACTCTAAACAAACTTCTCATCATGATATTGGATGCACAACTAAATTGCAGAGGACTGGCCCTGCTGATGTCTGCCATGTTGAGTCAGTTGTGCATCATTATTGCAAATGTTGTTCACCTCTTGAATCTAGGTGGAGATGGTAACAACAACTCAACAAATGATCAGAGCTCGAGGTAATATATGATCATCTACTATTGTGGTTGCGATAAGGGCGGTGCCTGGTCATGTGCTTTCACATAATACATGTGCTAAACAGATGACTGGATGGATGACGGTTGTCCTGGACTCTGCGATGGTGCTAGTTTTTTTTGGATCGATAGGACTCGTATTTAATGAGCTCATAGATTAGCATGTACTGGGTTTTAGGGTTTTTGGATAAAAATAAGATAATAAAATATATAGGTATACTATACTTGTACATAATACCTCATATTGTATATATTGTATATATGATTTCATAAAAAAATTAAAAATCATAGAAAATAGCTTGAAAAATAATAAACATTTTTTATTTTATCATTTTTTATTTTAAAAATCATTTAATATTTTTATGTAATATTCTTTAAATTAATAAATGGAATTTCCCTGATTGGTTAACCTGGTTCGTGACCCAGGTCAACCTCCGCGCTTCCAGACCTGACCCGAGTCTCTCATCGGCGGACCTAGTTTCTCGCCATTTTGAAGATCGAGTCTGACCATATTTTCCTCTGATTCTTGTGCTCAATCCTTATTCTAGGATCTGTTAACCTCACGGATCCCTAAGAAGAGTCAGATCCTCCTCAGGTTGCATGCATTCTCTCAATTCTTCTAGACCATGCGGACAGCCTATAAGTATTCACCTCCGCCTCCATTGTGGGGTAGCTCATCCCTCGCACTCCTTTCTTCCATTTAAGTGTCAAGGTAGTGACAACGCCCTTTGTCCCTCGTTTGGAGCTCGGTTAGGTGCTTGACCGACTCTGCTCACCTCATGGTCGGAGCACTCCGCCGCGACCAGCTTCTTCCGCTTCATGCCATAGAATCGAGGCTACAACCTCACCTCTACCTCCGTCGTACTTTTCCATTCACTATAGGCTACTCAGGTGACCTCTATACTCCTTCATTTCCGCTCTCCACTTTGATTTTTAGTCCATCGTCATCGTCCCTTTCTTCAGCTCTGACCATCGAGTCGGAGCCCCATTGAACATCTCAACAGCACAGATCGATAGTACACTTAACCCTCACCCTCGACGTGCATCCTAATCACCTTGAATCTCGCTCAATGGAGCAGGATAAAGCTGAGACATTTCTCCTTCACCTCGTCGGACGTTAAACTCCACTCTGTCTCACTTCCCTCTTTTTCTAACTATAATAACTCAATCAGAGCTATGCCTATGAGTCCTATTACCCTTTGCATGTGTAGTTGCACATGAGGAAATCAATCTGAGCCTCGATTTCTTAGGCGGAGCACCTCCAGGTGCTCTACCTCTATCCCAATCAGCTAACCGTCAACACCTCATCTGAGGAACCCAGTCGATGTGGAATACCTCCACGAAGGTGTTGGACATGGTCGTAAGTCGATCAGAGCTGAGGAGTGACAAATACAACCGATCGAAAGTCACCCAACTCCATGTTCTTACACCCTTCGTCAGAATCATCAGATGCAGTAGCCGTTGCCTAGATGTGATATGGAGCGTTGAGTTGCACCCAAAGGTTGATAGTTTGATCATCTTTTCAGAACATTTGCACCACACATCCCCGACATTCCCTTGAGCGTCAGATCATTAGCAGAGACATATTAGGATCGTACGTCAGCGCCATGCATCAGATTCGTCAGACTCTTTTCAGTGCCACATCATGATCGTATGCCCGAGAAACCCCGCGCACCTGCCACGTGCCTTACAAGGGTATATTGCACATTTACCATGTCATTTCCTTTGTTTCATTTTTAGTCTATTAGTTGTAATAATTAGTTAAAACTTTTTGCATTAAGGGCCCCGTAGTTTATATATTTGCACTTTAGACCGATTGAGTTGAGTTCACGTGCGTCCACACGTGCTCTTATGGGTTATTTGTAGTATCTCCTGAACTTTGATATTGTATCAAATGAAGTAAATGTTTTGAAATTGCATTTATGCCCCTATGAGTACGGATCACGTATTGCGCACGCCTTTGTCTGGATTATTTGTAGGTTGGCCTTTGTTTTGTACTTTATGATTGTGTTATCCAGTAGGTCCAAGAACTTAACTATTCGTGTATTGGTCCCTCATGCAATGTTTTTAATCATGTTCTTTTATTAGTTGCAATAAATAGCCAATTAACTCCAAAAACTACCTAGAAATTATCTAAGACTCTTGCTTACATGTTTTATTTATAGTGATTTTTGCTTGTTGATTTTCTTTTATTTTCTATCATTAAAAATTCAAAAAAACTCTTTAAAAAGCCCATGTTTGTTTTAGAAATTTGTAAAATTCAGGAAAAATCCTCAAATTTTCTAAAAAAATCGTAGCTATCTTTTAACATTATGTAGATTCTGCATAAGTTTTGTGGGAAATTTCCTTATAAACCAAAAAAATGCAAAATACTCAAAACTTATAAAAATATATAAAATTAAGAAAAAAATCCAAAAAATTGTATTTTCATTTCCTGTTTGTAGATATTTCTTTATAGTTTCCCACAAAAATCATTTCCAAGAATTTTGGACATTTTATCTATTTTTAATTTGGAAAATACCCCTAGTCATGCATTGCTTGTTTATTTTATCATTGTTTGATTTTAAAAAAATCACAAAAACATCTAAAAATTACATAAAAATTCACAAAAACAATACAAAATATATATAATCCAAAAAATGTTTTACTCTATTTTTTTAATTATTTTTGACATATTTGAAAAATAAAAAAGAAGACTTTGTATTTTTGTCTTATTTGCCTTATTTTAAAAAATTAAAAATTTGCAAAATAAAAACCACTAAAAAGACAAAATAAAAACACTTTGATTTTTGAATCACCTACTTAGTTTTTAATCTTTCCCAGGGATGGGGTTGGGTCCACCCTCAAGGGCCGGGAACAACTCTGGAGTCAATTAAGTATGCTCCTTGAGTTCGACCTTGGTCATTATATTAATAAAAGTAGCAGAACAGCTCATTTCCACAACTTAATTTATTATGGTTTAAATAATTTTCTCAAGTAATCGACTTGGTTGATTTGGAACAATGACACTTGATTAATTAAAATCCATCTGAATTAGTTGAAGTATGGTTATCATGGAGGAAGGAATGAAAGTGGAAGAAGAGATGGGTTCTCGTGAGTCTAACAAGGGTTAGAGTGAGTGTAGGACAGTTGACCTAGAGTCAACTTTTGGAGTATCCTAATTGGTCTACGTGGACCAAGTCAGAACAAAATAGGAATTAAGTTCTTTATTAATTTGATAATAATAAAAGATTTTATTAATTATGACTCAAAATATGGAAACGCTTTTTATTTTCAAACTATTTTCTATGATTTTTATTTATTTTTATAACCTTATTTATTATATGCTAACTTTTTTCAAGTGTATTCATAGGTATAAATACCCATGTTTTACGTATTTTATTTTTATTTTATAGTTAGTACTTATTGTCATATTTGCATATTATATATATTTATAATATAATTATATATGCATATTTTTGTTTTATTTTCTGGTTTTATAAACAAATACATGTATGTTTATTATAGGTATAGTATACCTATATATTTTAGTGTGTTATTTATTCAAGTGTATTTTAATGATTTTGTTATATGTTTATATTTTACTATATTTTAAATAATGTATACAATTATTTAAAAATATAAGGAGAAGAATAAAATATATGAGTATTATATATAGATACACAGTACAACAGTACTCCAGAAAGTCGAGATCTGCATCTTAACTCCATTTTCAATGAAGTCACCTTCATTAAATAGATAATTTAATTTGGAATACAATGGATGTGAGTTCCTATGGAGAAGATATTGATCTATGAAGTTTGGTTTATGGTTTTTCAATATCCCAGTTGCACTTTGTATTATTTTATTGGCAATTACTTTATATTTTTCTATATATTACTTTGTACAGGTTTTATGTTGAAAATTTTGTTGTTTGGATTGTGTATGTGTGAATAAAATAGATCAAAAATGGGTTTTTTTCAAGATAAATAATTAGTGTCTTATATAAAATATTTGGTCCTTATCTCTCCTTAATTTATTCCTTGTCGACCAAGTCAGACTTGATCTGAAGATTTAGGGTCATTCAGTATCTTTGATACTTCATTTATATCTTTTCTTTTCTTTATATTTTAGATTTAAATACATGTATGTATTAATTACATATGAATAAAGCATGTTAATTTATAAAAGTTAGATCACAATATGTCACCGTTAACTATTCAGATACCCCCCCCCCCCAAGTCCCCTTCTTGTGCAGAGGTCTTACATCAAGTGGTAAGTCATAAATCAGTCCTCAGAGAAAGATTGCCATCTGTTTCTCATATTGGCAATCAATCCTGAATATCATGATGCTATCAATTATTTTCTCAATCTAACTCCTTGGATTAACAACTACATGGTATTCATTACAAATGTAACTTTGATTAAGTAAAAACACAATCATTCAATTCAGATGAAAAAATAAACATCTTTATTCCATTAACGAGTCATCAAGGGCTTAGAAGTCTAACAATTACAAGATATCAGAAGGAATATTATAGTTTCGAAGTTTCTGAATATCCCGTCAACAATAAACAAATATCTCTTCAAATTCATATTAGCATCAGCAACAACCACACCTTCCATTTCATTCAGAATACCCATTTAAGCCATCTATCATTGCAGAAGCTAATGCTGCCATCCCATACCATCCCCTAAGTATTCTTCTTGACATCTCTCCAAGCACATGGAAGATATTTTCATCTAACCAGAGCATAATTAATATCTTGGTTTCCATATCTTTTAGCCATATAATCAGCCCACATGGGTTTGTCATGGTAGCAGTGCCATGACATTTTCATTCGAAAGGGATTTTATAACATCTGATAGAGATGTAATGTTTAGTCCTCCTTCACCAAAGGTTTACAATTCTCATTGCAGTTGGTCCAATGTTTGGCTTTCCTTTGTTTTGACCTTCCCCAAGAAAATTGGCAAAAATACTTTCAAGTTTTCTAATAATTACCTTAGGAACATCGTTAACATAAAGCATATGAATGGGAATGTCACCACGAGACAAAAGATTCCCTTTCCAACACGTCAATTTAAGGTGCATATCCAAAATCAAAGTCACGTCCGATCTCGGTGCGCCTTGGAAATTAGAACAACTTAAAGGATTTTTATCACTTATGTCCTTTCTAATTTATGCAATATCAGTTATGCCCCTTCGCTATTTGTAATATCAATTATACCGCGGAAGATTCTAGCATACTGAGAAGACCTCTACTAAATACTTCCTCGGTAAAAAATAAACATGGTAGGACTAGTTTGAGATCCATACTACTTTTGATCCATCTTGTAGAAGTTCCATCAACAAGAAGGGAGAAGGGGACATTACAAATACTTGCTTTCAGAGTACCAATAACCATATTGTTAAACCCAAAATTTTCCAGAACTTTAAATAGAAAGCTCCATTCAATTCTATCATAGGCTTTTTTCATATCAAGTTGAAAATGGCATTGCACCTTCTTGCAGGTTGGTTAATGTGTTGTGTTATCTTTTGATCTATTGCAATGTTGTCAAAGACACTTCTTCCGGCAATGAAACCCCCTTGGTTTTTAGCTACAAGTTTAGGAGAAAGGGGGTAATCCTATTTGTAATAATATTTGTTATGATTTTGTACATAACATTGCAAAGACTAATAGGCCTTATCTCCTTAAAATCCTTTGGTTGCAGGGTTGGGCAGGGTTGGCCCAACCTTGGTTACTATTCACAAGGGCATTTCCTCCTCACATATTACTATTCACCCAGTCCAACCCAGTCCAACCCAATCCTACCCATCCCAGCAACCAAACAGGCCCTTAGACTAGACTTCTTTGGAATAAGAATCAAGAAAGTGGCTTTTATAGAGTCTGGCATCCAAAGGTTAGCAAAAAAAATCAGTAACAACAGAAATGATATCACCTTTGATGATCTCCCAAACTTCAATATAAAATTCACTTGTGAAACCATCAGGACGAGTGCCTTATTATGAGAGAAAAGAAATAATCATATGATAAATTTCAGTCTTAGTAGGAATAGAAATAATCCTTTCATTATCACATATGTAAAGAATTCTATGAATCATGTCAAAAAGTTCCATATTCCCAAACAATCTCGTAATAAGTAAACAAATTTCTATAGAAAATTATTTTCTGCGGTAGCACTATCATCCCAAGATTCTCCATAATTTTCCAGCCTTGATCAAAGAATTGACCCCACTCTTGTTGATTTTTATGGAAGTATAAAAGAACCTAATATGCTATCTCCTTCAACCATGCAGCTAATCTTATCCTGCTGCCTTAAGAATCTATCATATTTCTTAGCAATATCAATATAAATCTTCTTAGTTTCAATACGATCTTTGTAAGAGTGGGCTTGCCAATTCTGCTTAAAACTCAACTGAGTGAATCTTGTGAAGAATTTTAGTATGTTGGACATCAATGTTGCCAAAGTGTCCTTGTTCCATTTTTTAAGGATCATTTTCATATACCTGATTTTCTAGCAAAAATAACCATTCCATTCGTAACATAATAGTCATGCTAAGCTTCGTTTAGCATGGTATTGAAATCATTATGCAAGGTTCACATATTTTAAAATCTAAAAGATATGGCATGAGATCTTCTCTCTTCAACATCTTTTATAATCATTGGTGGATGATACGAAAGGACCCTTTCACTATACATAATCTTTAAATTGAAGGGAATTTGACATTTATCAAGCATACGTCTAGTCGCGCATAGATTCTGCCCATCTCAAGGAAGTTATTTGTGTAACCTCGAGTT
The DNA here is from genome assembly GCA_037367405.1 of Ottelia alismoides. Lineage (NCBI taxonomy): Eukaryota > Viridiplantae > Streptophyta > Magnoliopsida > Alismatales > Hydrocharitaceae > Ottelia > Ottelia alismoides. The sequence goes on along the minus strand of JAZKJV010001133.1, from coordinate 820,903 downwards.
TTACCACAAAATTGGTTAGGTTGGTAATGATCAAATGGTTGAAGTCCGTTAGAAAATTCATGAAAAATATAATTTTGATCTGATTGTAGAATATCATGGCTTATTGATGCATATCGTAGTCAGGAATCCAACGCGTCTGAAATTTGCAAATCGGATAATGGATGATAATGAGACATGATCATATTAGTGAAGATGGATCAATCTGAAATGTTAGTATGCGAATCACACGGGATCAACCTAATAGATCCGTACAAATCCGATCAGAGCCATATAAAAGCAACTTTGAGCTATTTTACACTCTTATTATAAAACCCAATGGTACCTTCAACGTCCACTTCCTAAACTCATCGGAGATCGTCGGAAAACTGTCGATGTCAGTGGAGTTGGCGTGATCACCACCATTTTTTGGAGAGAAACGTCCTCTTGTCACAATTTGTGGATATATCATTAAAAATTCTAAGACCTAACTCCGTATCCATATTTTTTGTGATTTTATTTATGCATCAACCTTAGCCATAGGTTTCTTGTGGGTCAAAGGTAGTCGTGATCACGAGGCGAACACGATTGAAAATATGAGTTTGCACACAAGAGATTCAGTGTGAAGTACGGTCCCCTTCCCTTTGTTGTGCATGTTTCCTATGGTCCTTAGAATCCCTCTTTGTTGGATGGGTTTTCTTTTTTTATGTTCATGTTCATAAAGAAATAAAAGATGATAAGTAATATGTTTGGTAATACACATGTATGTTAATTTTAAATGGTGAAAATCTCTAGTGGTCGACTTGTAAAGTCACATGATTGTAACAAGTAATTTCCATATTTTTGTGAGGTGGCTCACATTTTATTTGTCCATGGTGATTATTGATCTGTGGGTGATACTTGACAGAGATCAGGAAAATGGAGTTAGATGTCGCAAGGGATTGGGCATGCACCTTTGGCCTCGGGTAGATACCCTAAAGTCGCATCTCAATGTATAAGTTGGGGGGCATGTAGCTGATAAATGATTTTTCCCTGCATTTAATAAGTGTCGATTGCAGAAAACCCGCTCGAGAAAAAATCAGTTAATTAAACAAAATTCAATAAACATCGAATCAGAGTTTTTCATTATTTATTTATCTAGGTAAGTGTATCAAGGTCGAACACAATGAGGTAGAAAATCATGCTCGTGATTTTCGAATGAAGGAAATATTTTTGTGACAATTTTTCTCTTTCTTTTCTTTTCTTGTATAATGAGATAATACTTTTTGGAATTTTAGTTTTTATTCTTTTTATTTTATTTTTATTTTTTCAATTTTTATTTAATTTTCAAATGGATATTTTTCAATCAATTTATCTACAATATAGTATGTGAAATAATTAGGAAATATAGATGATATTATATAGTAGATAAGGCACTCAAACAACTGGTTCAAGAAAGACACGAAAAGAAATCAAAATGTATCAAAAATTCGAGGAAGAAAATTCAAACAAAAAGTGCGAATAAATCCTTGAAAATCGAAGCAAATAAAATGTAAAAAATGCTACAATGAAATAATATGGTCCACAAGTCGACAAAGTGTCCACAAGGTCCAAAGAGTAGTATAGAGAAAAAATACAATGAAAAAAAAGCTCCTCTTTCAATTAGGTCCCTAGTCAGGGACTTGATTACAAGGAAACCTGAAAATATTCCCACTTAGGTCCCTAATGAGGGACCTAAATGTAAATATGAAATCTCTTGAAGGTCGAATTTAATATCCGGAAGCGAAGAGGACCACTTGGTAAATTTTTTACCGGTTGGACAAACGATTGAGATTAGAATGCGTGGTAGGATCTGGTCCTTTCAATAGCGTCCATGTGACGTATGTGTGTAGCTCGAGTTCCTTAGTGATGTTCTTCCCCAAACCTCACGAGCGGCAAAACTCTTCTCTAACTCCACAATCTCAGATGATGGTGATGCTTCTGTAGGGACAAAAGGTGGTCGCCTACCCCATTTCGAGCTCCCCTACGGTGGTGGCTGGTCGAAGAAGGGTGGCTGAGAGAGATGGAGCACGGTTAGGTTTTGGAGCTCCAAGAAAGAATGTTGCAGCTCGACTGGTCTATTGATAAAGAAGATAGGATCCTAATGGATGATGAAGCTCCAGATGCAATGGGTGGTAATACTCCAGAAGATTTCAAGAAACTACAATGGAAATTTTGATTTTCAGTCTGAAGAATTGGCAAATGAATTAGGATGAAATTGCAGCTATGTAAATGGTTCCAGAAAGACAATTTGGGAATGAAGATTAGACACGATTTGAAATGAATCGAAGAGGGATTTGATGTGCGAAATTGAGAATGTTAATATATTATTATAATTACATAATTAATTGAGCTAATGGGACAGGAAACTCGAGGGAAATCAGATAATGAAATGAGTATCTAGGTATAGAGGTATATGACCTCATGTCACTGCTCATTAGGTTGTACTTCCTAGAGCTCGACGACGCGCAAGGTGGCGATGCAAAGCGGATCAGTCGTGGAACCTCATCACCAGTCACTCTCCTTCCACACGGAGGCGACCTTATTAAAAAGTATAAAATCAATAAAAATATAAATAGTATGTTTTGAAAAAAAAAATAAATAGCCTAGAAATCCAATTGTCATTAGGTCCCAAAATTGACTTTTTACAAATGGACTTTGATTTTAGTGAAATCACCTTCATTAATTAGAGGATGGTATTTTTATGAACTTTTAAAGGTGGATAGTGCGAAATTGAAGTTCGTATGCGGAAATTATGATGTTCAATAATTGAGAAATTTGACAATTTAAAAGTTGGATTTCTTGACATATATACAAGTTGGAATTTTTCCAAATTTGTGTATACATTTTTACAAATAAAGAAGATAAGAGGTTGGTGAAAATATATACAAATGAATTAATTAAAAATCATTTAAATTTTGATAAATATTGGATAAATAATTAATAATATATGAAGTGAACAATTAATTCTTTTGTGTTTTTCTACCTTATCTCCCAGTACTTATTTGTTTGTCGATCAATCCATGTTGATTGGGTCTCGAGGGTTACGTTATATAAATATATATTTCATCTATATTATATTTTATAGTCATATTGTACATATATACATATTTACATTCTGCATTATTTTTATTATCTTTCTTTTTATTTCTTTATTTATTTGCAGATTTTTAATGCATAAAAATGTATTTTTATTCATGAGTGATGTTTTGATAAAAATGAGAATTAATGAGTATTTACATACATTTGTTAAAGGTTTTAAGACAAAATACACAAGCAAAGTTAATGAATCATGAATTCATTAACCTTCTATACTTAAACTTTGCTAGTCCCTTAGCAAACACTTATATGAAAAATAAGGTAAAAATAAAAGAAAAATAGAATGAATTTATTTTCCTAGACTAATTCATGAGAACCAACAAAGGACAAAGCATGGTCGAGACTAAAACAAGCATTTTGTCGGAGCCTTGACTAGGACTAGGTTTTTAATCTCAATAGTCCTCAAGTTCCACAAATCCTTATTTAGGTTCACCTCAACTGCCAGCTTAGGTCCACTTATCCACATCCCAAACTCTATCAACCTTGAATTAAATTTGTATTGTGTGTGAATTGTGTTACCTCTTCCTACTTAAAGAAGCGAAGAATTCGCCCCATCTCAATAATGCGCTCCCATTGGTTCCTCATCCCGCTACTCTTTCCTCGAGGATGGGGTATTCCCTTCTAAGGTCAGGTCGTGCTATGTCCACAATCTATTAGAGAGAGAATGTAGAAGAATGAGAAAAGAATTGGAGTGTGACCAGTGTAGTCTCATCTCCTTGTGAATCCCTGCCAGGGTAGCTAAGTCATCATTAAGATGTGAGGGATTTTTTAAAGCTTGGACCATTGTGGTCATATTTGGTATTTGGTGGTTTTCTTCTTTTTGGTAGACTTTGTAATGTTGCTTACACTGCATCAATCTTTTTATGCCTCGACGGATCTAGCTTCTTTTATTCCATCCATTTTTTGAGGTCTTATAAAAAATTGTGCCAGCAGATCCTTCCTCATTCGAAGCTTTATTTCAATCCCACAACTCCCGTCTTTAGACGTTCGTGCCACTAGACAAGGATGAAAATGCACCACTAAAATGAACTACCCTTCGCAATCCCACAAAAGTCGAGCTAAGTGCAAAGTGCATGTGTCCAAAATTGGTTCAATGGTGAAGATTAAATGGATGACATCAAGTGTTCTACTTAGGGAAGTTTAAGTTGAATTCCCAAAAATGGTCTCATGGAATCTAAAGGTTTAAGTCAAAGACCAGAAGAATCTAAATTCCAGTTCTTAACTAGACTCCTCGTAATGACAGTCAAAGGCCATTATCAAGTTCCATCCTTTATATTATTCCTGATCTTTAGTTCAAGAAATCAAATTTATTCTGAAAAATGCTAATGCGAATGCAATCATGTTTTTATGGAGTACATTTTTCTGAATTTTACTTATTTTATGGATTTTAAAGATTTTTGTAATTTTTATAAATATTAGGACTACATTTTTTATGGATTTTTGAGTTTTTATATACAAGCATATGTACAATAATTTTACAAGATAAATTACCAACATTTTATTTGAATTAAATAACTAATGGATTTTGCAAGTTTTATATACAAAGAATTTTAAACATTAAGATATTTTTAAACATATTTTGATAAATAGAATTTTAAATAAATATCATAAATATTAAATACATGTTTTAAATTAAGAATTTTAAATAATAAATTTACAAATACTTTACTTATTTATAAGTATTTTATATAATAAATAAGTGAATTTTAAATAAATTAACCCATTCTTGCTTTTTTATGAATTTTATAGATATAGAAAATAATAAAAGTACGAGTTATGTACGAAAGTATATGAAGAATATATACGCACCCCCTATATTTAGCTTGTGTTATGTCCTCGTAGCATAGAAAGAGATATAGGAGGACCTAACTCGTGCTAAGTAAAGTGAGTGAAAAAGAATACTATAATAGAAGTCAGTCGACCCTCTTATACTTACGATATGGTCATCATAAGTATAGTGGGAAATGAGATGACTGAGGAAAAGGAATATATAAATGAAGGAAAGACAGAAGAGAAAAGGAAACGAAATCCCTCCCCCCCCCCTACTTAGGATCAGAGTATGGAAAAGAATGTGGCCAAAAATTTGGGACTAGTGATTAGTGTGAAAGAAAGAAAACAAGAGAAAAGTAAAAGGAAAAAAAACTAAATGCAAATCAACGGGCAATTAGTCCCCACCTATACTTAGGATCTAGTATCCTAAGTATAAAGATGACCAAAAATGGGGATGATTGGGGACTATGAAGAATATACAAGTGGTATACTTCAAAAACTGCATGGCACATGGGTCGCTGTACAGGACAAAATAAAGTGTAAGAGTAGTCATGAGTCATGTACAAAGTAGATCACCTCAACATGGGCCAGATGATTAGTAGTCTCCACGAAGTCCTTCAGCATATGCTCGTTTACCAGGAGTGATTCTGCACCAGGTGACACATCTAAGATAGCTATATTTCAATTGTTGTGCACCATTCTGACTACATACAGTCCTTCCCATTTGCTTTTAACTTACTAGGAAAAATTCTCAATCGTGCATTGAACAACCACATTTTCTAATCATGGAGAAAGATCTTGTGACGAATGTGCATATCGTGCCATTTCTTCACTTTGTCCTTATAAATGAGGGTGTTCTCGTGTGCATGATTTTGATAGCTCATTCAGATCCATCTTCCTCTTGGTTCCTGCTTTCTGCATAAGTGAAATCTCTCTGATGGCCCTTTCATATTTGTAAATATCTCTATGCGAAAATGCCATGGCTTTCTATAAACCAATCTGAAAGAAAAGTGCCTAAAGGAGTCTTGTATGCAGTATGATATGCCCAAAGAACCTAGTCAAGAAGTTGGGACTAGTTCTTCTTATACAATCGTACTAATTTCTGAAATTTTGATTTCACCTCCCTATTTGAAACTTCAACCATGTCGTTTGTCTGTGGGTGGTAAGGATAAGCTACTCTGTGATCAATGCCATAACTCTTCACTAGCTTTTTCACCTCCTTATTAATAACGAGGCTACTCCCATCTAAAATAAGAATATGTGGAATATCGAACCGTGAAATAATGTGCTCCCTCAGGAACCTGCACATTGTCTTTCTATCAGCGGTTCGTATGGGTATAGCCTCCACCCATCTACTAACATAATCCACGGCGAGAAGGGTGCACTTAAAGCCCTGCTCGAAGGGAACGATCCCATAAAATCTATGTCACGTGCCTCAAAGATCTCACAAATGATGACTAGTTATATTGGCATTGCATCTCTAGCACTGACTGTCCTTATTGTTCTATGATAATCTAGGCAACTCTTCACGAATGTGCATGCATCTCTAGTAAGAGTCGACCACCAAAATCCACTCTGGACTGCCTTTTGCGCTGCCCTTTCCCTTAATGATGCCCCCTTACCTCTAAACAATGGCACAGAGTGAGGACACTATTTTATTCCTCCTAAGGAATACATCGCCTGTAAATACAATCCGGTCCCTCATGAAAAAAGAATCGGATCCTCCCTGTGGTAATATCGTGCCTCAGAAACTAACCTGTTGACTCGGTCCTTTGGCCAATCATGTGGACTCTTATGTGTAACCAGAAAGTTCACTATGTATGCATACTACAGAAGCTCCGTAACTACAAAGATACTCTCGTATGGAAATCTCTCTACATTCTCTGACGTGTACTCATCTAAAGTTGCTCTATCTGTAATCAAGAGAGGTGACAGATACCATAATCTTTAAATATGTAACTACAAAGATACTCTCATCTCCAGGTTTATCATTAATGTCCAAATCAAATTCCATAAATAAAAAGAACCCGTTTAAAAAGGTGTACCTTGTCATCCTTCTTCTTCATCAAATATTTGATAGTTGAATGATATGTATAGACTATGATTTTCAAACCAAGAAGATATGATCTGATTTTGTCCAATCCACTGCCAACATCTCTTTCTCTATCACTGTGTAACTACACTGAGCGTCGTTTAAAGTCAAGCTGGCATAGTGGATGGCAACAGGAAGTCCATTCCTCCTCATCCTAATACAACCCCGACTCCAAACAGAAGCATCCACCATGATCTCAAAAGGAAGAGACCAATCAGGTTGTTGTATGACAAGAGCATTAATAATCATCTCCTTCAATGCGAGGAAGTCACTAAGACATTTGTCATCTACCAAGAACTCGGTGTCTTTGTATAATAATCCAGCTAATTGTTAGGCAATCTTAGAGAAATTCTGAATGAACCGTCAGTAGAAATCGACATTGCCCTAGAAAAGATGGTAACTACTTGATGTTGGTTGATGGCTCAAGATGCTTGATGGCATCCACCTTAGCAGGTTCAACCACCATACCTCACTTAGAGATGACAAGACCCAACACAATCCCGTTTTGTAACCATAAAATGGCTCTTTTCCGAAGACAAAATGAGATTCACCTCATAACATTTCTGAAGATCTTGGTCTAGGTGTACTAAACAATCATCAAAGGACTCACCATAGATCGAAAAATCGTCCATAAAGATCTTGAGAAAATCACCCACCATGTTTACGAAAATGACAAGCATGCACCTCTGGAATGTAGTAGGAGAATTGCATGATCCAAAAGGCATCCTTCTAAAAGCATGCATGCCAAAGGGACATGTAAAGGCAGTTTTCTCCTTGTATTCAGGAGCAATAGTAACCTAGTTGTATCTGGAGTAACCGTCAAGGAAACATAAGTACTCCTTCCCTGCCAACCTCTCTATAACATGGTTTATCAAAAGGCAAAGGGAAGCGGTCCTTCTTCATCGCAACGTTCAGTTTCCTATAATCAGCGCACACCCGCCACAACGTGGTTACTCTCTTTGGAATCTCCTCTCCACTCTCAATCTTAACCATCTGAATCCCAGCTTCTTCGAGACAACCTGTAATGGGCTAATCCATTCAAAGTTGGAGATGGGATAAATAAACCTTGTGTCACTCCATTTCATAATCTCTTTCTTGACAACATCTCGTAAAACCGGATTCAGCATGTGCTTAACTCTCTAGAAGGTCTGTTGTCATGATCGAGATAGATAGGGTGGGAACACAAAGCAGAATTTATCTTGCGGAGATCAAATACATTCCAACCAATGGTTGTACGGTTCCTTTCAAGAGTCTCCATCAAATGAGATTCTTTCTCTTCGATCAAAGATGATCTGATAATGATCAGAAACTGTTGATGTGGATCCACAAAAGCATATTCCATGTTTGGAGGCAAGGTCTTCAGTTGTGGCAAGGTAGAATCCAGCTCTGTTGTATCTTCATCTATATGTGTACTAGGATCTATGTTGGTAGTAGATGTGTCTGCAATATGTCTATCCACCATCTCAATATGCTCCTGAGTCAGATTACATAAGATGTCTAAAACATAATCCGACTCGCTATTGCGCTCATTCTCAGAATAAGTAGAGAAAAATAACTCGGCTAAATGGAAATTGGTCTCTAGCTCATCTGAAATGGAGGAGTCATGCAAGCTCTCAAAATATGTAATATCTGCCATAAAATCATCATGTGTTTGCTCCATCTTCTCATCATCCCTGCTAAAATATAGACTACCGTCAGAAGAACTGTCAACTGTAGTCTCGGATCCATCCTCTACTATGATATCATGGGTCTCTACCTGATATCTCTCTAGGTTGTCAAGGCAAACCTCACCCATGTAATCAGAGGTGGCTAAAGAACTCAGATCATCTGAATTGGATGTAGACGCGACACTGGATGTGGATGATTCTCTCACCATCTCTATTTGTACCTTCTAGCCCTCGGCACGAAAAGATACATTCCATGTATCATAGTCGAAGAGGGCATTCACGATCTCCAAGAAAGGCCTCCCAAGAATGATCGAGGTAAGGTATAACTGTGTAGAATCCATGTCCATGATAGTAAAGTCCACTGGGAACTACAGGCCCTACACGGTCACGATAACTTTCCTCAAAGTGCCCCTATGTCCTTTACAAGTCTATCAGCAAACTAAAGGATCGTGCAGGATTTGTAAAGAGGACCTAACTCGAGCTTGTCGAGTAAACAAGATGGTAGTAGATTGATCGAGAATCCATTATCTGATAGAGTGCGATCAAATGTTGCATGAGAAATCTCGCATCTAACATAATGTGCTCATGAATCTTTCTTCTTTGGCAATCTGTTCTATGTGGCATAGGATGTGGCCTTGGTCAATATGTGCTTTTTTGTTTGTGATTTCCTCTTCCTACATGTGGTACATCTATTCTTCAATTGTTGCTTGAGCATAGGGAAGTGATACAAGGCATTACAGAACGGAATCTTCAAAAACATGTGATCTTTCAACAATTGTTTAGTCTCAGGAGTAACATCATTCTTTTTGGATTCTTTTGTTTCCTTTTCCATACAAAGCAACAGGAAAAGAAACAAACTCGGGAATGACAAAATTTTCCTCATTTTTATTCATATCGACATGGAAATGAGCATGTACATCGGGAGTCTCAAAAGTAAGTACAAAACTCTCAAATACAGGAAAAGAAATAGAGTCATCAGGAGTGTCTGTATCGTATGGTGTGGCATCATCATCTGAATCACCACTATCCATATCAATAGTGTCTGCATCGCTCCCCCAAATGGTATCATCATGGATATCATGTTGGTCCTCATAGTGATGGTCCTCCTCCTCAGCGTCAGAATGTGTAACATCAAGATCATCATGGATCGGCTCTCAGCTCTCTCCTCCTCTCGATCAGGTTCTCGTGGGTGTCTACCACTCTTGAGGTGAATGAAGTTAGATAAAAAATAGGAAAAGTGACCATATCTATAGTGGGGTCTACCTGATCACCATGTCACCTCTTGTTATGCGGGGTCATTTGAGGATGTGCTGGGAGAGTAGTCTTGGGTGTGGTTAACTCATCTAGACAATGGTTAACCCTCTCCATCTCAGTCCTATGCACAGTCTGAAGCGTGTTCAACATATACATGATCTGATTCAGTGCTAGGGACTGTGAAGATATATCCGACTCGATGTGTTATCCATGACTGTCTACTCTCTCCTACCTAGGAGTGTGCTGTTATGGTGTATAAGGTTGAGGAAACCTCTGTGGAGTAAAAGAAAACTATTGTTGCTGTTGACGCTGATAGGAATGTGAATGTGCAACATGATACTGATATGAATGTGATCTCTGATATGCATGTTGGTGAGACTGCTGCTACGTATGGCTAACAATGCTAGAAATGTGGCGATGGATATCCATGCTATGGATGTATGTGCTATTGTTGTTGGCGTATGCTCTGAGGAGTAAAGTGTGCTGGTGGTTGAATAGGTGCATACTATATCCTGTTGATCTCAAGAGTGGAATGAGAATCAACATCACCATCAACATGGCTAGTGATTTGACTCATGTTGGCAATGGATGGATCCTCATGCCAATCAAACCATGGAGGTTCAGTAGGTTGTACCAGCTCGTTTTGAATGCATTGAATCTAACGGTGGGAGGAGTAGGTAAAGATCTTCATACAGATTGGGAAGTGGCAGAAGGACGAGACTGCTGGTACCGAAGCTGCAACTCGATCACCTTCTTCGTCAAATCACTCAATTGTTTAGGAAGTGATGAGAGTTTCTCCAACTCCCGCAATAGTTGTAATTATCGGACTTGATTCTGAATCATGTCGACTAGTGTAAGCTTCTCATTAATGAATCTTGTGACAGATCATGAATCAGAATTAGATACATGAGCCACCATATGATGATCTCTCTTGTATGGTGGTTGTGAGTCCTTCTGGAATGCTCGAGTGGAGTCAACTGTGCCGAATTCTATGCAGTCCCCTCAAAGATAAGGCCAAATTGACTATGCCTCGCTATTCAGATAACTGTCACTACATGTGGCACTCACTAGGCCCTGAACATCCAGCTAGAGACCTCTAAAATAATTATGTACAAGGACCTTCAAATGGTGTCTCATGATGATGGCATCTCTCAGTCAAATCCTTGAATTTATCCCATGCCTCATGGAATGACTCATGTGGAAGTTGTGAAAATGGGAGATTTGACTCCACATCATAATTATTCGTCCCAGAGGAAAATACTTACACAGGAATATGGACTTCAAATTGTCTCATGTAGATATCTCCCTCCCTAAATGACTCAACCAGTAAAGCTCCTTATTTGTCGAGACGAAGGAGAAGGCCTTGTGGCGTACAACATCGTGCATAACTCTCAGATAACTAGTTACACTACATATCATCTCGAACTGTTGTAGAGAGGTACACGTCTTCTCTGATGTATTCCCATAAAACTTGGAAAGAAGTGAAATAATGGACGGTCTCGGCTCATATGACCCTTTTTTCGGTGGTAACTAAATCCAATGGTGTAGTATCCTCGCTCCTGGGTCATACTCATCTCGTAGTGTCACAGAAACCACGGCAGGTGGTGGTGGGTTAGCGATTCTTGCTCTCAACGTAGTGATCTTAGCTCTAAGCTCATCCTGGACTTTACATTTATCTCTGATCTGTATACTCATATGCTGAGGTGTGTCTAGAATCCCCCAGTAATATCTGAAGCTGGATCAGGTCTCTCACCTGTACATCTCTCATCATCATTCGATCTATCCTCTGTAGCTCTATCCTCAACTAATTCCTTCAATCTAGCCATGTCCGTCAAATCCTCTAGGAAGGAAAAAGTCTCGGAAGAACTCAGTGAACATGCAGGAGAAATAGACAAAAAGACGAGGTACATGTTTGCCTCAACTGAAGGGTCGGGAGGTGAGGGAGTCTGGATCTGAGTCACCATGTGACTCGGTGGGACCGACTTGGGAAGAGGGTCATCTCGAGTTTGTGAAGACATGTGGTAGATGGTGGAAGATCAAAATCTCACGGAGTCTTAGAGCAAAATCCATCTGGTCTTCATCCTCGATGTCAAAAGGTGTACGGGAGAGAATACAATATTGAATCAAGGACATGAGTGCGGAGGCATATAAGACGTGGAATAGCGTACACTCCGCAACAAACGCAATGCAAACCCCCAATTCACCAACCTTACACGGTGAAGACCGTAAGAGTTTGGTATTTTATCTTTTCAAATTTATTTTTGGTGATCAATCAGTTGTATTAGCAGACTCGCAGGTGGTGTCGCCCTAACACCCAGCGTACGTCCTCACAATCCCCAAATAGTGGTACCATCTGCCTGAGTTGTCAGGTTATACCAGGACCAAAGGGAGTTGTGAGGTGGAGCAGACCAAAATGAATTTCTATGGTCGGAGGCAAGTGCTTACAGTTGCAACCATGCACCTTAAAGTGATGCATAGGTACTTAAGGCACAAGTCCATAGATTTTTGTCTCTAATCCTTATGGTTGCATCCTCATCCACTCTGTCTAGGGTGTACCTAAATATAATGAGGGATTTTCTCTCCCAATACAAGTTTAGTGTAGTTTTTTTATTTTTGGTCAAGTTTTTAAAAGAAAAAACTTTTTTATGGTTTTCAACTTTTTGGATATTTTCAACAATATCTAACGAGATGTCGTTTTCCTTTAGTTTTCAAAATTTTGTCTCATGGAGGGAGAATCACATAATGCAGTGGAAAATGATGATGCATGCAGAGGTAGAGATCATACCTTGCGCCAGTAGTCTACATGCAAGTGATCCGCGTAGAAATTTAAAACCTAAGCTAATGCATGAAAAGTCGTGAAAAACGAATCCTAATTCAATAGCTCTAGCGTAATAACAAGTCGATTTTCAAAAATTGGTTATGTACATAGAAGTGTGGATTACGGATATGTATTCTACTTTAGTCATCTAATCACTCATGTGTTCACCCCTAAGCTGCACGAAATCACGTAAAACAAAGAAAATGTTAGAAAATTGAAAACCACGGTGAGGTCCTCCAAGTGCACTGGCATCTGGCAAAATAGATCATGAAAAGGTCTAAAGTCCATGTACAATCAAGATGTCCTTAAATGGACCCCTTGCTTCAAAAAAGAAAAACAGGCAAACATTCCTTCCTCTCTCATAAAAATAGAAAAATGAGCAAGTGCCCTCTCTCAGGAGAAAAAAATAGACTGCCTGGAAAAAATGTCCAAATATCTATCTAGATAACCCGCTCTGCTCCTCTACAACCGGTTCATAGGAGACTGAGCCGGTCTTTGCATTCTAAGCTGAGTCGGCTTCCTAAGAAGACAACTAATCCTGCATGCCCTGCAAAATTGGTTAACACAAGCATATATAAAAGAAAAATCAAACAAAACTCAAAGAAAATTAGAGAGAAAAAGACTTAAAAACAACTGAGAAAAAGACTCAAGAAAAATCGATAAAAATTGACAAAAGAAAAACGAGAAAATAAAGAAAAAAATAAAAGAAAGAAAATCACACGAAAACCATGAAGAAAATAAAAGAAAAGAAAATAGAAAAGAAAAAATCAAGATAAAAAGATTACACACGAAAATCAAGAAAAAACGGCGAAAACCGGGAAAACGCGAGAAGAAGAAAATAGAGAAAGAAAAATTATATCACAAAACACAACTTGAAAATCTCAAGCGTGGCTACGCCTCCTCGGGAAGGGTGCCATTTTGATAACTAGAGTTTGAAAAATAAGCAGTTGGCGGGTAGACGAATAGAAGTAAAGAAATGGGTTGTTAATGGAGGCAAGTCAGGAAATTAGATAACCACTAACTCGACAACAGTGCAATTTTGATAACTGATTTTTGCCTTTAGTTAATAAGTATCGGTTTTAGAAAATTGCTCTAAACAAAATTCAGTTAATAAAAAAAATTCAACAAACAAAAATTAGAGCTTGTTTTCATTCTTTATTTAACCAGATAAGTGTGCTTGGGTCGAACACAAGGAGGCAGAAAATCGTACTCATGATTTTCGAGTGAAGAAAATATTTTTGTGATAATTTTTCTCTTTCGTTTCTTTCCTACTTTAATGATAAAAATCTTTTTGGAATTTTAGTTTTTTTATTATTTTTATTTGATTATTATTTTTCAATTTTTATTAAATTTTTAAAAGGGATATTTTTCAAACGATTTATCTACAACACAGTATGTGAAATAATTTAGAAATATATATGATATTATATAGTAGATAAGATGCTCGAGCAACGAGCTCAAGAAAGACCACAAAAAGAGATCAAAACGTGTCGAAAAATCGAGGTAGAAAATTCAAGAAAAAAGCACAACGAAATCCTTGAAATCGAAGAAAATAAAATGTAAAAAATGCCATGATGAAATAATATGGTCCATATGTTGGACATGCGAGCCCACGACGAGCCATTATGCAATAAATATTATTGTGAATATCATTCCCTGATCTGAAATGAAGAATAATTAATTTTCACAATAGGTCCTTTAGTACATTTAAGGTTATGTACCATGGCCTTCTTAATGATCATACATCAATTGATTCAATTGATGAATCATAGAGGCCGGTGATTGGATGAATATATGAAGAGTTAAATTGAGGACTCATCAAGCATCGTCAAATGATTGTTAAGAGATGATCTCCAACCTGAGAAGGAGATGGCAATCCTTTATCTAAAGGTTGATATCTAACTAACCTCTTGATGCACATCCTCTACATAGGAATAGAGATTCGGGGGTGTTAGATAAGTTAGGTCAAAGAGTTGACTTAACGATATCAAGATAACAAAAGACCTATGTTGTATGTTGTCACGATATTGGCACGCATCCTCTGACCAGAGACAGATGTGTTACTATATGTCTAAGTATGTACATTTGGCAGACCAATAGGTTAATAATCTAATCAAGGTCTATACACCGGTGCATTGGTGGACATACAAAGGCATATGAGTAATACGATCTCTCAAAGGGATCATACATGTCCATTACTGAACCAAAGACATGATCTCACTCATGTTATATTGGGAAGATTCAAATTCCATGCATGATCATCTCGCTTTGGAAGCTTGACTGAATTTGTGGGTTTGATATATGCTTTTTGGAAAGTATATGATCAATACCTGGGTATGATATATGCTTTTGGAAAAATATATGATTGATACGAACTCCCAATGATCGAATGAGAACCTTGATGATAAAACCCTGAAGTAGACAATGTAAAATAGATCTAAAACTTCGGGTTTGTTCTTGGTATTCCAGTATGCAGTATGTACATGTATTAGGTATGCCTGAGGGTGATGTGATCATAAACGATTGTATAACCATGATGCTTCCATTACTAGGGAGTGATGAAACGAGTCTGGATTTTAGTGACTCTTCTCAGTAGAGAAGTGATCTTATCTTGGTCCAAATGTTGGACATGGATTTGAATTTGGTTCATATGCAATGAGAAGATTAGATTTGCAGTCTTGATTTAATCAAGCATCTATGAGAGGTCCGCAAGATCTGGATTTGAGATGTGATCTCATTATCCAAGTCACTATAAGTGAAATAATAAAATCACCATGTCCTTATCTCCAAGTATCTGCGGAGAAAGCGCATTATTCTTGAAAAAGTTCATGGATAATTTCATTATTGATGTTATATATCTGAGAATTGAGAAAATTTGATAATTAGATGTGATTTAATTATCATGAATAATATGAATTCGATTCACAATGTAAGGAGAGTTATCTAAGATAATTAAATGTGATTTAATTATTAAAGATGTGAATATGTGAATGTGATTCATATTATTTGGGCACATGAGAATAGAGATCCAAAATGATTAAATGTGATTTAATTATCATGGATATGAATAATTTTGATACCACTATCCGTGTTAATCAGATATATTATAAATGTGATTTATAATATGTTAGAGAGAATCTATTGTAATTTATATTTATTGATTGACTATTGATGTGAATTGGATTCACATTGGATATACAACAACAACAACTCAGCCATGGCCGGTCCCAAGTCTGGGTAAATGAGGAGGGTTGTGTTAGGTAGCCAACAGTCAACATAAAACAATCGGAGTCAACTTTTTAAATAGTATTTTTTTAAACGAATACTATTTAGGAAGTTGCCTCGTGATAGTTGGATCTTTTCAACATGGATTCATATTGGATAATTAATTGAAAGTATAATTTACATTTTATTTTGGGTTGTGAATGTGATTCACAAATTTCCAATGGCATGTTTGCAATCTTCACAAGATAATTATGAATTAATTTTATGAGATAATCTTGGAGATTTCATAAGATAATGTAATATCACGAATTGGAAGGAGATTGCCTCCTCCCAAGTCAAGGTGGTGGACGGCCACCAAGTCCTAAAGGGATACGGTCCCCCCCCTTTTTTAGGGATGAGGGCAATCTCCTCCACACAATCTCCATGATTTATTGATTTAATTTGGAATTAATTAATATTGATTTATCAATATATATTAATCCAAATTAAAATAATTATTGTTGTGTTTTTACAACAAAATCGTGGCCATTGGAAAAAACACAAATCAATCTCATCCATGGGATTTGTGTGTACATGGATTGGGATCCATGAACTCCCAAAATACTATATAAGAAGAGTCAACCCTAGCTCTTCACTATACAATGGAAATATGTTTTCTCCCCTTCTCTATCTACACGTCAAGTCCCTTTCCCTCTCTCTCTCTTGTGGCCATCGACCTTGATGCCCTAGAGAGAGTCACCGTCGTTGCAGATGAATTGTTTGCTCATGGATATTCGTCTCCTTCAGTGCACCTTACTCATGAAGAAGACCTCGGATCTCGTGTGATGAGATGTTACGCGAAACTTTTCTGGATGATTGATACTTATTGGCATATAGTCGTTGCGAACCCCAAATAATCCTGCAACAAACAAAAAAAATATTTTTTTCTCTTTCTCAAGCTGAAATAATTATAAAGGAATGATGTGAGCAAGAGAAATGGTTTTGTTACTTATTTACATATATAACAGATAGGATCGAACTCAGAGAGGCTACAATTCCCGAGGGTTATTCAAATAATCGACAAAAAATCAATAAAAAGAAAAAGGAATCTCAAATGCAAACTATCCTTAATTTTTGTGGAATTTTTCTCTTTTTTAAAATTTTAAATTCTTTAATTTCTATTTTTTATTCTCTGATTTTCAAATTTATAGTGATTTTAATTTTGCATTTTTTAAATTTTCAAATAAGGAACAATATACACAAGGGAAGAAATACACATGCCACACTTTTTTGTATTTTTCACTTATATCAAAAATGCTCAAAAAAATCTAGAGAAAATATTTTTGGGTTTTAAAGGCTTTGAAATATTTTTGGGAATTTTCATATAATTTTTAGATATTCTTGTATTTTTCAAAAAATCAAACATTGACAAAAATGATAAAAAGTGCACAACTTGGAGTAATTAGCAACTTAAAAATATTTGAAGTGCCTAAAACTCACGGAGACTATATTTATGCTAAAATATAGACAAATATCAACAAATAGGAAGTGAAATCATGATTTTTGGATTTTTTTTCTACGATTTTTTAAAACTTTTTTAAGATTTTGAGTAATTTGCAATTTTTTGGGTTTTGTAAATAGTTAATGCACGAAAATTGGATAGGAATTAAAAGACAATAAAATAAACTAATCTATTTTTTAGAATTTTTATATCAATATTAAAATTTTATGAATTTTCGAATTTCAGAAAGAGAAAATGACATTGTTTTTTTATTTTTTTAATAATATCAAATGGAAATAAAATGCAATGAAAATTTTATGCTAGAAAGATACACACATTGGGAGCTTGGCATAATTTTCTCAATTTTTTTGAGCAAAGCCAATAGTTATTTCATGAGAAAGGCACAAGAAAATAATAATCTGGATCATAGGGACAGAAATGCAAATAGTTAATGTTCTTGCATAAATATATAACAATAAATAACAGAGTAAGATATTTGCAATTTACCCAATAAATACTTGTACTGCACGTGACTGGAGGCTTTGGCAAGGGCTTTTGCGTAATTTCTAAAATGTGCAGGTGTATAGATATAATTTCACCCAAATATAATGATTGAACTGGCATGGGTCTCTTTGTAATTGGCGAAATATCCAGGGACTGGATCGTAATTTCTCCAATTTTTTTAATACTAGCTAGAGCTCTTCCTGGGGGCTTCTTTTTTCTCACGCAAGCTAAAGGTGTCGTCGCCGCCTCCTTGCTTCTTCATGCTGGGGGTGGCGGTCGTGTGCTGAGGGAGCATCAGGCGGAGCTCTGCCAGGCAGGGTGGTGTCGGTGGCTCATAGGTGCGATCGGCAAGGCGGGCTCGCTGAAGGCGGGGCGCGTTGGCAGACATGGAACGACGGTTATGAACCTCCGCACAGGAACGGATGCGGCGGGTACGTCCAGGACGCAGTGGGGTGGTCGGCGTTGCGATGGCTAGAATGACGTGTTACAGGTGGCTATGGTGGTCGGGCGACAAGCTGGAGGCACTTCGAGACGTGCGGCCTCGCGTGGGGGCGCGAGGACGGTGGAGACAGGCGGTTGGGCCGCGGCTATGCAGTGGTGAAAATCCGCCCAAATGGGGGAGACGCTGGCTTAAGGCCGTACGGGGGTCGCGGCCTGCGGCTCTATGGGATGCTTCAGTAGCTGGTGGTGAGACGAAGAGGCTGGAGGGGTGATACGGGCGGGCGGCGGGCACCACCGACTGCTGAAGAGGATGGTTCATGCTGCCCCTTTTTTATTTTTTATATTTTCAAATGTAAAAACAGAAATTAAGAAAAACGTTTTTATTCTTTTTAGAACATAAATTGTAAATATTTTTATTTTTTTCCTTTTTCGTTATATTTTTTGTTATTTTTTATTTTATCCTGCAAACAAATGTTAGAGAGAAAAACTTTGTATTTTTTTACTATTTTTTATTTATAAATAAATGAGGACACGGGCACGACAGCACGGTCTCAAAATCAAAACAGAATGCGTGAACGGGGATCCGGTGAAAATGAGGAATGGATCTGAGTCTCCGGCCCCCGTACGCGGCCAGAGTTGGAAGATTGTGTAAGATAGAATAAGAACATGAATAGATCGAGATGTGAGATGAAAAAATGAGATCGATGACGAATCAAAACGTGAGGATTCGAAAATCTAGAAAAAAATGACGATGAAATTAAAATGTGAAAAGTAAACTACGGTAAACCTAGGACAAAAATAAGAGAAGAAAAATGTGGATCTCACCTTAGCAACGAAAAAATCGTGATCGCCTCAACGAAGACCGACTCGCTATCACCAGACGACTCGGAGGCTAGGCACCCTTCTGTGACAAGAAGACTCTCAGAGATCGGGCTCCTCTCACTAAAGATTGATCAAGTTAAAATGATAGAGGAGGAGCCATATAAATAGAAAATTAATTGAATTCGAATTTTTTAAAAAAACGAATGAAGATAAGAGATAAGAGAAAAAAATTTGAAATGACATAAAGATAAAAGATGCAATTAGTTTTTAAAAAATATTTGCAAAAATTAACCATTTTTATATTTTCTTCACTTTTATTAAATTTAAATATAAATGTTATTTTTTTATTTTTCATGGTGGTTATTTAAGAAATTTAACATATATACATAAACTATTTACATATAGTACATTATTTACATGGTTAAATAAGGAAATTAGTTTTTTTTTTAGTTTTTATTTTTTTAATTTTAAATAATTATATAAAATTATTTACAATTATTTATAAATATAATAAAAATAAATAAATAAATAAATATAAAAAATAAATAAATGGTAAAATTGCGCAAACACCCTATAAACAACTTTTTAATCGTAACTCCAAAAAGTATGAAATCACAACTATTTTAAAGATAATTTAATTTAGACTACAATGGAAGTGAGTTTGGTTCAAGTTGAGTTCATATGGAGCCGGAATTAATCTTTCAGTTATCGCTTAATGGCTTTTTCCAGATGTTGTTACTTTTATTATATACATGATTTTATTTGATAAATATTTTTATTATTTAGGAAACATTTTTATCTACAACTTTTATTTTGAAAATTATTTTATTTCAGGTTAATTTATGTACAAATAAAGTAGTGCTAGTTTTATACATATATACAAACTTAGTGAGAAGTATTTATAACACATTTTTTTGGATTTTCTGATTAAGGACCCTATCTCCCCTACTTTATTCTCAGTCGATCAAGTCAAGTCTTAACCTTCTCTCGGCGTTTGGGTCAGCCTGTATCTATTACATATATACAGTCTCTTTTTTCTTTATTTTTACTTTATTTATTTATTTATTTTAGGTTGAAATAATATATAAATCTACAATATTTACATGATGCAAATTAGTAAGAATATGGAGTTAGTATTATATACATAAGTTTTATAAGAGATTTTTAGCTAAAATAAATGAATAAAGATGATGAAATGCAGATTTATCACGAGATCAGAAGATTCACCGCTTTGATCATCAACATGGATTACGAGGAGCACGTGTTTCATCAACGCGCTCGCAAGCATCTCCTCCGTTAGATCGAACTTGATACAAGCGGTCTCTTTGTTTAAAGACTCAATCGCAACCACACTTCAAGAGGTAAATCTAATACTTGTTTGTGGTTAAGATAAAATGATCCAAGAAGTGTTCTTGGATCATGTGATTTCATCACATTAAAATTTTTTAAAATTCCGCTACCTCGAGCAATTAGTACGACCAGTCGGTCCCGATCGCATTCAATGCAGTCCTCACGCTTCCGTGATGCACTTAAGGATCTTCCTGTATCCTTCACCATAAGTCCACAAAGTGTCCACAAGGTCCAAAAGAGTAATATAGAGAAAATACAATGAAAGAAAGGCTCTTCTTTCAATTAGGTTGTTGATTAGGGACCTAATTATAAATATGAAATCTCCTGAAGGTGGCATTTAATATCTAAAAGTTGTGTAGGCCACTTAGTAAATTTTCCACCGGTTGGACAAGCGGTTGAGATTAGAATGTGTGGTTGGATCTGGTCCAATAAATATCATCCACACGTCATCTGTCTGTAGCTCGAGTTCTTGAGTGGTGTTCTTCTCCAGACTTTGCAGGCGGTGATGCTCTTCTTCGACTCCTCGATCTACGATGATGGTGACGCTTCTATAGGGCCAAAAGGGTGTCGCCTACCCCCTTCAAGATCCCCCTACGGTGGTGACTGGTCGAAGAAGGGCAACGTAGAAGGGTGAGCACGACTAGGTTTCGGGTCTACAAGAAAAAATGTTGCATCTCGATTGGTCGATTGACGGAGAAGATAGGATCCTGGTGGATGACGAAGCTCCAGATGCGATGGATGGTAATGCTCCATATGATTTCAAGAAACTGCAATGGAAATTTTGGTGCTTGATTCGAAGAATCGGCTTGGGAATTAGGATGAAATTGTAGCTTTATAAATGGTTCCAGGAAGATGATTTGGGAACGAAGATTGGGCACGATTTTGAAACGAAACGTGATTTGATGTGGGAATTTGAGAAAGTGATTAGATGATTATAACTTCATAATTAATTGAGCTAATGGGACACGAAACTCGAGGGAAAACAGATGATGTAATGGGTATATGGGGATAGAGGTATATGACCTCATGCCACTTTCCTTCCATGCGGAGACGAACTTAGGAGTTGTCACCTCCTTGGTCGGTCGGATTCGAGGGTAGATAGTAGGTGGTTGGCCAATGTAGTTTTAGATTAGGATAATTTAATTCTAAATGATGGGTCTTTAGATCAATAAATAGGTATATTGGACGGGTGTTAGATATGATCTAAGGATAGGCATGCATTAGGGTGGTTAGGTCAGTCGAATGTAGGGGTGAGATCGAGTTTTGGATGTAAAACATGGCAGGAAGAATTAAGTGAAGACATAAGGTTGCAAAAGAAGCTGCAACAGTTTCTTGGGAAGAACAAACTTTAGGTGTTGACATGTGCTAGCACCTAGTAGGCTGATAAATAATTAGTTTATAAAATAAATATTAAATAGCAAACGATGTTATTTTAATTAGGTATAGACATAAATGTATAGATAATTAAATTACCTAAATTATTATATAACTTGTTTTTATAAATAATATATATTATGAATCATAAGTATAAGATAAATATATATATAGGATACTTAGTAAATAGGGTTTTAATTTTTTTAGTTTAATAAATTAATAAATAAAATATCATCAATTATATTTTATTAATTATTAGGATAATAACTAAGGTGTGTGTGAACTTTTATGGATTTTAATGAATTAATTCAGATATATAAATAAATACATGTATATGTGTTGTAATTCAAATTCATCTATATATTAGGGCTTTTTATTTATTTAAAATACTAAATATGTCTAAAAATTTTGAAATAATTTGTACACTTCTACAAGATAAAAAATGATTAAAAAATATAAAATCAATAAAACTATAAAATTGAATGTTCTTAATAAAATAAATAGACCAGAAATCCAGTTGTCATTAGGTTCCAAAATCAACCTTTTGCAGATGTACTTTGATTTTAGTGAAATCACATTCATTAATTAGATAATATTATTTTTATGAACTTTAAAGTGAGTAGAATGAAATTAAATCTCGTATGCAGAAGTAGTGATGTTTGGAAATTGAGAAATTGACAATTTGAAAGTTAGATTTCTTTGCATATATACAAGTTGGAATTTTTTAGTACTTTTATATTTTTATATACATTTTTAGAAATAAATAAAAGAAGGGTTTGGTGAAAATTATGTACAAAATGAATTAATTAAATATTATTGAAGTTTTGAGAAATATTGGATAAAGAATGAATAATATATGAAGTGAATAATTAAATCTTTTTGTAATTTTCTTCATTATCTTCCCATGCTTAATTATTTGTCGGACAATCCACGCTGATTTGGTCTCGAGGATTAGGTTATATAAATATATATTTCATATATATATGGGGAAAATGTGTATGCCCCCAAGGGGGAGCTAACTTAGCTCCCCTCCCCCCCTTTTGACATAATTTTTTATTTTTTTTGAAATCTAAAACCGTGTAAATTCATTATTAAATCCTTATATTATGCTATTAAAATTCCGTGCGAAACAGAGAATCCTACGACCTTCATCCAAACGGAGTCGATTTAAAAAATCCTGTTACCGTTAAAAAATGACTGCCTGGATGGAGTCCGTAGGAATCTCTGTTTCGCACGAAATTTTAATAGCATAATATAGGGATATGATGAATATTCATGGAAGAAATTTTCAAAAAAAAATGGTGAAAATTGGGCGGGGGGAGCCAAGTTAGCTCCCCCTAGGGGGCAGCCCCATTTATCCCCATATATATATATTGTACATATATATAGTCTGTCTTCTTTTTATTTTCTTTATTTTTATTTCTTTATTTATTTACATGCTTTTAATGCACAAAAATGCATTTTTATTCATGAGCAATGGTTAAAAATGAGAATTAATTAGTATTTACTTACATTTGTTAGTGGTTTTAATATAAAATGCACAAGAAAAGTTAATGAATCATGGATTCATGAGTTGCACCTAGTAACATGGTTGTATTTGGAGTCGATCGACAGAGTAAGCAGGTCGTATGATTAACATATGCTTTTGTTTGTGAAAAAATAATCCATGATTGAGTATGAATATTTGAAATTAGACACTGTGGTAACTCTAACCCATGGGCGTAAATCATAAGATGGGTGTGGTAGTGTTATCAAATGAATATTAAATTAATTAATAAAATTAATGTTGAAATCTAGTTTGTCAATGTTTGTTTGCATTGGTTATGACTAGAGAAGTTAGTGTACCC
Source organism: Ottelia alismoides (assembly GCA_037367405.1). NCBI lineage: Eukaryota > Viridiplantae > Streptophyta > Magnoliopsida > Alismatales > Hydrocharitaceae > Ottelia > Ottelia alismoides. Next base: position 797,166 of record JAZKJV010001133.1, on the reverse strand, counting down.
GAGAGTGGGGCGCAACTCTCATGCTCCTGGTGAGTCCTAGATGGAATGTTAATTTTGATTTCACTATATGTGTGTTATGCGACTTTGTCAGTTGAGCATAGTGTTGCGTATAAAGTTATTGTGTCTGCATCCCTAGTACAACACTCGTCGAAGACTCGTACTTTGTCATAAAGGTGGATCCAGTGCAGTCCCATTTGGTCGCAGTATATTCGTTCCCAAGTACTCCCCTCATGGAGGGTAAGCTAGGAGAAATGGGTTGAAGTTGGAATTGGAGTTTGCTAGTTTGAGTTGGTTGCTCTAGTGCGCGCATTATGACTATTGAGTTTTTATTATTAAGATTTGAACTCAACGACTAAATCATGGAATGATGTCATAAATAGTGTACCTACGTAGATATATGTATATGATTAACTCCGATGATTCACGTAAGTAAATGTAAACTTGATGAGCTCATTTATGGACGATAATCCTGACACTTGTAGGAAAGAAGTAGTGATTGTATGCAACTTATGATAATTATTTTACGTATGATTGGGATAGTTAACTACAATTACAAGAATAATTATGGAACATGAACATCCCTATCTTTAAGGTTTTAAACTCTGTTAGTGTACCATTGTTAGATTGTTTTAGTTGTACTGAGTTTTTTGCTCATACATATTTCTTTGAAAACCCATCCATGTTTGTAGGTTGTTGAGAAACAATAACAACTTAAGCTTCCATAGTTTGTACCAAACTTCGGTGTACATTTTCACTAGTAGAGTCATATTAGTTGTTGTAATACTTTTGTAAATTATGTAGTTTAAGTTTTTAGTCGTGTAAAGATATATTGTGGACTCTATTGAAAATTTGGGAACCATGAATATATAAATACTATTGGAGCATTTTATTCTTTATTTCTTCTACTTTACATTCTGAATGTAAATCATGATGCATGAATGTGGCTATTACTGAGTATATGGATCATAAGGAGTTAGGTCCGACACTTCTCCCGTGGGGGCGGGATGATACATTATTGCACCACAAAAGATGATTACCTTCATATTTGGGCTCAATAAGACGTTTGCATTGAATAACATCGAGGAAATCTGTTGCAGCATAGTTATAACAAATTCCCTAATATCCCCTTATCTCCTAATAGTATTGTTGAAGTTAACACCTACAACCGATCTTTATCAATCAAATCTTCAGCCTTGGATTCTAAAAAATTCCATAACTTTATTCTCTTACATATAACTGATGGATCAACCTAAATGCGTACAATAATCGGTACTCATTATAGCATGACACTCGGCCAATTAACCAAAACTGATAAAAGATCTCCGAAAGGAGTGTCTCGACTTAAATTTATATCTCTGTCAAGTCCGAGGTCGAACACAGGGAGTAAAGGAACAACTTTGGGGCAAATCAAAATAATTAAGTATAGGTTTCCAATGCGGGATTTTTGTATTTTTTATATGCAAGAATAATGGGAATGCAAAATGCAGGTGAGTTAATAAGAAAACACACAACCTATCCAAATTAATTTTAATGAGAAATTAATCCAATTTAGTCAAATTATATTTTCCTAGAAACCTAATCTAATGATGAATGCGAAACACATTTTTTGGAATTTTAAGGGTTAAAATGCAACAAGAAAAATGGACACTACTTATGTGTTTTTACGTAATTTTCCACTCAAACAAAATGAAAAGTTATACAAATTTTACTGGAGTTTAAACATGATGAAATGAGGCTACATTATTTTTTTGGATTTTTTTGATAATATACGTTTGATAGAGTGACTGCAGGTATTTAATTCTTAATTGATCTATAATGTCAATTTATCCATAGCGAATTATCTCAAAAAGTTATTTAATGAGTAATCTAGGAGAGTTTGAATTTCGCAAAAATAATATGCATGAATTTAATTAAAAGCCGTTTACTAAAATCACTCTACAATTTCTTTAAGGCACATGACAAATTAGATGAATTTTGGATGCTAATTAAAACACATTTCAAGGCATGCTTTCTGATTTTTGTGGATTTTTTGGTGCAACTGCAAATTAAATATGAATTTAAGATCTCACAATGGGTAAAATATGCAGTATTTTGCTGAAATAATTTTAGCTAATTACCCAAAGCTCACAAAAATCCAAATAAATAGTCAAATGATAGAGAATTAGTTTCTCAACAACGTGCCATTTTTCATTTAAATAAATGATGCTAAAAAGATGTCCAAATTACTACACAAACATACGAGTATCCATACAAATTTAGAAAATAAAACTTATAAAGAAACTGTGTACATGTATATTTTGTAATAAAATAAACACGAAATAAAAATAATGCATTTTTTACAAAAAAAAATGAAAAAGGACCTCCTCTTCATTTTGCAACCAGGGCTCGATGAAGGAGGAGAAGGGCAGGGGTGGAGGCTTGGGGCCACGACACGCATGGAGGAGGGTCGTAGAGCGGCAGCTTCTAAAGGATGTAGTGGCTGGCTAGTGGCATTCTTGGGCGCGGTGGCGAGGACCTACTGTGGTGGCGGAGGGAAGAAGAGGCAATTGGTGGTGGCTGCAACCGCCTGGAGGTCAGTGACGAGCGTCCAGGGGCAGAGATGGTGGCTGGAGGTGGCAGGTGCGGCTGGCGGAGCTGCGGACTGGTGGGATTGCAGTGATGTGGTAGTTGAAGGAGCCGTGGGTTCTAGAGGACGGTGTCCATGCTAAGAGGGAGCGCAAGGAACAGAGTGATCAAGCCACCGCAGCTGAAGGGGGGGCGTACACAAGTGGTAGAGGAGGCTGGCGGCGGTGGGCGACAGTGGTGGCAGGGGGTTTGACCACCCGATGATAGCTTTTTTCTGTTCTTTTGGATTTTTTGCTATTGTGATTTGATTTTTTATTTTTTATTTTAAACTCGGAACAACAAAGAGGGTAAATGGCAGGGCAGAAAATGATGGATGTAGAGAACAAATGAAGTTGTGGTGGTTGTGATGTGATGTGAAAAAAATTTAGGAAAATAAAAACGATGATTTATGATAAAAAGGGAAGCAGATGAAATTACCCAAAGATGGAGGCAGGTGCTTATGGTGTGCTCACGAGAAGCACGGTCTTCGTTCGAATTGTCGACGAGCGATGAGCCAGAGCAGCGCGCGGAGGCAGCTGTGATGTTGGCCGGAATGCCCACGGATCTTAATGGAGTGGAGGCGGTCGTCGCTCTACTTCTTCGACTGTCACCAAGACGGGTGGTCAGATCTCTCGATTCTCTCTCACACACACATAAAGGTGGATCAAAGACAGAAATGAGAAGAATGAGGTGAATAAAAAGAGAAAAAAATGGAGGTTATAATAGACGGTGGAATGGTGGAGTTGAGTGGGAGGTTAGATGAAGTGGTGGAATTGAATCAGAGGTTAAATGAAATGGTGGAGTTAAATGGGAAGTTAGATGAAGACTTGGTGGTTAATGGAAGAAAATGAAAGTTAGTGTAGAGGATGAAAATAATTAAAATAAAAGGAAAAATAATAAAATAGACTGCTAAAAAGAAGAAGATAAAATAAAAGAAAATGGAAAAATTGCAAACAAAATAAAGAAGACAAACAAGGAACAAAACATATCATATGCACACTATTTTTTACTTTTCTAATTTTAATTTATTTTTTTTATTTTAAATAAAAGATGTTTACATAATAAAAATAAAATAAAATACAAAAATATTTTTTAGATTTTTTAGTAATAAATAAAAGTAAATAAAAAATGAGAAAAGAAACATATGTACATTATATACGAAGTCACTTTACCATATTTCAATTACAAAACAATTTTTTGATATTTTTTAATCATGTCATTTATTATAATATACAATAAATAAATTAATAGAAAATAAATAAATAAATAAATGTTAGATTTGCAAAATAAAAAAAAAATCAAAGTCACATTTATTGCATTATGTACAGTGTACAACTAGGTCTCAAAACTCAAATTTTACAAATGAGCTTCCAATTTTAATGAAATCATTTTAATTGTATATATAATTTTGTAACTTAAAATTTAAAACTGAGTTCGGTGAATTTGGAGTTCAAGCGGAGCAGGAATTTGGTCGGAAGTTGGACTTATTGCTTTTTCTCTTTGAGATCTAAGAGTATTTATTTATGGTGAAATTTATTTTATATATTTTTATTTTTATAATATTTTTATAAACAAGTCGGAGAAAGAATTAGATGAAAAGTAGTTGAAATGAAATTATTAAAAATACTTGAAGTTTTGGACTATTCACAGGTGAAAACTCTTTTATTTTTCGACTTTTTATTGTTAATTTTTTGTAGAGTATAATATTAAATAATTAGTGTATTTTATTTACAGGAGCCTTTTTATTATTTTATTGATTTTAATACATTTATTTGAAATTTTACTTAGGGATTTTTCTAAGATCAATATATTGAGACGATGAATCGTGGATTCATCAATACCAATGGAAGCATAAACAACAGACAAATAAAATATGTGGGGAAGATGCACATAACATCGTAAGTAAACATATGTTCATGCTCTTGAAAAAGGATCGACATCAATACCATTTTTGGTAAAAAGTAATATTTTGTTAGAGACTTTTGAATTAGTGAAAATTCAATGCATATTAAGTAGAACACAAGCTCTCCCAGACCTTCCTTGTTCCACCATTGGTTCAATGATGACTATAAGAACAATATTATTCAGTCTGACCAAATTATTGATATGAGCAAGTGTGACACCATTAAAGATGCCATGACAGTTTCAAATGAGCAAATTCATCAAATGTCTGGGATTTTTTAGACAAAGGCGGAAAGCCTCAAATGGCTCCTCTTGAAATCTGGATCTGCCCCTTATTTTGATGGGGGACTTGATCTCTGTATCAAAAGTCTAAGAATCTTTTTGGAATGAGATTAGATCCAAAAGAAGTAGGGCTCTTATAGCTCAAAGTATTTCCACTAACAAACTGATTAGTACTGGAGGATTCTTCATCCTTCTCCTCTTCAATACCAACATCATCTTTAAGTGCATCGAAGGCATTTTGGAACTGAAAAGGGTTGCCCTCATGTCACCAAATCAGTATTGAAAGTACTGCCATGAAAAAATCCATTAATTTCTCAGGATTAATTTTCAATATCAGCCAGATTAATCACTGCGATAAATTCAATAACTCTGATGGTATGATTAAATATTTTTGTCGAACATTATATTCCAATCTCATTGACAATTACATTCCCAATTATTCTGATATGATTTGCGTGCTTCAGCTGGATGTTTTCATCAACAAAAATGCAATTAGCATTCTCCTCGTATACATTCATATGCAACATACTATTTCTTCTATTTCCCCTCTCTCTCTCTGTTCTCCATTCATTACCTCAAAAATGAAATATTTTCTTGCAAAGTTATTATCACCTCCAACTGACCTTCAGAGCAATATCCTCGATAGTTTTTTAGAATATTTCATCTACGATTTCTTCTTTTCTCAACATTGTCTCGGTTCAAAATAGTTTTTTCAAAAGGTGATTGATTTCAAGTATTTGAATATCATCATGTCCAAAGTCGTTTTCTCAACACCATTAGAAGCAAGCTAATTTTTATGTAACAATTACTCTATTGCCTCATGGGGTCATTGCCACCCGTTCCTAGATTGGCCTCCCCAATTTCTACCCAAGAAACTTATCCTCTTGAGTTTTCTCTTTGCAGAATCATATTTTTTTAATGATAGCAATGAAATTCAATGTGTCTGGTAGTTTGATAATAGCTATAGTATACACGAAAGTTTGCATAGTTAATAGCTTGCTTGATTTCTTTAAGCCCACAACTGATCATGATATAATCTCTCATGGGCTTAGTTAGATCAACCTTTATATTCACTATGATGTAACCCGGTCTTCTTAAGTTGGTAACCTCCTTATCCATTTAAAAAAACTTCCCATTAGGTTTCGCAATTGAGCGGAGAGCCCGTTCATTAAGAAATTGGAGATTTAGCATTGATGCCCAATTCTAACTGAAACATTCGGAGAAGAAGCCCCATGTTAGAAGAATGGAGACCATATGATTAATGTCATACAATTATTGCCAAATTTCCAATCCCTAATTTGCATATTAAAATATTTTAAGCTGCTTCCTAATGGCTATATCAATATCAACAATCTTAAGTCTATCTATATGAATTTTCCCAATGAGACAAAGCTCAGTAGGTTTGCTATCTCAACAAATTATTATGGTGTGAATCCAACAATAACGTCAACACCTTCATCGTATGGTTCCCTCATTGTAATCAGAGGTCCCAATTTATGAGGCGAGATTCATCTACATATATTACTCATACATTAGTTCATAATTAGAAAATCATTTTTATGCCCATATTTATGCAACTATTTATATACATGTTAGGAATGAAGTGACATTTATTTCGGCTTTTTTTCTCTTTTTCTTCTCAATTATTTTTTGGGATTCCAATAACAACACAAATCCTTTAATATTGGTAATTACACTAAAACCCATAAGGTTACATCAACACCCCTACAAATTTACTAACTTTTATACTACAACACTTGGACAAGGTCATATGTGTTGAAAAGAGTAAAATTATGGGAATCATGGGGTAATTATCGACTGAGAGATTACTTGGGTTGCAACTTAACAATACCTTTAAAGGGATTTTTACCTGTCAATCTCTATAAACTTTTCCAATTACCTCTACGACCTTTGAAACAACCTATTTCTTCCCTCGACCTGTAAACATGCTTCGTCTTACCCTCTGCTGTTAAATTCACACATCTTGATTGGTTAAAAATGAGTTAATTAAACCACGTGAAATCCAACGTTTGGATTTTTTACCCACTCCACCCCTCCCATAAAGCTTCACTACCGTATGAGAACTCATATATCCACAATTTTAACCCATCCTTCAATCAGTGAGCTCCGAGGGAGATTCGAGTGAGGTGGCAACTTCTTGTTTCTGGTCCTCGTAGTGAGAAATGAGGAGGATGATGAGATCTCATCGCTGACGTGCAGTAGCAGCTCTGCCGTGTTAGCCCCAACGATCTGCCACCATCGTATCTCAACAAAGATCCGACTCCATAGGCAAATCGACCATCAAATCACTTCTAGGTTATCTTTCCGATCATCTCTTCTCCCTCTGTTTTTTCGACTTCTCCTTCAATATCTCTCGTATCCTTTAATTTTCCCTTTAAACCGATATCACATCGTCCAAACCCATTCCATCAATCACCATATCATTTCCCATCAGATTCCCTTCGATTCCCATTCTACCTTCACAACTAACCAATTTCGATCACATACGATGCTTGGAAACATGAAGCTATACCTTCATCTCTGATAGCTTCCTCACTCACCTCTCTTCTATTTGCATTTGGACCGAGCCTTGTGCTTGAGTCATTTTGTCCTTGTAGATCCGTAGGTCCTGGAGACCACACGAGGATCTGGTAGGATCGTCCATCGAGCATTAGAGCAGTACCGGGTTGCACATCCACCTGCAATCGAAGCGTGAATCGGAGCACATGCGATCAAGTTCATCACCATCGAGCATCTGGAGCGTGGTCATCTGAAACCATCTGGTGCAAGCAGCAAATGTTCATATGAAGACGGAGAACTGTGGATCATTGAGATTCAGTTAGTCATCACCTAGCATATATTGCTTCGAAGTTGGATATTGAGCAACATCTCATGAATCCGATTGAAGAACACGAGATCGGAGTACAGGACCTTCGAGCATCATATCTGAAAAGTACCCCATCTGAAGCGAAATACCTGCAGCTAATCGAGAGCTTTGCCGCCCCCAAAACGCCAATGCCTGGAGCTTGCAGGTTTGAGGATCCAGGTCATCCTCAACTGGAGATAGATCACCTCCTCAACACGAAGCGAAACAGCCTGATCGAGCATAGATTCATAGTAGATCATCTGCCTGGAGCGGGAACAGGAGTGGGAGCGGGAGGGGAGAGGCACGCGGGGGAGGAAAGAAGGAGGTTGCAGAACTTGTCGTGGAGGCAGAAGGGGTAGACGGTGATGGGGTTGCTGTGGAAGGGGTGATCGGAGCGGTGCATGGAGTCGGGGAGGTCCGGTGGTGCATGAGGAGGGGTGGAGGTCAGGCGGCACGAAGGGAGGGGTCGGAGATCAAACGACATCGAGGAGGGGGTGGTGTTGGGGTAGGATGACATCTTATATAAATTTGGTAAAAAAATAGGGTAATATACACATATTTTAAATGGAATCTGGTTACATTTAGCGGGCAAGATGGGGATTAACCACAGAGTTTGTGGGGTAAGTGTTACCGAGTTTACAAGGTCGAGGGAGGAATTAGATTGTTTCAAAGATCATGGAGGTAATTGATAAAGTTTACATGATCTACTGGGTAAAAATCCCTACTTTAAAAGACTCTCTTTTTTCCCCTTGTTGCAAGGGTACACCGGTCTAGCTCCAATCCTGCATTTCTGTATTGAGATTACTTGTATTGATCTATAATTTCTTTGGTATAATATTTTTTAAACTTAGTTCAAATAAAATTGTTAATATAAAAATATTATAATCATTACAAAGATTAATTAATTACATCACATCACAATTATCATTCAAACCCTTAACATTCGAAACAACTACTATTCACGTTACGACAGCAAACCCAACCCACTAACCAACCAACTTCTCTCGTGAAATGTGGTAAAGACGGGATCCGGTTATCGTTCCACCGTCCTCGTCCTACTTCTTCCGAGTCCTCGCGGGAACAGAGGCGAGGTCGCTAGGGTTTCGGTGAGCGGAGAATAATACGTCCGGCGAGCCATTTCGCGGCTGCAGAGGCGACAGGCGAGGCCTTTTAGGGTTCCAGGGAGTGGGGAATAGATACGTCCGGCGATGTGAGTTGGACCCTCTCCCTCTCCCCTTCTATCTATTAATCTCTACGTCTATTTCGGGTGTTTGATGATTACCTATCTCTTGTTCTTCGGAGTAATCATTGTTGCCGTTTGTATCTTTCCTTCCTCGCCGTTACTCTCTCCTCCCCTTCCTCCTCATCCTCTTCTTATATTCTTTCTTCTGGATCCGATGCCATTTTTATTTTTGCACCTGTAGTTTACTGGTTTATCTTAATTGCAATATACTTGCATCATGTAAACCAGAGCGGTACCATGGTAAAGACACACAAAAAATGCATTTTTTTTAATAATACGAAAACTTAGGAAACTGCATGATCTGCACAGAAGTCTGGCTAATTGACATGCCGCAAAATCCTTTGGACCGTCTGGCCAAAACACTGCATATCGGCTTTCTGGCTTTCTTAATCTTGCTTTAAATGATATGTGTTGACTTCATTCAAAACACTGTGTTCAGTTTTGATCATTATATCTATAAACATACGCTTATGCCATGCCCCATGTGTGGGACGTTATTTACTATCCACGTTGAAGTCCAACTACCGAAAGCATTTGCATGTTGATGTAAACACGCCAGGCATTTGTCACAGAAGAAAATACATTGCTTTATGTTGATATAGTTTGCTTGAATAGCAATTAAGTGATGCTGCAGCTTGTGTATGATCCCATAAGTATTTGTGACAAAAAAAGTTAAACACATGTCGATTTTAAATATGCCTCCGCTAAGAAGCTTTACAAAACGGTGTAGGTTATGACATGTTGAATAATACATCAATCACCCAGCTAGTTCTCTTGATTTGTGGAAGGAATTTAACTATACACAAGGGTAAATCCTTTTTATCGAAAGAAGAACAAAATTTGCGTGCGTTGACAATCTTCCATTGGTTTTGAGGTTGATGTCTAACACACACACATATCTGTGGGATTAATTGGCTTCCATTGTAATAACAGTATCATGCTTGCAGCTTGTGTATGTAGAAATATCAGGGTTCCATATTTATCTACCTCAAGAAAAATATATTATAGAATATGTGTGATTCTATTCCTGAAATTTATTTCCAATGACCCAACAGAACCCAATAATTACATTCAGTGTTGAGATTACTGCACATCTCTGATGATATTCCTTATTTTATTCTCTCTATGTACCTCTCTTGCTATTTACTCGTGCTATTTACCCATAACTTTTCTCCTATATAAGAGAGCCGTGGGGCATCATGAATAATCAAATATTTCATTTTCCCAACATGATATCGGAGCAACGGTCCTAAACTGGACTTCCGTATCCCACTTACCTAACCCTAGCCCACCCCTGCCCCTCTTCCCGTCGCCGCACCACCAGCCCGTACCGTGCCCCTTCTCGCGTCGGCGGCAAACCACCGTGCAACAACTCCTTTCGCGCGGTGCACCCCCTGTCGTGCACCAGTACTCCTCCGCCCACGCGTAAGCTGCGCCCCTATGCCCTCGTGCGCATCACACACCACGCATCGTGACCCTGTGCACCCGCGTGCCTACACACGCGCATCTGCCTGCGCCTGCATGCACCACGCACACCGCGCCTGTGCATATGCCTATGTGCATCACGCGCACTACACCTCTGCGCATCCGTGCACCAACACATCTACTTGCCTCATCGCATCCTGCGCACTGCGCCTATCACTGAGCGCACCGCGCCTCTGCGCATCCTGCGCACTGCGCATCAGTGCACCTGTAGTCAGATTTTGCACGGATTTTTTTCATGATTTTCAACATATAAAATTACGACTTCCGACTCTAGCCTCCAACAACAAGAGATGAGGATGGCTATATGAGTCTACAGATACAACCAATCATCTAGTGATTGTGTAGACCCATTTAGAATGATATACTCCCCTGTCTTGTTTCGGATTTGGCGTTCTTCCTACCATGTCAGAGACCAAGGTGATGTTTTTTAGTCCGGTGCCTTCAAGAGCCCGAATCCCATCGTGAAGATGGATGAGACCAAGTACGAGTTGTGGTCCATGCAACTTCGCACCATGATGCAATGCCATAACGAGGAGCACATTTGACGGATTCAGAGATGGAGGACAAGATTAGGGCTAATGCTTCTTGGAAGTAAGATGATGCCTATACTTGCATTGGGCTCTCTGGGACGCTGACCACGGAGATTGCCAATGATATTGTCAATCAATCCACAATAAAGGCTATGTCGGACATCTTAACAGACATGTATGGGCATGTAAAAAATGAGAGCAAAATTCTATTTCTATAGTTGCAAATTTGCGATTTGATATTTTTTCGACTAAGTAGAATGGTCGAGTGTCTGCATAGCTTCATGCCTATTACCACTAGCATTGAGAAACAACACGCATATCGGAATGCTATTATGACATGAGTATTTCTATCATCTCTTGACTTGGAGTACGATACAACACATACTCAAATACTTACTGGAGAGACGATACCTCCAATAGAGGAGGTGTACTAGAGGCTGAGCAGAGTTACTACATCTACTACATTGGTTCAGACTCCCTATGACATGGTAGCCTCTCGTGGCAGAGGGGGTACTTCACAGTTTTGTGGCCGAGGGCCACATGGTCAAGGTGGAGGACGTCAATGAGGTCTATGTTCACATTGCCACCTGGTCATTCTGAGGAGATGCTATCAGAAGCATGGGTATCCTACGTCTGCCCGAGTTGCTCAGCAGATCGAGCCTACTTCTACTCCGATTCTGGTTCATGATGCACATTTTGATGATATTGTTTCCAGACAGCGAGAGATGATGACTACTCCTACTACTTCGACTGCAGGGTCTTCAAACGTCGCACACATTGCTAGAGCCTCTTCGAGCTCGTTAGGTATTGCTTATGCCTTTAATAGTAGTAGCGGTTGATATTTGTCTGATTGGATCATGGACTATGGAGCATCTCATCATATGAATGGCGATCGAGCACAATTTACTTCTTACAGGTCTATCCCTCCTGGTACAATAGAGTTCTTCTACCCATTGTTGGATGGGGGGGATTGTTTTAGCTCACTAGATGCGTCTGCAGAATGTCTTACAAGCTCCAATATTTTAGATGAATCTTTTGTCTATTAGCCAGATTACAAATGATTTACATTGTCGTGCCATATTCGATTACTCTTCTCTTGTGTTTCAGGACATACTCAAGGGCAGGATGATTGAATGTGGCCGTAAGCAGAGATGACTTTATAGACTTGTCCAATCTCCGTGTGCTGGTGCTGCTACTATCCCTTCTGGATCTGTTTCTCCATTCATGTGGCATCTTCGCTTTGGGCACCTTCATTTGCAGAGGATGTGTCATGTCCTCCTGCAGATTTCTACTCGTACTACCTTGGAGTGTGAGGCGTATCAGTTTGGAAAGCACCATCGTTCCTCTTTTCCGAATTGTTAGAGTCGTCACAGTGGTCAGTGGTTTGAGTTGGTTCACTTTGATAATTGGGGTCCTAGTCGTGTTCCTGATTATCAGGGACATCGATTTTATATGGTTGTTGTGGATAATTTCTCTAGATTATCTTGGGTATTCCTAACAAAGAATAAGTCTGAAGCTGGTCCTATGATCAATATTTTCTTATTGATATTAAGAATTTTTTTGCTAATGTGAAATTTTTTCGCACTGACAATGTCTTGGAGTTTTCTACTCTTTAATTACCTAATTTTCTTAGATCTATTGGTGTTATTCATCAGTCTTCGTGTGCTTACACTTCGCAGCAAAATGGTGTTGCTGAACGTAAACACCGTCATCTTTTGGATGTCACGAGGACTCTTTTGATTCAGAGTCAAGCTCCTCATTCTTTCTGGGTGATGCGGTTTTTACTGTATGTTACTTGGTGAACCGCATGCTGGCTACTATGCTTGGAGAAAAATTTCCTTTCTTGATTGCATTTCCCGAGAAGGATTTATTCTCACTTATCCCCAGAATCTTTGGATATATGGCTTTTTTCCACAATTTTACTCCTGGTTGTGACAATTTCTCTCCCAGAGTTGTCAAGTGTGTGTTCATTGGCTATTCTCGTACCCAAAAGGGTATAAGATGTTTTGACCTTGTTAGGAGAAAATATTATGTAAGTGTTGATGTCACATTTTTTGAGTCTATTATTATTTTTATCCTACAGGTTACATGTTGTCTATTGCTGACTCTGATGAGGAAATATTCGTTCCACCACCTCCATTATCTCCATCAAGGACTCCTCATGTTGAGTCTCAGTTACCTACACCTTCACCACCTCCACCTCTATATACCGTGCTTCAATTCCTACCTCAATTTTACATTCGCAGGCCCTCTAGTTGCCCCTCTACTCTTGCGCCTTGTCATCCTACACGTCCCAGGTATGTAGTGAACACATTGTTTCTACTGATGGCACTTGTTCTATGCTTGATCCAAATGATACGACACAGGAGGAGCTGATACCAGAGAATAGAGAGGCTGATGACCTCGTTGTACCTATTGTCTTGAGGAAGCGTCGTCGCAATTGTGCTATGTACCTTTAGCTGCGCATGTTTCCTTGGACCATCTTTTAGAGGAGCACATAAGGTTTGTTACGGGCCTCTCAGCTATTACTATATCATGAACATATCGGGAGGCCATATAGGATAGCAGTTGGCGACTTGCCATTGAAGTGGAGATGATTGCTTTACAGTCTCGTGGTATTTGGAGTGTTATTTCTGTCCCTCCAGGTGCATCTGTTGTGGGGTGCAAATGGATATTTACGGTGAAGCAACGAGCATATGGTAGTGTAGATCGCTACAAGGCAAGGCTTGTAGCACATGGATTCACCTAGATTTATGGGTTGGATTATTAGGATATCTTCCCTCCAGTGGCCAGACACTCGACATTACGCTTTCCTCTATCAGTTTCTGTTTCATGGGACTAGCCTCCTTACCAACTTGATGTGAAGAATGCATTTCTTTACGGAGATCTACATGAGGAGGTTTTTATGCAGCAACCACCATGGTTTACTGTTGAGGGGGAATCTTAGAAAGTGTGTAGGCTACACATGGCAATATATGGCTTAAAGTAGACTCCCAGAGCTTGGTACCAGAAGCCTTCAAAATTATTAGTGCATCTGAGGTTTGCCTGGTTCGCTGCGGATCACCCACTTTTTTGTTGAGGACACATAGAGATACTATTGCTATTCTTGTCTATATTGATGATATTATTCTCACGTATGATGACGAGCAACGCATTCAGGTGATCAAGGAGTTCCTAGGTTAGCAGTTTGTAACCAAAGACCTTGGCAATCTTCGATACTTCCTTGGATTAGATTTCGCCAGGACCAAGCGTGGTCTTGTGATGACCCATAGGAAGTTTGTTACTGATCTTCTTCCAGAGACATGCGTGATAGAGTGCAAGCCTGCCACCATTCTTATGGATCCAAGTATGAGACTATATGATGATGATACTGAGGAGGTAAATCAGAGGAGATACATAGAGCTGGTTGGGAAGATTCTATATACTACCATCATCGGTCCAGATATATCCTTTGTCGTGAGCTAAGTAAGCCTGCTCATGGAGCAACCTAGGAAGGTTCATATGGATGCTGTCTATATGATTTTGAGATATTTGAAATCTTCACTAGGAAGTGGTCTTATATTCATCTGAAGCACTTCTCTTAATGTAACTGCATTTGTAGACACATTTATGCAGGATGCCTTAGGGACAAGAAGTCTACTTATGGTTATGCTATATTTATTGGCAGCTCACTCGTGTCATGGAAAAGTAAGAAGCATACAGTGGTTGCTAGATCTAATGCAGAGTCCGAATACAGGGCCATGGCTCAGGGAAGTACGTAGATGATGTGGGTGGGGTCGGTTATGACAGATCTTGCAGTTGATGTACCTCTTCCTATGCAGTTTCTATGCGACAATCAGGCAACACTTTTATTGTAAATAATCATGCATTCCATGAACGTACAAAGCATATAGAGGCGGATTGACACTACAATAGAGACATGATCCAGAAGGGTCTCATATCCACCTCATGTTTCTACTGGAGATCAGACTGTTGATATATTCACCAATGCTCTTACCAGAGGCCCTTTCCAAAGACGTTTCAAGCTGAGCATGATAGACATATATGCTCCGGCTTGAGGGGGGTATTGAGATTATTGTACATCTTCGATGTTATTCCTTATTTTATTTTCTTTATGTACCTCTCTTGCTATTTACACAGGGTTTTTCTCCTATATAAGAGAGCTGTGGGGCCTCTTGAGCCTCATGAATGATCAAGTAATTCATTTTCCCCAACATTCAGTGTCAAACTGATGCACTTTCATACATATTTTTATACATGTTGATTATATTGGGAATGATTGACTTTAAATAATTTTTAGATCCATATATCTCAATTATCAATTTTGGTCAAAATTTTGTAAGAAACATTTGCTTTGTCAACCCTTATTTTGATTAGTTGATCAGTAAAAATACTATTATTTAGTAATAACTTAAATTTGCCAAATATTCGGACATATTTTTAATGAATGCTTATGATTAAAATTTAAACAACTTGTAAAGTTCTTGAAATGTGCTGGCTATATAAATGTGTGCTAGGGGCTCGTTTAATCAATTCCACGTGTACATATGAATACATGCATGTATCGAAGCTTGAATTCACATAATTGAGATTATATGGATCATCATCATATTTATGGGGAAGCTACCTAACATGCAGGTTGGTAGATTGATTCTTATTACTAATACTTTTAGTGCAAGTCCTTACATGTGTCCAGTTTTCCTCGCAACAAGTTGTATAAAAGACTACACACATGACCTTGTGCTACATGATGAACACACATTCGACCGGTACGAAATGGCACGCCTTGAAGCAAGGCTGTAGAGATATATTCATGTTTATGTATCGTTTTCTCAGTTTATTTTTCTTT
Source organism: Ottelia alismoides (assembly GCA_037367405.1). Classification (NCBI taxonomy): domain Eukaryota; kingdom Viridiplantae; phylum Streptophyta; class Magnoliopsida; order Alismatales; family Hydrocharitaceae; genus Ottelia; species Ottelia alismoides. The sequence continues at coordinate 781,405 of JAZKJV010001133.1, read as the reverse complement.
TGTATATCTTATGTAATTTACCTATAGATCTCTTCTCTATGCAAGTAAATTTAGGGTTCCTTGGAATAAACAAGTTACTTATTTTTCCCAACATGGTATCAGAGCGGTGGTCCTAGAATGGAGCTTTCATAGACAGAAATCCTAACTCCACCGTGCTGCCGTCTCTCTCTCTCCCTCCATCGTCCTCCAACTGGTGCTACCCCCAGCAGGTGCCGCCGCCGTCTCCAATGAGCACCGCCACACCTCGGGTGCCGCCTCCCTTTCCAGCGAGTGCCGCCACCCTCTCCAACGGGTGTTACCCCAACGGCTCCCATCTCTTCAACGGTACTGCTGCATCCCCTTCTCCTTCATCGGGTGCAACCGCATCTCGCTCTAGGGTGCAACAACACATCCCTAGGGCCTATCTTCCTCTAGGCGCCGTCACACCTCCATAGGGTGCTGTCCCACCTTTCTCAAGGGCCCATCTCCCTCTAGGTATTCTATTGGCCTCAGAAGCGTCGCCTTCGACCCTTGCTTGATGGGATTGGTTGCTTGAGTCTTCACATGCAACCGAATCCCCTTATGTTTGTGTAGACAAAAGTTTTTCAGTCGACAACCCTAGTCTTCTTTAACTGGTAACATGTCAGAAAGAAAAGCTTATATCCCTACCACATGCGCCTTCTGTCGTCCAACGCTGATAATCAAGATGGACAGGTCAAATTACGAGTTATGGACCATGTAGTTCATGAGCCTGATGAAGTCTATGGGGAAGAAACACATTCTTATTGAAGAAGAGCCGGTGGAGAAGACATGGATTCATGCCTCCTGGGAGGCAGAAGATGCCTACGCACAAGTCTAGATATCTAGTACATTAACACCAGAAATCGCCAATGTTGTTCTGCATCAGCCCGTTGTAAAAGCCATGTGTGTGGGACATTCTTGCCGCAACCTATTCACATGCAAAGAATGAGACGAAAATTCTACAACTGCAGCATGATGTTTTTATTATAAAGCAGAACAAACGTCCCCTTCATGGCCTCAAATTTTGGTGAAATTCTGTCGGATTTCGGTCGAATTTCGATATCCTGTCGAAATCGAAATTCGGCTGAAATGGTCGAAATGATGGAAATATGGGGGGCCCTAGTACAAAAAATGATCGAAATTTCTGTCGAAATTCGAGGCAACATCTTCCCAGATCTTGGCAGACGTTACTATTCCTCTCATGGAGGAAGTCTTTCGCATATTGAACCGGATCAACATTTCATCCCCTACTCCAATGTCAAATTCACCTGTTATGGCAACCTCGTGTGGAGGGGGGTACCTCTCAATTTCATGGTTGTGGACCACGTGATAGAGGAGTTTGTGTTCGCCCATCCCGCACCTACTGTCATCGTTCTGGACATACAAAGGAAACATGCTATTTCAAGAATGGATTTCCATCATTCGCACGTGATGCGGAACGGGGTGCAGCTCCAACATCTACGTCTTCATCTGAGCAGAGATATTATGATCTTGTTTCCCTTCTGAGGGTATTATGCCTCTTGCCAATGCCGGTGATATATCTGATCTCGACATTGCAACCTCTGCTGGAGCTAGTATCTCGGGTAGCATTATTGCATCTACCTTATCGTGGTCCTGATATTACAGAGTGGATTATGGATTTTGGGGAAACACATCAATCACTTGTGTGGCAATAGAGATAGCATATAGACATTCTTCCAGGACGAACTGTCGTCATAGTTGATGAGACTCATTCCCCAATTACAGGACAGGGGGAGAGTAGTTTAACACCATCCATACGTCTACAGAATGTGTTATATGTCCCAGATTTCTCTACGAACTTATTGTGTATCCATCAGATATGTCGTGCTATATTTGACCCATCGTCTCTTGTTTTTGAGGACATTGTAACCGGCAGGGTGATTGGCTTGGCTGTGGCTGTGAGCAGGGAGGCCTTTACAGATTGGTTCAAACTACTTGTGCTGGATTATCATCTTAGTCCACTAGTTCTGCTTCTTTGTTCACATGGCATTTGCGTTTTGCTCATCTTCTCCTCCATAAGTTACGCCATGTTCTTCCTCAGATCTCACCTCGAGCATCATTCGATTGTGAGGCATGTCAGTTAAGAAAGCATCATCGGTTTGTCTTTCCTAATCGTCAGAGTCAGAGCAGTCATTCTCCTTTCGAGTTGTTCCATGTAGATATTTGGGGTTCGAGTCGGGTTCCTGATCATCAGAGGCACCGTTTTTATTTTGTTCCTGTGAATGATTTTTCTCGTTTGTCATGGGTGTTTCTGATGAAAAATAAGTTTGAGGTTGGTAATTTGACCAAACCTTTTAAAATAAATTTCATAATATTTTTCTTCGAATGTCAAGATTGTGAGGATTGATTATGCTTTAGAATTTTGCACTCGTGATCTTACTCAGAACTTCTCGTCTCATGGTATAATTCATCAAAGAACATGTGCTTACATCACAACAAAATGGGATCGCTGAAAGAAAACATCGTCATATCCTTGATGTTGCTCGTACCCTTATTATACAGACTCACTCATTTTGGGGGATGCCGTTCTTTCAACCTGCTACCTTATTAATGGACTGTCGTCGAGAGAGAGTTCCATTCTCAACAATATTCCCAGAGAATGAGTTGTTTACTATCGGTCTTCGTGTGTTTGGATCTGCTACCTTGTCCGCAACTTTTCTCCTAGAGTTGACAAGCTCTCTCCTCGAGCTGTCAAGTGTATGTTTGCGGGATATTCGAGGATGCAAAAGAGATATAGATGTTATGATCCCGTGCGCAAGAAATACTATATTAGCGCAGATGTCACATTTTTTGAGTCTGTAATGTAATTCTCTCTGACATGTAGTCTGTAATGTATTTCTCTCTGACAGGTGATCGCTTAACTTCCTCATACTCTGATGTTGAAATATACATCCCACCTCCACCTTTATCCTCACCACCACCTTCACCACCATCCTCACTAGGGATGCAAACGGATATGGATATATCCGTATCCGATCCGTCACCGTATCCGTTTTATCCAGATTTTGACATATGTATCCGTATCCGTTTTAAAATGGATACGGGTATGGATATCATTTTGATATCCGCAAACATCCGTATCCGTATCCGTATATCCATTTTAGTACATAAATATAGTCGTAAATTTATTTTTAACTATATATAATATAATTCTCTACCTCCTTTATATACGTTTTGTGATACAAACACATTTAGTAAATTAATATCATGTGTTTTCCATCCAATTCTTATATATTTAAGTCGATTTTATAGAGTATCATAGACATTACTCGTGTGCGATCAATATCCGTTTTACATTCGTATCCATTTTTTAAGGATATGGTAAGATAGTTTTAATATCCGTCAATATCCGTATCTGCATCCGTATTCGTATTAAACAACGGATAAGAATATGGTAATACCTATATCCGTATCCGTATCCGACCTTTTGCATCCCTAATCCTCACCATCTCATTCTCCTACGCCATCACCACCGTCATCTCCTGTCCTTCCACCTATTATCCCAGTTCCACCGCTATCATTTCTCTACAGTCGTCAGCCCCCTCCTGCTCATGTTCATAGCACATCATCCAACACCCCTAAGGTATGTCCTAAATACAACATTTCTAACAATGGATATGGAGATGTGCCTCAGTAGGAATTATTGCAGCAGAGTGCAGTACATGAGATTATTGGGGATACAACCGCGACCTTGACATGCCCATTACTATTCGGAAGCAGATGTTCTTGTGCATCATATCCTATTGCTTCTTTGGTGTCGTTCGATCGTCTTACAAGAGAATTCAGGCAATTTGTTGGACTATGTCTATTGTGGGCATTTCGCGGAATTATCAAGAGGCCTTGAAGGATAGACAATAGCACAAAGCAATGGAGGAGGAGATGACTGCTTTACAGTCCCGAGGCACTTGGACCTTGGTACCGACCCCTAGTGGGTTGTCCGTGGTGAGCCGCAAATGGGTTTTTACTGTGAGGTATTTTGCAGATGGGAGCCTTGATAGGTACAAGACCAGACTGATCGCACGAGGTTTTACTCAGACGTATGTGATGGATTATCTAGACACATTCTCTCCTGTTGCTCGGCATTCTACACTACGGATTCTCCTAGCAGTTCCAATGGTACATGATTGGTTGTTGTTCCAAGTAGATGTTAAAAATGTTTTCTTGTATGGTAATCTTCAAGAAGAAGTCTACATGCACCAACCTCCGGGGTTTGCTGCTGAGGGGGAGTGTCAGCATGTGTGTAGACTCCAAGGCAATATATGGCCTTAAATAGTGCTCAAGAGCTTGGTTTCAGAAGCTCTTAGATTTGTTTGAGAAGCAGGGGTTCAGAAGGTTGAATGCAGGATCTTTCTCTCTTTGTACAGAAAACCTCTAGAGGTTCAGTGGTTATTATGGTGTATGTTGATGATATATTGGTTACGTGTGATGATGATATATTGGTTACGTGTGATGATAACCAAGGGATAAAAAAAGATGACATAATTTCTGGGCAATCAATTTTGTCACTAAAGTTCTTAGTACCCTAAGATATTTTCTGGGGTTAGAGTTTGCCAGAAATCAACAGGGGCTTTTGATGACCCAAAGAAAGTTTGTCACTGACATGCTAAATGAGACAAATATGCTTGGATGTCGACCAACTACTAACTCGATGTATCCAAGCATGAGAATGTATGATGACAATACCGATGAGGTAGATAAGAGAAGATATAGAGAGCTTGTGGGAAAGCTTCTCTATATAACCATCACTAGACCTGACATCTCATTTGCAGTCAGTTGGGTTAGCCAATTCATGGAGCAACCGCATCAGGTACATATGGATGTTATACATATGATATTAAGGTATATGAAATCATCTCCCGGTGCAGCCGTGTAGGGTTGCTATTCAGGATAGGAGAAGATGTCACTATTTCAGTGTGCGCAGATGCATACTATGCCGGGTGCCCTAAGGACAATAAGTCCACGTGAGGCTTTGCTATATTCGTTGGAGGTTTAATTGTTTCTTGGAAAAGCTCGAATCGGACCGTGGTGGCTAGATCTAGTGCTGAATTCGAGTACATGGTTGTGGCACAAGCAATCACAAAAATGATGTAGGTTCGAGCAGTACTAGCAGATTTACACATTGATGTGCCTCTTCCTATGTCGCTGAAATGTGATAATCCTGCACTATTCGTTGCAAGTAACCCTGCTTTTCAAGAGAGGATGAAACATATTGAAGTTGATTCCCACTACATATGTGACATGGTCCAGAAGAGCTTCAATCATGTCAGCTCAAGGGACCAAACTGCAGATATCTTTACCGAGGTCCAGAAATGTTATCCAAGCTGAGCATGACCGACACCTATGCTCTATCTTGAGGGGGAGTATAGAGATATATTCATCTTTATGTATTGTTTTCTTAGTTTATTTTTCTTTTGTCTGTCTTATGTAATTTATCCGTAGGTCTCTCCTCTATAAAAAAGAGCCCAGGGTTCCATGGAATAAACAAGTTCTTCATTTTTTCCAACAGAGGCGCCTCATTTTAGCCTCAAGGCATATGCCTCAGGCTCCTTTGGCAAGGCATGTACCTCAGTCAGTCGCGGCGGTCTGAGGCATTTTAACGATTTTGGAGATTTTTATTAAGGATTTTAATGATTCTATTGGTAGTTCCACATATTTATAAATATAAAGGTCTAGTTGTTTAGGATATATTTATACTAGGTGAATGCTTAAATTTATTTTTTTAATGTTCACATTTACCATTAAACTGATAGGGTATGGTGGGGAGGGGGTGGTTAGCAAACTAGATGGTTAGGATTCAAGGCATATCAATATCTTGGATACTCTAATGACAACTATAGCCAATGAACCCCTTTTTGTTTAATATTTCAATGACAATTATGTAATCTCAGATACTTAAATGCCAATTAAAAAAATGGCTCCTGCTTTGATTGGATGGAAATTTATTAAAAATGTATATATAGTTATATATCTTTTCTTTGTTGTTCCCATCTCTATAATTTCTTCATATATTATAGTGTTATATATTATATGTTTGTCAGATAATATATAATTTCATCAGTATATATTTATTGTATTTTTATGATTATTTTCCTTTATAAACTAAGGCTTACACCTCGACCGCTTTGATGCTATGCTTTGTTTAACTTTTCGCTTTTCCGAACTTTGCATTCCACAAGATCTAATAACCTACTCGACTCTATCCTTCACTAAGATCCAACCTTGCATTGTGCTCAACAACTCTCATGTGAATCATGGAATGCTCAACTTGGACAAACTGAAAAACTCTCTATTCACCTATAGACATAATACTTGACAATACAGATTACAACGGGCCAACGGCTCAATGCATACTCCGTTGGTTGTTAATGGCAATTGTGGTGTATACCAATTATGTCGGTGCATAGTTGTAACTGGATAGCTAGAGTTTGGAATGATGGACCATTGAACAATTGACTAGAAATCATGCTCTCATTCCATGCATCTTAACTGGAGTCATCAACAAGAACTTGGAAAGGATCTCATACTAGGGCTCTAATCAAAGGAGAATGAAGCTTGAATTTCATCCTTGTGGGAAATATTCCTCTTTTTTACTCTAGGTTAGGGTCCAAAAAGTCTATTCGTATACTCTTCTATTTTACGAAACTTATCAGAACATGATTAAATGGGGAAATGAAACAAGTGGGATGATTAGAAAATTTCTCATTTTTTATACTATTTATCTTCTGGCTTGTCTTTTATCATCAACCCCCTTAATATATTTTAATAGTTCCTTCTCACTTTTTGAGATTGATTTTTTCCCTACAACCTCTTTTTTCTTTCTTTCTGTTTTCTTATACATGAGTAATTGACCCTATTAGGCCGCAACAAATAATACATAAAAACTACAACCTAACCGAACACTGCTACACCGAGGCTCCCACCAGAAGGACGCACGAAGACAATCCATCATCGTTCACTTTTCAGGGTTTTAGAGCATGATCATTGCTACCTCATTAGTATTGCTGTTTCTCGATCACTGTTGCCAGTAGATATGAAGGTGCATCGTTATGCCATTATAGTTATGCCATTATAGTCATGTGAAACATCGGCTTTGTATGCTTGTCGCATGTTGCAGTTCTCTCCAGACATCTCACGTATCACACTCTTTTTTATGCTTCCACCTTCTCGGAAGCCGTTGCCTATTTTTTTCTTTATAATTCTTGACAACGTGATTGTAATGAGAAATGAACTTCGAAATTCCCAATACCTTGTTGAAAATGATAATATGAAATGAAATATCTAAACATGAATTCATGTGTACCTAGATGCCTAGAGTGATCATCATACTCTAGGGGAGGGGATTTGATAGTCGTGTTTGTATATTTATTTTTCTATTGAACTTGTAGTCAAGGCCCTATATAGGCTCCATTTGTACCCGATTCTTTTATACTCAATTCTCTCATAGGTGATGTGGTTCTGATTGCATGACCTTATACTACAAAATAGATGTATCTTCCTCAAGATCTAATTTCAATTGACTGAAACTTCATTTGGGCTAAGCCATCCATTATTCTCAACGTTTATCTCTGTATTAAGGATAAAAGAAATTGTCAAAGGCTTGAAAAATAAGTGGCTCAAAAAGTCATCTAAAAGATAAGAACTCATTACATCCTTGTTTATACACGCATACATACATATGCTTGCGTCTGTATGCATGTAGGTTTAACTGTATGTATTTATTCCATCAAGTTTAGTTGACTTTGAATATGTTGTTTTCCATCCTAAGGAAAATTTTGTATTTCCCCATAAAGTTTGTTTTTGAAATTAATTTCCCGATAAAACTAAGCTGAATCTTACACTTCACAGGTTGTTGATATAGAGGGTTAAATTTAATTCGAGTCATGCCATTTAATCAAGAAGATGATATTGAAGAAATGGCCGATGATTATGAAATGGATGATGTCGACGATGTTTTGGATGAGGAATTTCTTCTGAGGGAGATGGAAAATTCTGAATCTGATGAAGATGAAAATAGAAACTTGGTTGGCCATTTTGAGATTTTGAGTTTTATCATTAGTTGGGTATCCATTCGTGGAAGTGGATGACATTCTTCTCTTGTTTATGTTTATGGCTTTCCAGGATCCTAGAATCACTGATACTTCTTCTGCACAAGCTAGGAGAGGCAAAGATATTCAAGGAATTCCATGGGATAGGCTGAATTTTACTAGGAACAAGTACAGGCAGACCAGACTGGAACAATATAAAAATTATGAGAATATTCCTACATCCGGCGAGAGATCTGAGAAGGCATGCTGAATTTCAGTTTAACTTTTTTGAACCATCTATCTTTTTTGTATGTTGATTTATTTAATGTTTTGTCCTTCTAGGCATGCAAACCAACCAGAAAGGGGGGAAAATACTATGAATTCCGATGCAACACCAGATCTGTGAAGTCAACTATATTGCACTTTCAGGTAACATGAAGATCTAGTTTTTGCCTATGAAATTTAATACCGGAAGATTTTCAATGTCAAAGTGAAATATGTGGTTATATGTGTGGTGTGCATGAACTGAATAATTAGAATTTTGACATAATCCTTCCTAATTTAAATGTAATTGGTTGGAGTTTTTCCAATCCATTCCGATTCCATCAATGCAATAACCTAATCCGATCATGTACACCATAACTTTTGATTTCTTATTTTCCGCCCAAGTTGCCTCAGTTGGGTACACTCCGATGATTTGGATTGCTAGACCATAAATATTTAGCATGGGATCAAATTTCGGTGAAATTCGACCGAATTTCAGTTTTGGTGGGTGACCGAAATTCGGCCGAAATGGCCTATATCGACGGAAATTTGGGGGGCCCTGTTCAAAAATTGATCGAAATGACCGAAATTTCGACTGAAATTCGGCTGAAATTTTGTTTCGATCAATCACTGAAATGATGACCGAAATCGAAATTTGAGGTCTTGATATTTAATAGAGAACTTGACAAAATCATAATTAATGCTGAGGAGGGCATTGCCAACATACATGATGCAAAATAGAGCCATTGCAGGAGGAATGCACATATTGGCCTTGATTGAATGCTGGACGATTTAGAGGCTGTGGAGGGATTGGGGAGGGAAATATCTAAAGTGGGGAAGGAGTCTTTAGAAGGTTGAGGTCTACTGAAGTGGTTGGTAAGTTGTACCATTTGGAATAACACAACAAATCAAATTAATATACGAAGAATATGAAAAAATGCCGAATACTTTTATAAATAATAACAAGAGTATATGTATGCGTTCTATTTTTTAATGGATGAGATACCTACCATTGAAGGTTAAAGGCAATTCTATAATATTGGAATTAGTGATGCTTTATGACAAAGTATCGGGTCGATAAAAATTGCAAAGAAAATGTTTATAATCAAGATGAAGGTGCTACAGTAGAAGTGTGGTGGCACGAATATGGATTGGATTTATAATGACATTACTGGACAAACAATTGAATTTAGCTCATATAGAGATACACTAAGTGAAAGTCGTTTAAGGTAATTTGGACATGTGTAAAAGAGTTTCATCTAGTTTTATGATATTAGGCATTTTTTTGTGTGAAAAAAGCGATGGGGATCACCCTTGGTAGGTGGTCACTTGTTAGGTGAAAGAAATTGAAGGTCTTTGCAAGAGGGGACATGGAGAATATGGAATTGTTGGAAGGAAACTATTAAGAACGATATAAGTTTTTAGATTGAAGATTGTATAAGTGTTTAGATTGAAGATGGGGTATGTTGGGATTAGAAAAAGATTGGATATGTTTGCTTTCGTTTTGTTTTGGAATGATTGAATTTAGATTTGTTTGGTGGCAATTAGTCCAATTTCAGAGGCTTTTTAGTTGTAGATGTGATGGGAGAACTATCGCTATTTGCATTTGTTTGGGGGTAGTTGGGATCTTATTGGTTTAGTTGGGTTTAAAGTTTGGGTTTTCTTTTTTTTTACTTTAGTCCATGAGTTGTTGGTTGAGGATCAAAGACATCTTCAAGGAACAAAGCTAAGGTTGGATTGTGGGGGTTCGTGACGCACTATCATTGCTTGTAATTATGGGGTTGTTGTGTAAGGATACTAAGGAAATGTTTGAAAAAAATGAAAGGCAGAGAACGAGGCATTTTCCTCAGAACTGAGATGAGCCGTAGCCTCAAGGTGTAAGCCTCACTTTATAGAGAAAAATACGCGTAAAACTATAGTTATATATGTTTAACACTATAAGATATGACACCAAAAGAGAAGACAGAATGACTTCACAATTCATTTCCTTTTCTATACATTTTAATCCAATCAAAGAGGGATTCATTATCTGTAAATGTTGTGAAAGGATTAAATAATACATGTCTTTGAAATGTTGTAATTAAAGGTACGATTAAATATATGTTGAATAGATTTATATTATGTGTCTAACATATAATATATGGCAACACGAGAAATCTTGAATTCTATACATTTCGTTTTGCTTGATACATTGCAACGTTCGTTAAGTTTACGAATGTTGTTGGATTTGATAGTTATGAATTCATTCATTAAGAGTGAAATAGTAAGAGTTTACCTAAATAGTTGGATACAATTAATGGTAAGTATGAAGTTATGAGCATGAAACAAAATTTAGGCTTCCATCTTGTATAATCATTATTTAAAACAAGTAGATATTTATAAGCTTCTCAAACTACCAAGTAAACCATTAAAATCATCAATAAAATGCTTCAAAAAAAATAAAAAACATATCACCTGTCTTTAGGTGTTCTGCTTCGAGGCTACACCTCAACTACCTGAGGCGCGTACTTCAAGGCTAAATGAAACGGCCTCGCATTGAGTACGCCTTGGTTTCCTCGAGGCTAGATTTTTATATCATGTAGGGTTTTAGACCGTGGAGGGTGTCTTCCTGCAATCCATCTATGGATGTCATATCCATAGGTAATTATGTGGCTCATGAGGTTGTAAGAGAGAACTTGTGATGTCTTCTCCTTCGAGTTGAACAAGGTAATCTTTTCAAGGTCATTGCATACACTGAGGTTAGGCATTGCTTGTTATTGACACTTATGCTACACCATAATGAGTTTCTTTTACAGATCTTGGTGGAATGCACTGTGATCATCTTCGATATGCTGCTGATGGGGCATTTCACACCTTCCAATTAGATGATGCATAATGGATCAAGGTTAGGGAGGATAATTGTTGTGGTTGATATTGACAATTATCCACTAGTGACGTTTCACAACTACAAGGTGGTGTTGTATCTAGGGAGGGAATGATGAGTGACATAGGCTTTTATCAATATAGGAGGCATTATTGGGGCGATCAAAGATGTCGTGGGTGATAGTGGGTTGAGCTGTGCGTGCAACTTTTCGCTTTACTTGGCACATGGTGAGGAGACCTTTTTAACCGTTCTTGATCGTCATGGAGGATAAAAATGATTGTCAGATGGTAAAAGATTAAACAATGAGCATGCTCTTGTAAAATGATTTTTCGAAGGGACTTTTGGAAGTTTCAATTGTTGTTGTTTTAAAAAGGGTTTGGATATGATTTGTGACAAGAGACGAGCTAACAAGTTTGGTTATGGATGCGTACGTGGACCTAATTTTAGAAGCTTGTGCAATGATGGGGCATTTCCGACCTTCCAATTAGGTGATGCACAATGGATCAATGTTAGGGAGGATAATTGGTGTGGCTGATATTGACAGTTATGCACTAATGATGTTTCACAACTACAAGGTGGTATTGTATACAAGGAGGGAATGATAAGCGACATAGGATTTTATATATCAGAGTCCATGTAGGAGGCATTATTGGGACGATCAAAGATGTTGTGTGTGATAGTGGGTTGAGCTGTGCGTACAACTTTTCGTTTTACTTGTCACGGGGCGATGAGACCTTTTTAACAGTTCTTGATCATCGTGGAGGAGAAAAAGGATTGTTAGATGGTAAAAGATTAAAAATTGAGCATGTTCTTGTAAAATGATTTTTCCAAAGGAGTTTTGGAAGTTTCAATTGTTGTTTTGAAGAGGGTTTGGATATTGATTTGTGACAGAGGCGAGCTAGCAGGTTTGGTTATGGATGCGTACGAGGACCTAATTTTAGAAGCTTGTGCAATGATGGCATTAGACTTGGGTACTTCAAATCCAAGCTTTGATGGAGGGTTGGCTTCCACTTCCGGTTTGGAGAGCGTCAACATATGAGCTTCCCCTTTATATCTATTGTAGATAGTGCCTCAATGGTTAGCCTACAACCCTAATGAAGGTGGAGGGTTTAAGGGAGATGGATGTAATGGTTGGAGGGGAGGGGGAAGCTCGGAGGAGGAGACAATCTAGGGCGGTCAATGGTTTTTCTGTGTTAGGGGAGGGTTTGGCAATTGTTATATGGTGTTATCAATGCAAGTTGGTGACAAGGCCTTTAGTTATAGAGAGTATGGGATGGTGCTAGTTGGGAAGGGGGAGTTCGGTAAGTGCTATTTTGCTCTGGTTGGCTGAATGGTAGCAGGTGATCCTTTGAAGCAAGATAGTGGCATTGACAACAAGAGGAATGAGCTAAAGGTTATGCGTGTCTGATGGGTGGTGGTTCTTTGTTCATTGAAGGAGGATGTGGGTCTGTGGTATGTAGTGTGGAGAGGGTTGGAATCATCAAGGCGGAATATAGAAGTCAGTGTGGAAGGGGGAGGGTTGCTGTGTTGGATAAATGAAGGCGAACCTATAATAATAGGGGAATAAGAAAGGAGTTGTCACAATTGGGTAATGCAATTAAGAGGGGGGATGCAATGTGTTTGAGGAATTATATTGGAGAGGTATGATGTGAAAGTATGGTTGCAGAAGGCAAACTTGATGATTTTAGTGCCTATCATTGTTATGGGAAGTTGAGGACAAACTGACATGGAAAAAGATTTCTCAAAGGTTGGTGTGGAGAGTTCATTTGAGAAGTGGCAACCTTATGTTTGTTTGTCTTTCTGTACATGACATTGACTTGTGTGGTTGAGTGGTAGATGACATGGATGGAGTTGAGATATCATGCAAACTCTGTCGGAATCACACCCATGTTATGAGGGAGTGGCCGAGGCAGGGCGAGGGATTTCAATGCGGCCCTTATGTATAATTGATGCGATGGTATGGTTTGCAAAGTTCCTTTAACATAGACACATACGTGTTGAAATCTAGAAATGTGGAAGTGAATCGATAAACTAGAAATAATAAATCATTGAACATTTGGTATTCTATGTGGAATCCTCCCGCTAGGAATGAGATGAAACCATAAGAAAAGGTCGCTAAGGGTTGGATCCTCTGTATTTTGTTTTTCAATGAGTACACGGGGTATAGGGCTCCTTATATAGCCCTATATACAGACCGAATTCCCACAACACTCCTCTTTTAAATGGATCCGAGAAAGCTGCGACTTGCACAAAAGAAAAAATATACAACACATCTTCACTCGATACATCTGAGAGAGACATGGATAGAGACACCCCATTTGAAGAACCACCATTAGTAGAGGACCTCGCTCGAAGACGGGTTTGCGACTTTCATATTACCATGAAAGAGCCTCAGTCATGCATGTAGTAGTCACTGCGATACTATGTTGTGCATGAAGAAGAGTCGCTATAGAAGAAGAAAGTCCAACGCATAATATGGTCAAGGATAGAGACACCTCGATGAAATAGTCGATGCTCGGTGAAGACAATTGATATCAGTAGTAGTCTGGAGTGTTGGTCTGTTAATCATGGATGACAACAAATGTCATGTTAATACATCTCAAAAAGAAGAATGTGTGGAGAACGGACGTGAATGGCTTGGGCGAGTGACGAAAAGGGTGAGTGCTGAGCGAGGCGAAAAAGACGAGAAAGGAGCAAGGGTTTCGATGAATGGCGAGAGAGGCATGTGACGATCGAAGTCTAGGGCTTGGCAAGGCGTGTCGAGCAGGAATGGTTGGCAGGAGGCATCGGGAACTCGCATGGTCGAAGAAGGTGCTCGGGCGGTCATTGATGGCTAGAGTCTCGTGGTCGGTCGAATGGGGCGTGGTCTGTTTTCTACATCGCGAGGAGCTCTGAAGGATGTGACGTGGATCCGGAGGCCGACTGGTCCCTCAGAGATGCATGTAGCTACGGTTTTGAGGTGTTACAAGTGCGGAGAAGTAGGGCATCTGGCAGTGGCGTGTCACAACGCTATCAAATGCTTCAGGTGCGGGGGCTTTGGGCACTGTTGGTGTGACTGCTTCCTACAACAACCTCAGGGGGCACCTGGGGTTTTGTAGGTGGAGAAAAGTGACGGAGGCCTCCAGCTGGTCCGTCACCATCTCCTCCTTTGTCGGGGGTGCTAGCGGGGGTGTATTCTTGTCAGGAGGACTACTTGTGAGCGACGATAGTGGATATCGAATTGAAGGTGGGGTCGTACTTCAATGATGACGTCACCCCCTCGTACCTCGCTCGTCTGTGCAATGGGGCTCATTGTGACAGAGACTCTGCAGCTTCTTCATATAGACAACGTTGCTCCAAAGGGCTTTGTACGTTGGAGGTGACCGATTCTGCCAGACGATTCCAATTTCGACCTCTCCTACAAACTCTTTCGGCTTAAGGGGATCCCTTTGAGGGCTCGGTATTCTGGTTTTATTGGAGATTTGATAGCGGAGCACGGAAGGTTGATCTCCATCCTATTCGATGGTCTCTCGAAGGGGTTTGACGTACACATGGTGATCGAGATGGCTTTACGAGGTGCCCTTGTCTCTCCTTTGGTGCGGATGCAAATTGCGAAGGCGACATTCCTAATTTCTGTGGAAGAATTTGAAGCGACCGTTTTAAGCGTAGGTGTAGTGACAATGGCGGAAGCAGTGGCCATCGCTACCCGGGGACTGACCTCTCCTGCCATGATGGGTGGTTTGGATACTGCAAAGCTTGGGGGGCTCGCGGGATTGGATCTTTTTTAGAAGAAAAAGGGCGGTGCCCCAATTGGGACCCACCACCGTAATTCTTTTTATCAATAAAGGAAAATAAAAGAAAAAAATAAAAGAAAAAAATAAAAGAAAAAATAAAAGAAAGTTATTACATCATATCACACTTACCATGAACTACACAACACTTACCATGAACTACACAATGCCCTACAATGCCTCATTACACATATATGATTAAACCCCTCAGCCTCAAAAATAACCTTGTTTCTCGCACACCAATGCACCACACCAATGCAATCGGGTATGAGTTGTCCTCATGCCCAAAGTCGCAGTTCGAGCGGAATCCCCTTCAGATTGCTTTGTGGTTGCCCCGTGCCATCCACGCGGGATCGGATCTTACGAGACCTGAACTCGACTCTTCTTTGGTCTTGCTGGTGGTCTCGGATCTCTTCTATCGGATCATGTCCTCTTGACGCTTTTGCAGGGGACATGACTCTTGGGAGAGGGGGTTGTTGACAATGATGTCGAACCTGGTTCGGGTCCTTCAAGCTCAAGGAGGGAGAATGGGGCTATAGGCTGCTACTCAGATGTGGAGGGCGATTCTGTGGGGTCACGTGCTAGGGTGGTGACAGACCTGTGTGGGGCCTTATCGCTTCGACTCTCTCCATCGTGGCGGCATGGGAAGCACTACCTTTGGTGTGCGTCCAAGGGTCGGAGAAAAAGATGGTAGATGATTATTTGTGAAGCTCTGGAGTGCTCGAGGAAGGAGAGCAGAAGCATTGTCTCAATCTCCGTCTTGTTGCGACTTGGCGGTGGTCCTTGTTTGGCGTTGGGGAAGTGGGTACGTTGGGGGAGGTGGAGAGTGGTGTAAGTACATCGTTGGCCCAAGGCAAGACACATGTGGAGCTCGTGGTGGATCGAGTGTTGGTGGACTGCTTAGGTATGATGTTGTCGGGGGGAGTCAAGCCGGTTTCCAAATGAACATGCTCACCTGGAATGTGCGATGCCTGGGGAAGCTGGAAAATAAGTTGGTGGTCCAGGATTTGTGCTTGGAGGCGAAGCTTTATATCACATTGCTCGAGGAAACGAAGATCTCCCATGGCTTGGACAAATAATGGGGCTCGATAGGTAGATCTTTCCTCTCCATGGTCAGAGTTGTAGACTCAATTGGTGCGTCCGATGGCTTGTGATTGGTTGGAATTGGGATAAATTCTTGTTAATGGGAGAGGAGAGTAGATGGCGCCATTCGATCTCGGTGTTTCTGCAAGGTAGGGCAGATGATGTAAAGGCGGTTGTCACTAGGCCACCCAATGGAGACATTGAGGTTGGCCTACTTGATAAGCTCTGACTGATTAGGGAGAGGTACTCGGCGGAGCCTTGGATTGTCAGTGGTGATTTCAATGTGATGCTACGCCCGAATGATTGCCTACCGGGGGGGGGGTCCGATGGTCAGTAATAAGATGCTTTGCTCCATTTTATCAGGCAGTTCGGTCTGCGGATCGTGGATGCTGGTGGATATCAGTACACATGGTGAATCACGATCACACATTGATAGGTTCCTGATGTCAATGGAGGCGACTACTCTCTTCTTGTTGGTGTGAGCTTGGGCACTCCATAGGGCACATTTTGACGACACGCCTCTCCTATGGTCAACTAGGGAAGATGCTCGCCCAAAATCGTTCTTTCGAGTCGAGCGGTCGTGGCTTATGAAGGATTCTATGATATGATTTTTGACTCCCTCGGATCCGGGTACCCGTTTACGCCGCATTCTTGATGCAATATTCAGTAAACATCACATTGTGCATATGAAAATATGGGAAATTTTTTCGTTTGTTGCCAAGAATTAACATTCAATGCAATCACCACATAACCAACAACAACAAGTGCCACCAACATTCCATTTCATTAACTTTCATTAATATATAATTGTACAAAAGGCCTGACAATACATATATATTTTCCAACAATCTGACTGAAGAGAAAAGGAGGCATTTACATCATAACAGATAAAAAACTATAGCAAAAGAGATTGTACTGTCTAGAAAATACCCGATTACCAAGAATCATCCACAGCTATAGAGATGCAAGTTGCTTACCTGCCACACATGAAAGGAAGAAGATGCGTCAACGAGCGCTGGTGAATCCCGAAAATTTAATGAAATAAGCAGGCATTTTATGGTGGTTGCAAAAGAAATAAGCAAAAAGGCATAACAACTAAAAGTTTACAACTACTTGTTATGAAAAAGAAGTTTTCATGTTAATGTGAAGGTTGCTTCAAATTTTTCCCATTGCCTCCCATATGTCATATTATTATATAGTAGTTAATGATATATGCATAATTTCCCCAATTGCCTTATAGCATTATATATATATTCATGTAATAGTTGTGACTCATATGTGTATATATACATATAACTTTTAATCTCTTGTTATTTAGAAATTAATATGGATTTTTATAATGCGGAAGATTTTGGTTTTGAACTGACTCTTAATTTTATTTAAATTCTTACGTTTAGTGGATAGTCTGTGGTCTTGGTATGTATGTGACCTCACACTATGACTCTAAGGCGAGAATAATGCCTTAGGATTGGGGTGCCTCCGTAGGCATGCAGTGTTGTGTAATGCATCCTAGCTAAGTTCCCAATACGCCCACTAACTTAATTATAATAAACTATGGCCAAAACATTTTATAATTTATTTCATCTTTTAACCAAGATCCAATGTGCTTCTTTCTGAGTTCAACTGTAACTTCTCCAATTTCAACTGTAATTAACTCAGATGTGATCCTAGCATGGAATGAAATTTCGCGAAATTTCGATTTCGAGAGGTCGTGGGTATCGAAACTCCTATATATATATATATATATATATCGATTTCCCGGATTTCGACCGAAATTTCGGTGATATTTCGACATTTCGATCCATTTCGACCCATTTCGATTGAAATTCATGGATCTCAGTACAAAATTTCCTGGATTTCGACCGAAATTTCGGTGATATTTCGACATATCGACCCATTTCGGTTGAAATTCATGGATACATGGTATGTTGAGACAAAATGGTACATACATCGATTATTCAACTTGGGGAGCTTCTTCCCCTTTGGGTTTAAGCAATGGAGATGAAAAAACTCTATAGCTTCTATATATTTGATATAGCTTGTTCCTTTCATTTGTTTGTCATTTATCTTCGTAAGTAGATGTATCTTTATTGTAAGTATGTAGTTAATTCTGTAATTCATTCGAACTTTGTCTGTGACGGTTATTTCTATGAAAAAAATATTGTTTAATTTTATCTACATTTTTAAATAAAAAATTCTTTTCTATTTTTACGAATAAAAGATGTCTTCTAAGTGTTGTTAACTTAGTTATTTTGATTTCCATTTACAATATCTATCAGACTGCTCAACAATATGTCTGATGGTGTGATATAAGACGCATGGATGAGAGATGTGTGTGATATAAGTGTGCATTTGTAAGATGTTGTTTTAAGATCTTGGATTGGATGATATTAATTTCCAGTACATATATCAGTCAAGAATCAACATTAACAACGATTTGACCGATATGACCGATATGACCGATATGTGCGATCTAAGGGGCATATATAAGCAATATGTGTCATATAAGTGTGTATTTGTGAGCTATTTATTGTTGTAATAACTCAGAAGATCTTAATTTCCAAAAAATCATTGAAAAATGGCTTTTTTGAGTCATTTTCGACATTTCCACCGAAACGGTCGAAATTTCCCGAAATTTCACCGGAATTTCGGTTTTGGAGAGGACCGAACGAAATCGAAATCGAGATTTCCTAGATGATTCAAATTTCAAATGTAGCATCATCAAGCTTGTTGGCGGAAAGTAACCAAACTCAATCGATGAGGGAGTCTCCTAAGAGACTCTTCCGTCTCGCCCCCTTATTGGAAGTGCCGTCTAATAGAGGGAAAGGTTTACTCCAAAACTACGCCCCAGAGACGGGTGAGATAGACTCTCCGGAAAAGTCGCTCTAGAAAATGGCCTGACTAGAACGGGCAAACGAGCTCGTAAAAAAAACTGAAAATCGAGGACCCCCCGCATGAGTATCCTAAAAAAGAGGGTCAACGAAGCTGGTCAAACGTCGGGATCCCAACGAGGCATAAAAAACACTGTGAGCTCGCGTAAAAATCGTGAAAGGACTGGGATCCTAGCCCCGCGCACTTGGCGGCCGCTGCCCCATCTGGGCTACTTATCTTCCGCCCAGTTAAGGGTCACCGCGCCCTCACACGGTCAGGTATAAAGATCACCATGACCGACACAAATAATTGCCATCCTGATTCCCCATCATACTTAATTCTTCAATCCTACCTTAATCTTCTATGTGGTTTACGGATCTGGTTATCTTGTCGATTCCATATGTAGTGATCTAAGGTAGCGGATCACATATTAAAATTTTTCTTATGAAAATGATTAGTCCTTGGATCACTTAATGTAAAGCATATTATGACTAAAACTTAAGCCAGAATATACCTCTAGTACTGGTTAATGTGAGTTTCTATAGTCATATGGTCTCCCTATTATGGATTGATCATACGAACCACTCATGCTCGTATCTTATCGAGCCTAAATGTGTATTTCCATAAACCAAAGTGATTAATTCAATTGCAAGGCATTAGATGGATACATTTGTTTGGGTAACGATGTGAAAGACTTTCAAGCCATGATGTAATGTGGTATTCCAGCCAACTCATGACTTAAAACACAATAAGCTAAGCTTAATAGAAAGTTAACTCTAACCATTTGCATATTAAATCTCATTTTCGGAATAGAAATATCTTTTCTTGGAGTACCACCTCACTTTTGATGTCGGAATTTCCTAGATTGCTTCTTTAATAACATATATATAAGATCTCATGAAATAGAGCCTACAATCTCTACCCCAATATCCAATACAGTCCACGATGATGCAACACCAGAAGCAAGTCAACAAACGCCAATTTATTAATTTTATAGGCCAAGTATTAATTATTTTATAGGCCTAGTAATAATTATTACATATTTCATTAAAGTTTTAAGATATCACCTGCCTGTTTCAAACTTTATAGAAAAAAATAAAATAATCGAAAATCAGGTCACTGTAAAAATCCTTCTTCTCAACAAATCCTGGATTCTATCTCAGGCGTTATTATACTGCAATATGCGTATATGCATGATAATTTAGTTGGTTACTTTTTTATAATGATCATGAATTTAAGGAGGAAAGTCAATCCTAAATCTGATATATATCTATACTTTATATATAAATTGAAGTAGAGGATATAGATATTTCAATCTCTAAATTTGAGTAGAAAATTTATCTTAGCTTCTATATATATCTATATTTATTTAATTTCAAAACTCTGAGAAGAGTCTTTTACGGTTTAAATTTCTTAAATTCAAATTTATCTCAACAGAGATCAAATCTTAGATTAAAATATTTCCAATTCACAGTTTAATCAGAACTTTACATTTTGGTAGAGAACAGATATTAGATTTCAGGATTTGAAATTCTTCAAAACCAAAATTTAAACAAAATCAAATCTCAAAGTTGAGCATGTTATAAAATATGAAGCGGAAGCAAAACATGGAAAAAGAATAAACATCCACGAAGAACGCGGGATTTAACGTGGAACCCTACTCCGTGAGGAGCGGGATGAAACCACGGGAGAAGCCCTCTAAGGGGCGTGTTTCTCTATTGATTTTCTCAATGAGTACAGGAGGTCTGGGGCTCCTTATATAGCCTTCCCAGAGCCTCCAAGTCCCACCGTTGGTCCATGTGGGACTAAACACATGATGGGGGTAAATGGATCTTCTCCAGGATCCATTTACCCTGTCACAACATAAAGGGCGCACAACCAAATACTCTAACACTCCCCCTCAAGCTGGAGCATGCAATGCTCAGCTTGGACAAACAGAAAGAAATTCAACTCAACTCTACAGGACACTACGGACAATATCAACCCAACGCGCACATGCTGCAGTCGAGAACGTTGCTTCTCATGCCGTGTAGGTGAGGAGGACGAACGGGCTGGAGTGTGAGTCAACTGAAGACTCGGAACCTGACCATCGAGTCTGAACTTGCGCCTGGAGTCTCCTCGTCGGAGAACTGGGTCTCTCCCATCTGGCTCAGAGAATGGTGCACTGCTCTGGTGTACCTATGATACCACATGAAAACCCTTGCCAACATATGGCATAGGGAATGGTCCTCTACTCTGGAGTCCCTATGGCTCACATGAAAACTCTGGCCTGACAACTAGAAGAATGATGGGGACCGCGAAACAAAAGATGGCAACTTATGCTCATCTGACAATGACCGCACACTCGTGCGTGTCTGAAACTGGAGACTCGGAAACAATCGTCGAGTCTGAACAACCGTAGAGTCTGATCAACTAGCTGGTCTGGAGACTGGCATCTGAATCTGGAATCTGACTCGTGAACAGACCTGTGACTCTACATATACTCCCCCTTTCTCCCATACTTGTCGGAAAACATGGATGTCGACCAAGTTGGGAGAAGACAAGATAAATAGGGGGTAAATACAACATGAATATCCTCGAAACATTTCTTGCGGCTTTTCAATAAATTTTTTTTAAATAAGCCGTCATTCATCATTTTTTTTTGAAACATTTTTTTTAAGCCGTTGACAATTTTTTTTCCGGCTTTTGCATCATCATTTTTTGTGCGTACGGCTTTTCAAATGTACGCGCCTCTTTTTTCTTCTTTTTTTTTCTCTTTTTTTCCTTCTTTTTTTTTAAAATGCGTACGGCTTTTTCTTGTACGCGCCTCTCCTTTTTTTTCACTCGCTGCTTTCTTTCTCTGTCTCCTTTTTTTTTATAACAAACGATAGTGACCCATTTGGGACCAATGAAACCTTAGCCCATTTGGGCTTTACAATATAGATCTCTCCTCTCTCTCTCTCTCTGTTTTTTTTTCTCTTTTTTTTCTCTTTTTTTTTCTTTTTCTTTTCCCTTTTTTTTTTTGAAACATTGGCCCACGTTGGCCTTTTTCTGTCCCGCCCCCTCGTTTTTTTAATGCCCAAATGGGCCTTACAGTAGAAGCACAATTTTTTTTATATAAAATAAACCCAGTGGCCTTAGGGTTCCCATACGAACACGCCATCCCCGATTGGGGATCCTCGTTGAGCGCCGCCAAAGGGTGGATGCTGTAGAGATGCTCGCCGCCTGTGCCGCTTGTGGACTTGGAGACCGGAGAGGCGCATGGAGCGCCGCATGCGCCTGTGCGCGCGAAGGAGTGTGCGCCTGATGCGCGAGAGCACGACCTGCGGCCATAGGAACCCATCATCTTCTCCATTGGGTGCCGTCGTATGGGTCGATGCCGCCGCCAGCCTGGAGATGCCCTCGCAGGATCGCGCAAGGGAACAGAAGAGGCGCCGCGGGGGGAAGGTCGGGAGCGCGCGCGGTTCGGAAGGGGGCGCTTGAACTTGGAGACTCGCGCTGAAGGAGATGGAGGTCGTAAGGACCCGCTAGTGCTGCGCGCCGCCGCTGCTTTGACAAAGGTACCTCCGCCTGGAGGTTCTGCTGAAAGGCGAAGTCGTGTCGCCAGGAGATTCGCGCGCGCCTGCGCACGAGAAGATGGGTGCGCCGCCTGCGCATGGAGTCGCCCGGGGTTGGCCTGCTGCTGTTGGAGGGAGAGGGAGCGCCTGCTGGATGCGCCTGGGAGTCCTGGCGACGTGGAGGGAAGCGACCTCCGCCTGGTGTAGAGGCGCGCGGGGAAGAGGTGCCGCCTTCTGTTGTGTCGCACCGATAGGAGAGGATGTGCACGCCTCGGGACTGGACAACCAGACGAGGTAGACGTTGTTGATGAGAAGATGCGGCCAGGTCTCCTGCGCCTGGGAGATGGAGGCCTGCGCCTGGGAGCATCGCGCCGCCTGCATGATGCGGCTGTATGATAGGGTTTCAGGAGAGAAACCCTAGAACCGAATCTCCAATAAACTTCTCGAAAATAATCTTCTATATCAAAATCGGATCTTGAATAAAGAACGAACATAAAAAAATCCCGAGAACCGAACCCGCTCTGATACCATGTTATAAAATATGAAGCGGAAGCAAAACATGGAAAAAGAATAAACATCCACGAAGAACGCGGGATTTAACGTGGAACCCTACTCCGTGAGGAGCGGGATGAAACCACGGGAGAAGCCCTCTAAGGGGCGTGTTTCTCTATTGATTTTCTCAATGAGTACAGGAGGTCTGGGGCTCCTTATATAGCCTTCCCAGAGCCTCCAAGTCCCACCGTTGGTCCATGTGGGACTAAACACATGATGGGGGTAAATGGATCTTCTCCAGGATCCATTTACCCTGTTACAACATAAAGGGCGCACAACCAAATACTCTAACAGAGCACAACATCATGAATTGATCCAAAGCTCTGAGTATTGAGGCTGAAAATCTGTGCTCCAATGGAGTTCCTTGGTTGGAAAATGGGATGAATTGAAAAAGAAGAGGGGTGAAATGAAAGAGGGAGAGGAAAGTTACATGGGAATTCAGAGGAGAAATAGGAGGAAGAGGAGAAGAGGTTCGGGCGTTAGATATAACGGGGAAAGGTGCTGATGTCAGCAGAGCACCAGCCGCTGACGTGAGCAGCTATTTTTTTTACTTTCAGCAGTAGCAGCCTGCTAGTGTACATAAAATTTATTATTATATAATTTATATATTTATAACCGCGCAGACCGTGTACAAACTAAATAATAATTAATTTAATTTTTTAAATCAAAACTTTCTATAGTTACCAAACGTAAAGTTGACAGTATTCGTGCCTCGGACTTCGGATTTCGACGCGCAATATCTCAATTTGATTTTCTCTAAACGACAATTAATATGAGTATAATATTGATATACTTTTGATCGGGTTTGGATCCCGAACTTTTTGAGATACAGTTTTGGTTTGGGATTAAATTTTGCGATCTAAAAAATACCAAATGACCTCCGTTTGAAGAACGATTAATTCCTTTGGTCTTTTGTCATCGAATCGGATTTTATGATGGTGTCGGTTTGTTTCACGGTTTCGGAATTTGTGTTGCGGCTTTTTGGGGAACAAATTACGATGCGACTAGGGATGAGGCCGGCCCAGCCCGATGCCCGACCTGCTAAAGCCCGACCCAAGCCTGGGCCCGAGCAATAGTCGGGCGGGCTTGGGCCAAATTTTTGGCCCATATCAAATTTTGGGCCGGGCTCGGGCAACGATGTGCCCGAGCCCGAAGCCCGCGGATCGGCCCTCATATAGAATGATCTTAAGCTCGACCCGAGCCCAACCCACATGTAAGCCCGAAGCACATAAGCCGCCCCACATATAGACCCATTATAATGATCCACATAGCTTTGATTTGAATATATTTGATGTCGAATGTGAATGTTGTAATGGAGATGGGTCAAATAGTGAGACTCCAATTCCAAATGGGGTTCCAATTCTAGTTAACCATTTTTTTCAATATAGTGGGCATGCCCGAGATCGACCCGACCCATTTATTTACGGGTCGGGCTCGGGTATGGGCCATATTTTCCAAAATATTGCGAGCTTAGGCCCTGCCCGTGGGCCCGAAAATTGGAATCGGGCTTGGGCTGGGCTGGGGTGGGCCTGACCCGACTCGATTCGATGCTCATCACTAGATACGACCGATTTTTAGTTGATTTTGACCGAACGACTTTTGATTTGCGATCAGTTGATCGATTTAAATTATTTATAATTGCTTGATAACTTTATTGGGTTAATCGGACCCTAATCGGGTCGTGTTCGGGTTTGTGCGGATCCGAATGTTACAAATATAAAATCTCAAAGGGAGTCTCGTCCTCGAGACTCGGGTCGTGTTCGGGTTTATGCGGATCCGGATGTTACAAATATAAAATCTCAAAGGGAGTCTCGTCCTCGAGACTCGAGTCAAGGTTACTACGTGTCTTGTTTGAATTCTTATGGTTATAAAAACATTAAAGGGTTTTGAACCCATAAAAACCTCAAAGGAAAAACATGCCATATCCTTTTAATATGTATATAATTAAATACGTTTGTTTTAATGATTACATGGGAAAAGCTGTATGTATCATGCCTGCATGTCAGCTTCTCGTGTCAGTGCCACGACACCTTGACCAATGGAATCTCCTTGTTGTGAAGCTTATTAATAGCGTTGTCAAGTATCTATATCGGCCTCTCCTCGTATGTCAAGTATGGCTCTACATCAAGATTCTCGTAACGGATGACGTGTCGAGGGTTGCACACATACTTCTTCAGGTCAGATATGTGGAAGACATCGTGAATAGCAGAAAGATGTGGAGAGAGGGTTACTCTGTAGGCCACCTTCCCCACTCTAGCCAGAATCTTGAACGGACCAACATATTGTGACGCCAGCTTGCCACGAAGGTCAAATCTCTGTATTCCCTTCATGGGAAATACTCGGAGAAATACCCAATCTCGCACCCGTATTTTAGGAGTATCATTAATATGAGAGATTAAGTTGAATATAGATAAGTCATAATTGAATGGATGAAGAGAAAATAATTAGACTACCTGAAAGTCTAAGTCTCTTCTTCGACGGTCTGCATATCTTTTCTAGCGGCTTTGTGCTGTCAGAAGCTTTCAGCTCACTAGGTCAACAACTCTCGCAGTCTCCTCTAAGAGATCTACGGAATAGAGAGAATGATCACCTACCTCATGCCAACTAAGAGGTGTGAGACATCTCTGCCCGTATAGAGCTTCGAATGGTGCCATGCTGATACTCGAATGATAGCTGTTGTTGTACGTGAATTCCACTAACGGTAGATGGTCCTTACAGGATCCTTTCCACTCCAAAGTGCATGTGCGAAGTAAATCCTCAAGCGTCTGAATGGTGCGCTCACTCTGTCCATCTATATGCGAATTATAAGCAGAACTCATTTTCAGCTCTGTCTGTAGTGCTGGCATGAACTGGTGCCATTAATGCGACGTAAACTTCGAGTCTCTGTCAGATATCACCTTGCGTGGTATACCATGAAGTCCGTTGATATTCTGTACATATAGCCTGGCCAATCTGGATGGTGTATAGGTCATGTTGATAGGTATGAAATGGGCTGACTTGGTCAACCTGTCAATAACAACCCAAATAGAATCATTACCATCTGATGTCTTCGGCAAACTTGTGACAAACTTCATAGATATACTCTCCCACTACCATTCGGGAATGGGGAGAGACTGCAATAATCTTGGTGGTCTCATGTGCTCGGTTTTGACCATCTGACAGGTCATGCATCTGCTAACACGTTGCGGCACATCGCGCTTCATTCCATCCCACAAAAAATATCGACGCATATTACGATACATCTTGGTGTTTCCTGGATGAATAGATAATCGTGAACTATGTGCCTCATCTAGAATGTATCTGCGCAACTGCTTGTTGTTAGGCACAATGACCCGTCCTGCCTTCCATAAAATGGATTCTGTCACAACAAAATCATCTATATCATCCTTGACAATGCGCATATATCTATCTTGAATCCAAAGATCTGTCTTCTGACCTTCGGCGATGCGATCCCAAAGACCGCTAAATCGTGGAGGCACGACAATAGATGTGGACGCGTTCTCCTGAGGAGCCAATCAGTCAAAGCTACGAGCATATCCCACGTGTATAGTCAGTTCATCGTACCCTCTACATGAGCTCTCCTGCTAAGTGCATCAGCCACCACGTTTCCCTTATCGAGATGTAAGAGATCGTGCAGTCGTAATCCTTCAGTAGCTCAAGCTACCTGCATTGTCTCATATTCAGTTCCTTCTGATCAAATATATACGTTAGGCTCTTGTGACTGTAAAGATCTCAAAATTCACCCCATATAAACAGTGGCGCCAGATCTTCAAGGCGAAGATAACTGCTGCTAACTTCGAGTCATGCGTGGGATAGTTCTGCCCATGCGATCTCAACTGTCGTGATGCGTAAGCAATAACATGACCTCTCTGCATCAATAGAGCTCGTAAACCTTCTCCAGGTGCATCTGTTTAGACTGCATAGTCCTGAGTACATGAAGGAAGAGTAAGAATAGGCGTTGTAGTCAGTCTCTCCTTCAGTGACCTGAAGACCTTCTGCGTCAATCGTGTCAAAGGGCAAACAATGCGTGGAATCTGCTGACAAAGCGTCTGTAATAACCCGCTAGTCCAAGAAAGCTCCAATCTGAGTAACTGTCTTAGGTTGCTCCTAAGACATAACTGCTTCAATCTTTGCAGGATCAACTGTGATACTTTCTCCAGAAATGACATGCCCGGAAATGAGACATGGGATAACCAGAACTCACACTTGCTTAGCTTGGCATATAGTTTGTGCTCTCGCAATGTATCCAAGACAATACGTAGATCATTCGCACGATCCCATTAATTCCGAGAATATATGAGCACATCATCAATGAATACCAACACAAAGTTGTCCAAGTCTGGACGGAAAATCTTGTTCATCATATCCATGAAAGCTGCAGGTGCATTAGTGAGCCCAAACAATATCATCACAAAAACTCATAATATCCATAATGAGTTTTGAAAGCGGTCTTTGGAATGTCTGCCTCTCGAATCCTCAGTTGATGATAGCCTGACCGAAGGTCGATTTTCGAGAACACTGAAGATATTTGAAGTTGATCGAATAAATCATCGATATGCGGGAATGGATAATGGTTCTTCACTGTTTTCTTGTTCAACTGCCGATAATCAATGCATAATCTCATTGATCCATCATTCTTTTTAACAAATAAAACTGGAGCACTTAAGGTGAAGTGCTCGGAGTCACGAATCCCAAGTCAAGTAACTCTTGCAGTTGCACTTTCTGCTCTCTCAACTCAGCTGGTGCCATACGGTATGGTGTCATCAAGATCGATCGTGTATCTGGTAGCAATATGTTCTCGAACTTGATCTCTCTCTCTCTCTCAGGAGGTAATCCTGATAGCTCATCAAGAAACACATCTGGGTAGTCTGATACTACTTGGATGTCCTGTGCCATCGGCTCATGATCAGAATCCTCTCGAACAAATGTTAGATAGGAATCACAACTCCGATCAACAAGTCTCTGAGCTCTCAACACTGAAATGTACTTCATTTTGGAGTCATGTAATGTACCCTCTAAAGTGACCTCGGATAAATCTGGAATCCTAAAGACAACTATCTTCCTAAAGCAATCAACAAGAGCATGATGAGATGATAACCTATTCACGTCCAAAATCAAATGAAACTCATCTAGCTGTAGTAGCAAACAATCTACGATCATCTCGTGATTGCCAATCAGTACTGGCAAACTATTAGTGGAATGATGAACAACTGGCCACCTGGCCCATGGATGTGATATGGTTAAGATAGAGTCTCTGCGACTCCTCCTAATGAAGCTAACAATCTCGACACAAGGAAAGAATATGTCGCTCCAGAGTCAAACAAAACATGGAAAGGTTGGCCCAAGACCAAGGCCATACCCGCTCGACGCTGCTGATCGTGCTTGCTCCTCGATCACTGTGTATAGCTGACCTTGCTTGGTTGGTGCGGTACTGGAACCTGCCACACTCTATGTCTATCTCTTTTGCCTCCTGAAGTTGGAGTTTCTGCCACGGAAACTCCATGTATGTTATGCCTGTGACTGTTATGCTGTTGCTGTGGACAAGGCTCACCAGATCTATAGGGGACGCTGATGCAAGCATGGTTGCTAATCGAATCGAACTGTAACGAACAGACCTATGTTCGAGTTCGGTTCGATAAGGAAGTTCGAAAGTTCGAGTTCGAGTTCGGTTCGATAAATGTTCGAGAGGATATGTTCGAGTTCGAGTTTGTTTAGAAAACGAACGTTTGAGTTCGGTTCGATAATAATTCGTTAACAACTTAACTTAACTAAAAGTTATTTATATGAACAAGTTCGAAACTGGAATTCGATAACAAGGTTCGAGAAGAAGTAAAAATAAGAAATTATTCAAATTAAAATGGTACAAAGCTCAATAAATACCACAATTTCTTTAACCTCGAAATTTATCAAGTGTATAAATACTAAGTTACACATACAAATACACATACATATACATATATCGAACTCGAACTTTATCGAACGGACATATGTTATGTTCATGTTCGGTTTGTTAAGCTATCGAACTAAAACTTGAAGTTCATCTTCATTTCGTTTAGAAACGAACGAACATTTTTCGAACTATTATCGAACGAACTCTGATCGAATACGAACATATTCAGTTCGATTAGCAATCCTAGATGCAAGTAATGTCCCCACTCATGGCACAAGTAACATCGGACTGGCCGGGTAAAAGGAATGGTCCTGCTGGAGGTTTGTCAACTCTCTGCAAACCCAGTTGGTCGAGCGGAATCGAAGCCACATCCAGCAAGTGCTCTTCCTAAGGTAGTCGATGGAAATGAGAAAGCACTGCTTGAGAATGATGAACATGTAGGTTGGAACCGCTTGGCTGACCTTTGTTGCTGGAATGATCGACGTATCGACCCAAATGATCGCTGCGGTCTAGGTGTCACTCCAAACGAGCTCCCAAAGCATCTCATTCTGATGACCTCAAACTTCTCTGCCGTGTCAGTAGCCTCGGAGATAGAAATGATCGACGTATCGACCTAAATGATCGCTGCGGTCTAGGTGTCACTTCAAACGAGCTCCCAAAGTGTCTCTGTCTGATGACCTCAAACTTCTCCGCTGCGTCAGTAGCCTCGGAGATAGAAGTGATATGCAATCCGGTCAACTTCTACACCTCTTCCCTCAAGTCTCTGATGAACTTTTTAAGATTCTCTTTTGGAAATGCGTCAACTGCTGGTGTGTGTCGAGAGAGGTCAGTGTATCGGATAAAGTAATCTCTGGCTGTCATCCGTCCTTGACGAAGCTCTGCAAATAGTCAGCGTGTGCTGTGTGGACTCCTTCTACTTCGTAGAAAAGAAGTGGGATCTGAATCGTGTCTCAAAATCGTCTCATGTTGGCTCACGACCCAACTCAGAAATTACTGCATCCCACCATCTCTCTGCGAAATTTGTCAGTTAGTACACCATAAAAGATAGCCATGTGTCTCGTGCCTCGCGAATCAGCCTCAACAACTTCATGACCCTCTTGAATTATTGCTCTGCCACATCTGACGTCCCTGTGCCATCAAACATGGACACATTGGCCTACTGATAGGAAGTGAGAACTGACGGGTGCCTGTGAATATCTGAGTACTCGTGTGCATCCTCATTTGCAAAGTCAACAGGGTCTTGCTCCTTGTCATAGCTTCCATCCTCAGCTCCAGGTGTTGGTATCTCATGTGGATCATTGAAATGTTGCTGTTGTACCTCAACCGATTGAGGCTGGTCCTGTCTGGTTCCATCTTGAGATGGTTGGTATGTGAAATTTGACAGTTCCTCGAACATTAACTCCATATCGGTCCGTCGATCCACAATCTCGGTCTGTTGAGCTAGTATCTGATCTTGCTGACCTCGCATAGCAGCCTGCTACTGGATCTCGGTGAGAGAGGTCATGATGCGCTCCAAATGGTCAATCATGTCCTGTGCAGCTCTAGACGTCGTGGTTTTGCATGAGAATCATTATTAGTCATAAATTTTTTTGTTCGCAGATACTATGATATATGCCTTTTCTCTTCTTGGGATACAATATGAAAATTAATAAAATTAATGACCTATGTGGTGATTGAATTCGAATGTCATATTTCCCTTCTCAGACTCACGACAAGTCGGAAGACTGTCACTATCCGGGAATTTAATGTGATCGGAATTGTAATACTGCGAATGCGTGTAGCGGAGTACCGCAACTCTGATAATAAACAGTGACGCCCTCAGATCCGGGCACTCGTTTACGCTGCATTTTTAATACAACTTTCACTAAACATCGCATTGTCCATATGAAAATATGGGAAAAATTTTTCCCTTGTTGCCAAGAAATTAACATTCAATATAATCACTACAGAACCAACACCAACAAGTACCACCAACATTCCATTTCATTAACTTTCATAAATATATACATGTACAAATGGCCTGACAATACATACATGTTTTCCAACAATCTGACTGAAGAGAAAAGGAAGCATTTACATCATAACAAATAAAAAAACTGTAGCAAAAGAAACTGTACCGTCTATAATATACCCGATCACCAGGAATCATCCACAGCTACAAAGATGCATGTTGCTTACCTACCACACATGAAAGAAAGGAGAGGCGTCAGCGAGCGCTGGTAAAT
This sequence comes from Ottelia alismoides, assembly GCA_037367405.1. NCBI lineage: Eukaryota > Viridiplantae > Streptophyta > Magnoliopsida > Alismatales > Hydrocharitaceae > Ottelia > Ottelia alismoides. The sequence goes on along the minus strand of JAZKJV010001133.1, from coordinate 750,306 downwards.
CCCGAAAATTTATTGAAACAAGTAGGCATTTTATGGTAGTTGCAAAAGAAATAAGCAGAAAGGCATGACAACTAAAGGTTAGAAGAAGTTACATTAGGCGGAGATAGAGAGATGGGCGTCGCGATTTGCGATCACTTCCGTGCTTTCTCGACGAGAAGTTACATTATGCGGTGGGGATGGAGTGGTCTGGGTGCTTTGCAACTTTCAGGGCCGCATGCGGCAAGCCTGATCCAGCTTGTAACCATGGAGGAGCTGAAGGCGGCTGTTTGGGGCTTGAACGCGGAGCGGGCACTTGGCTCGGACGGTTTTCCGGTCTCCTTCTATAAGGACTTCTGGGATCTTGTGGCTTCAGTGGTGTTAGAGATCGTCAGAGAATTTTGTCACTTTAATGCGGGTTTTGAGAAGATAAATAAGGCTATGCTATCGTCTACACTTGGCTTTGATGCGGGTTGTGTTCGGGACCTGGCTCTGGAGGAGCTGGAGGCTAATGATATCGTCTACACTTGGAGGTCGAATTCTGCCCGATCGCGGATTGATCGGTTCCTGGCCAATGACCACTTTTTGGAGGCTTTTCCCCTCTGTTCGGTCACTTCTCGTCCTCGCGCCTTCTCTGATCATAATCCCATCATTTGTGATACCGGGGAGGGTCAGCGTCCTCGTGGGCTCTTCAGATATGAGCGTTCTTGGCTCCTTGAGGCGGGATTCAGGGATTTTGTTCGGGCGCAGTGGACCCAGTCCTTTTTTGGGGGCTCTGCCGCACGTCGCTTTGCTCTTAAACTCTCTTCCCTGCGCGCGGCCCTCGCGTCCTTCAAGCGGGAGTCGAGGCAGGCTCGTATTCGTGAGCGGTTGGCGGCTGAGGCTGTGATTTTACGCCTTGACATTCTCGAGAATGATAGAGATCTCACTTCGGACGAGCTGGATGAGCGCGCTGCCGCCGTTGCGTCGACACGGTTGGAGGATCGTAAGCGCTCAATCGAGTGGCGTCAGCGGTCTCGGGTGAGGTGGCTCAAGGAGGGGGACGCCAATTCGGCGTACTTTCACAGGGTGGCGAGTGGCCGCCGCCGCTTTAATTCCATTTCTTCTATCTCCATTGGTGGGGTGCTCTTCGAGGGGGAGGCTGATGTGGGGGTGGCTGTGGGGAACTATTTTCGTGTTGCGTTTGGCTCCTCGGCCCCGCGACGGTGGCGCTGGTCGGGCCAGGGGGCTCCTGCTCTCCCTGCTTCTTCTGCGGCGGCGCTCGTGCTCCCGCTGTCCTTGGAAGAACTCAAGGGGGCGGTTTGGGACCTCAATCGTGATGCTGCACCGGGGCCTGATGGCTTCCCGGTTTGTTTTTACAAGGATTTTTGGGATGTTCTTGGGAACGATGTTCTGGCTGTGGCGCGGGATTTTTGCGAGGGAAACGATAGCTTTGATATCCTGAACCGGTCCCATATTGTGCTTATTCCTAAATCGTCCTCGGCTACTCGGATTGAGGACTTCAGGCCTATCTCCGTGTCCAATGCAATTTATTTAATTATTGCCAAGGCCCTTGCGCGTCGCCTGGCACCGCTCCTCGATTCCCTCATTTCGCCTACGCAGGCTGCATTCGTGCGTGGTAGGCAAATATCTGACTGCTATGCCGTTGTGTCGGAAATTATTGAGTCATGGAGGAGGAATGCAACTAAGGGAATTCTTTGGAAGATTGACTTTGCCAAGGCCTATGATACTCTTGATTGGCGATTCTTATGGTCCGTTCTTTGGAGAAGGGGGTTCCCCTCTACCTGGATCACTTGGATGCGGCGTTGTGTGTCAACAGCATCGCTATCTCTTTTGGTTAATGGCAGGATGGTCGGGGATTCTTTCCAACCGCGGAGGGGGATTCGCCAGGGATGCCCCCTTGCCCCTCTCCTATTCGTTCTGGCGGTTGATGTTCTACCGCGCATGATCGAAGGTGTGGTGGGGGCTGGCTTGTCTCGGGGCTGCTCTTTGGGCCCATATCACATTCCGATCGTCCAATTTGCTGATGATACAATATGCTTCATCGAGGGGGATCCTTCGAATGTGTCCCCAATGGCTACTACTATTCATCTGTTCAGCGAGCTTTCCGGTCTTCATGTGAATGCAAGCAAATCTAAGGCGGTGCCTTTTTCCATGTCCTCGGCGGAGGCGGCGCTGTGCTCACAGGTGCTGGGCTGTCAAGCTTCTGATCTGCCCTTCGATTACCTGGGCTTACCCTTGACTTTGGGCCGCGCGCGCACGCGGGACTGGAAATCGGTCGTCGAAAAGGTGGAGCATCGCCTGGCTGGGTGGCGCGCGGCGATCCTCTCCCGTGGTGGCCGGTTAGTGCTACTCAAATCCGTCCTTTCCTCTATCCCTATCTACTTTCTCTCGGTGCGGGGTATGCCTAAGGGGGTTCGTTGGCGTCTGGAGAAGTGTATGCGGGCTTTTCTGTGGGGGAAGAAGGGGGGAGGGGGGAAGGGTGTGCACCTCGTTGCCTGGAATGAGGTCACGCGTCCTAAGAAGGAGGGCGGGTTGGGTGTGAGGCGCCTGGCGTCGGTGAATGATGCTCTCTTGCTCAAATGGGCGGCGCGAATTTGGGGTGAGGAGGACAATTTCCTGATCAATTGTTTGAGGGGTGCGGCAGGGGATGGCATCCTTTTGGCTTTTCGTGGCGACTTTCGGGGACAGGTCTCTATCTTCTGGCGTGGGGTGATGGGCGCTCTTTGTCGGAATCGCTCCCTTTTCTCATTCAAGCTCGGCAATGGTTCTATGCTCCGCTTCTGGGAGGATGATTGGACGGGAAGGGGACCCTTTAGGCTCTCTTTCCCCCGTCTCTACGCTTTGGTCCCCAATAAAGATGTTACTGTGGCCGGGTGCTGGGATGGGCGCGATTGGTGCCCCTTAATCTCTGAGGCTTTGTCGGACCAGCGGTTGCTCGACTATATCTCTCTCAAAAACTCTCTTGTTGATGCCCCTGTGCCGTCTGGGGGCAGGGATTACTTGGCCTGGAAGAATGGTCCATTCTCTACTCGTGCCGCTTATATGGCCATCTTGCCCGCTGCCGATGGGAGGGATGACAGGCTCTTGCGTGATTGCAATCTATTGTGGGCGCTCAGGATTCCTGAGCGTGTGGGTATCTTTCTGTGGCTGCTCCGTAGGGGAAGAATTCTAACTCGTGATCGCTGTGCACGGATGTTTCCCAACTCTTCGCCTCTCTGTGGTCTCTGCGGCATGGCTACGGAAACTATTGACCACCTATTTCTTCATTGCTGCTGCGTTGATGCGTTATGGGCCGATTTGGGGTGGCTGGATCTCTCTTCATTCCCTCTTTTCTGCCGAAGCTTGTTCCGTGATAGGAATCGGCCATGGACAGCGCTTCTTGACCCAATCTCGAGGCTTTGGAGCCTGTGGCTGGGGCGAAACGAAGCTATCTTTGCTCGTCAGCGGTTCTATTTGGAGAATGTTAGATCCACGGCCTCGGGCTTCCTGCGTGACTGGACCTCCTTGTAATTGTTTTTAGCATCAGGGGTTACGATCTCCGTCTACCCCCTTTACTATGCTTTGTAATTTCTCTCTTCCCGTTTTCCCCTTGTAAGTATCTCTCTCTCTTTTTAATGCATTGGGGTGAGCACCTCCGCGTGTGTCCCCCTTTTTTGGAGTTTCAAAAAAAATAAAATAAGGCTATGCTATTTCTCTTACCGAAGCATGGAGCAGCTGAACGCATAGACTTTAGGCCAATTTCCCTTTCCAATGTATTATATTCGATTGTGGCGAAGGTTCTTGCAATAAGGCTAAGCAGGGTGCTTGAGCACATTATATCTCCTTTTCAGTCAACTTTTGTACCTGGGAGGCAGATTGGGGATGGTCTGGTAATGGCATCAGAAATCATTGCGGATTGGAAGTGGCATAGGGTGACTGCATTACTTCGGAAGGTCGATTTTGCAAAGCATATGATATGTTGGACTGTCACTTTCTTTGGGAGGCTTTGCATAGAAGGGGCTTTCCGGACCTATGGATCTCGTGGATGAAGCGCCGTGTGACCACTTCCTATTTGGGGGCTTCTTTCAGCCGCAGAGAGGAATCAGGCAGGGTTGTCCTTTGGCTCCATTACTTTTTATCATCGCCATTGATGTACTTGCCTGTTTGGTTAATCGGGTCCTGGGCGGTGGGCTCACCCATGGGTACTCGAAGGATGATATGTCTATTCCTAACGCGGATGATACATTTTCTTTATTGAGGGTGGAAATGACGAGGTGAATGGCATGGCAACCACCCTTGATCTGTTTGGTGAGATGTCGGGTCTGACAATGAATCATGCCAAGTCTACCGTGGTCTCTTTTGCTATGTCTGAGGAGCACAATTATGCAGTATTGGGGGTCGCCTGGTATTATTGAAGGCGGTCCGCTCTGCGATCCCCATTTTTTTCATGTCTACTCGACTTTTGCCTGCTGGGGTCGATAGGTTAATGAGGAGATTCATGTGGAGAAAAAGTGGGCGTGAGGCTGATGGCGTACACTTGGTGGACTGGGATACCATCACTCTTCCCAAGGCTGAGGGGTGTGGCCTTGGAATCAGGCGTATTGATGCTATGAATGAAACTTACCATTGATATGTGTCAACAAAATTTGGGGGAATGGCGCAGATTTATGTTGTACTATTTTGTGTCGGGTTTATGTTATCGTCAGTGCATCGCCTTTGGAGTCGCTCCTGGGGTTATGCCGTCTCCTTTCTTGAAGGGTATTCTTTCGGTTCTCCCGCATTTCAGTCAGCTCTTCCGGCCGGTGCTGGGAGATGGGAACTCTTTTGCTTTCTAGCAGGATGACTGGACGAGTAGTAGGTCTCTTAATTGGCGCTTTCTGCGCCTGTTTGCCTTGGCATCTGATCGTGATGCAAGTGTCACTAGCTGCTGGAGTGATGGAAACTGGATGTCGAGATTCCATGCTAACTTCTTGGACCAACACTTGGAGGAGTTTCTTCTTTTGTTGGACTCTCTGACGGTAGTTGGGGGCCCTACGGGAGGATGAGATCATTGGGTATGGAAGGGGAATCCTTTTGTAGTCTAGAAGGCATACAGGGCGATTTGTAGACCACCGCCCACACGCACGGATGAGCTGATTAGGGACTGCAACATTATATGGGGACTTCGGTTGCCCAAGAGAGTGGGCTTTTCCCTTTGGCTGTTGAGACGGAAAAGGATCTTGACGAGAGATCGATGTACAAGATTCTTTGGGCATGTTTCTGATAGGTGCCATCTTTGCGAGAATGGAATTGAATCTATGGAGCATCTTTTCTTTTTTGTTTGAGAACAACGGCTTTGCAGGAGGAGCTTGGTCTGGACTGGATTTGTGTGCGGAGCTTCGACACTTTTTTGGGTTTCCTTGAGGGGAGCACATCATCGTTCGAGGAGAGAGCTGCTTCGCCCTATGACAATTTTGTGGTCAATCTGGCTGGCCAGAAATGCTCTTATTTTCTCGGATCAAAGGTTTTATCAGGAGAACGTCTTGTATACTATCTGGGGGTCTCGTTGAGAAGTGGTTGGTGTGATGAGTGTACTTTTTTATGTATTATATAGTTTATTAATATTATTGTGGGGCGGACACCTCTGCGTGTTTCCCCCTTTTTTTGGCTTAAAAATACTAAATGTTTACCACTACTTGTTATGAAAAAGAAGTTTCATGATACTGTGAGGGATGCTTCAAAATTTTCCCATTGCCTCCCATATGTCATATTATTATATTGTACTTAATGACATATGTATAATTTACCCAATTAACTATAACCTTATATATATTCATGCTACTGTGACCTCACACTATGACTCTAAGGCGAGAATAATGCCTTAAGGTTGGGGTGCCTCCGTAGGCATTCGATGTTGTGTAATGCATCCTAATTAAATTACCAACACGTCCACTAACTTAATTATAATTAACTCTGGCCAAAACATCTTATAATTTATTTTATCTTTTAACTAAGATCCAATGTGTTTCTTTCAGAGTTCAACTGTTATCTAATTTCAATTGTAATTGACTCAGATGTGGCCCTAGTTGATTGAAATGTAGCATCGCCAAGCTTGTTGGCGAAAAGTAACCAAACTCAATCAGTGAGGAAGTCTCCTAAGAGGCTCTTTCGTCTCACCCTCTTATTGGAAGTGCGGTCTTATAGAGGGAAAGGTCTACTCCAAAACTACGCCCCAGAGACGGGTGAGTGAGACTCTCCGGAAAAGTCGCTCTAGAAACCAACATGACTAGTACGGGCAAACGAGCTCGTACGAAAAACTGAAAATCGAGGATATCCCGTATGGGTATCCTAAAACAGAGGATCAACGGAGCTGGTCATACATTAGGATCCCAACGAGGCATAATATATATTTCTATATTTTATATATAAATTGAAGTAGAGGATATAAATATTTCAGTCTCTAAATTTGAGCAGAGACTCTGTTAGCTTCTATATATATATATTTATTTAATTTCTAAACTCTGAGAAGAGAACAAAGAACATATCTCTTACTTTTTAAATTTCTTAAATTCAAATTTATCTCAACAGAGATCAAATCTTAGATTAAAATATTTCCCATTCACAGTTTAATCAGAACTTAACATTTTGGTAGAGAGCAGATATTAGATTTCGGGATTTGAAATTCTTCAAAACCAATTTTTAAACAAAATCAAATCTCAAAGTTGAGCACAACACATGCATGCAAGCTCTCATCAATTTCAACAATGAATTTGGGGCTTTTTGGTGTAAACAACATAAATGACAACAAAAGTATAATCTGATGGTACATGCTAGGCAGCTAGAAGGAGAGGTGGGATTGTACCTATTTGATCTCTCCAATATGGAGAGAATCTTTGCATGCAGTGAGATCCTGTGAACAGATCGAGGAGCAGCTAAGTGCCGCAGTTTGGTACCTTCAATTGGCCATAACAGCAGCTACCATCTTGCTGAAGCAGCAGCTCCACTAGCTGCTATAGAAGCATCATGAAATTGGTCCAAAGCTCTGAGATTTGGGGCTGAAAATCTGTGCTCCAATGGAGTTCTTTGGCTGGAAAATGGGATGTATCGGGAACGAAGAGGGGAGAAATGAAAGAGGGAGAGGAAAGTTACGTGGGAATTGAGAGGAGAAAGAGGAAGAAGAGAAGAAGAGGTTTGAGCGTTAGGTATAATGGGGAAAGATGCTCATGTCAGCAGAGCACCTGCTGCTGATTTGAGCAGCTAGTTTTTTTACTTTCAACAGTAGCAGCCTGCTAATGTACATAAACTTTATTATTATATATATATATTTATAACCGTGCAGACTTTGTACAAGCTAAATTATTATTATTTTTTAAATCACAACTTTCTTTACTTAACAAACTTAAAGTTGACCGTATTCGTGCTTCGGGCCTTGGGCTTTGACGCGCAATATCTCGATTTGATCGTCTCTAAACGACGATCAATTTGAGTATAATATTGATGTACTTTTGATCGGATTTGGATCCCCAATCTTTTTGAGATACGGTTTTAGTTTGGGATTAAATTTTACATTTTAAAAATACCAAACGACCTCCGATTGACGAACAATCAATTTCGTTGGTCTTGTTTCATCGAATTGGATTTTTTTGATGGTCTCGGTTTGTTTTGCGGTTTTCGAATTTGTATCGCAGCTTTTTCGGACACGCATTATGACGCGGTCAGTTGTTAGTAGATTTTGCCCGAACGACTTTTGATTTGCGATCAGTTGATCGATTTAATTTATTTAATATTGTCCGATAACTTCATTGGATTAATCGGTTCCCAATCGGGTCATGTTCATGTTTGTGCGGATCAAGATGTTACATAGTTGACACGTTTTGGCGGGATTGCCGACCGACGGTGATGACAATAAGAGTACTGGACACCAAGATGGCATTGTTGCACATACATCTTTTGGGCTATAATAGGTCCATCCGGGCCCAACGTTGTTGCCGACGGGTCGTGACGCATGGTGAGATTACTCGCTTGGATTCCTTGGAAGATGCTCGTGCGTTGATGGATGAGGAGTTGGAGAGGTCCAGGTGGCTCCAAGAGGTGCACTTAGAAGGCCAGAAGGATATTGGATGACAACATAGATCGAGACAAAGGTGGTTGAAAGACGGGGATAATAACACCCATTTCTTTCACTCGATGGCCAACCGAAGGCAACGTAGGAATTACATTCAGAGTATCACGATTGATGACGCGGTGGCACGTGGTGATGTGGAGGTCGGATGGGCCCTCAGGTCGCACTTTGTCAACTTCTCTAGAAGGGCCCCTCGTACAGGATAAGGGTAACCAGGGAGAGGAGTGAAGAGTATTTCTGCTTATCAGTCTGAGGATCTTGTGGCGCCATTCATAGAGAACGAGGTCAAACATGCTTTGATGCAGTTGAACGCTGATGGGTCGTCGGTTTCGGATGGCTTCTTGTTTCATTTCTACAAGGAACTTTCAGACTCTGTGAAGGACGAGGTGGTTGCGTTGTTGCAGGGATTTAGGGAGGGAAATCAGAGCTTTGAGCATTTGAACAATGCTCTCCTTTTCCTCCTTTAGAAAGAGATGGTTACTGATGGACTTCAAGCCTAATGCACTTTCTAATGCAATTTATTCTTTCATGGCCGAGGTTTTGGCAAATTGACTGAGAGGGGTGTTTGGCGACATTATCCCACCTGAGCATGCACCATTTGTTCCAGGACGACACATGGTTGATAGCTGGGTCCTCGTATCAGAGATGCTTCTCGATTGGAGGAGCTCGCAAAGGAGAGGTGTGCTTTGGAAGGTTGACATTTCTAATGCATACAATTTCATGGACTGGCGGTTCCTTTGGGATCTCTTCAGAAGAGGTGATTTCCTGACTTATGTATTGCTTGGATGAAGCGTTGTATCATGGCGGCATCTTATGTAGTTTTGGTGAATGGTCGTCTAGAGGGAGGGTTCTTCCAACCCGGTGTGGGGTGCGTCAGGGCTTCCTTGGGCTCCTTTTCTCTTTGTGCTCGTTGCGGATACTCTGGCGATCATGATGAGGTTGGCAATAGATGACGACAGTCTTTGTGCAGGTTATGTGAGAGAGGACATGTCGATTCCTCGTCTTTAATATGCAGATGATACAATCATTTTTCTGCATGGGGGACAAAACCCATGCTCGACAAGGCACATACATTATGGATATTTTTGGTGATGTCTTGGGCATGAGGATTAATAGAGACTAGTCCATGTTTGTTCCCTTCAAGCTCTCTCTCAGGAGGAGACTTAGGAGATAGGTTGCATCTTCCGGTGCCCTTTTGGATCACGCTTACGTGCTTTGAAGTGGCGAACGGTGCTAGACAAGCTGGAGACCAAAATGGCATGGTGGAAGTCGAGAATGTTATCGAGAGGGGGAAAGCTCGTGCTGCTCAACACACCTTATTGTTATTCTCGTTTTCTTTTGCTCTACTAGGCTACTTCCAATGAGCATGTGTTTGATACTAGAGGCTTTGATGAGACACTTCTTCTGCTCGGGTGGGTGACAAGAGCACAACGATATGCACCTTGTGTACTGGGAGATGATTACTAGTGCTAAAAAGGATGGTTTGGGGGTCCTGAGGTTGGAATGTATGAATAAAGCCCTCCTCACCAGATGGGTGCTAAGATTGTGGGGAAGCACATATAATCTGGATTACAGGATTTTGAGGAGTATCTATGACATTCGCAGTGCTCTAAGGGCGACGAACGTGCAACTACCTTCCTCTCTTTGGTGAGGGATTACTAAAACCTCTATTATAAATATTTTTTAATATATATATGTGACTTTTAGATTTTGATAAAATTATTATAATCCAGATTTAATTAAATCCATATGTAAAATTTGGTTATCAAAATGATATAAATATGATATATAATTTATGATATATGAGTGATTTTTTATAGAATCCAAATGTTTGTAGCTATATAAATATCATGGTATAATCTACTCTGCATGCATCTTAAGGTTAATTTTGTAATAGAGTTATTATGTTAGAATGGTTATTCTTGGAGTTGGAGGGATGCCTTCTTTTCATGGTGGGCAACGGTGGGACTTTTCGATTCTAGATGGATGATAGGACGAGCTTGGGGTCGTTAAGAGATATGTACTTGTGGAGATAATAGACTGAGTTAAATTCATAGGAACCCCATGGCTCTCTTATACATGAGAAAGACCCTGCGTAAATTACAGATTAGCTACAAAGAAAGTAAATAATAAGAAACAACTCTACTGAGAAACAAATATCTCAACACTCCCCCTCAAGCTGGAGCATATATATCTATCATGCTCAGCTTGGAACAACATTTCTGGAATGGATCTCGGGTGAGAGCTTTGGTGAAGACGTTGCAGTCTGATCTTCAGTCGATACATGTGAAGTGGCAATGACTTCTGGATCATATCTTTGGTGTAGTGGCAATCCACCTCTACATGCTTGGACCTTGGCGCACTCATGAAATGCAGGATTATTGGCTATAAATAAAGCTGCTTGATTATCATATAGAGACTGCATTGGAAGAGGTACTTTTATGGTAAGATTTGTCAAAACATACCTTACCCACATCATCTCTGCGCATCCTTATTTATGCTCTGCATAAGAATGAGAAATTGCGTGGATCATAAATCAAAGTTGGTTCCATCCATCTTGACAATAGGCACATGTCCTTTGAAAGGACCGGTGGAATAAAAGGCATCACCCTTGTTTTCAGCCATGAGGCAAGATACTTCTTCGAACAAGACAAAGACTGGGAGACGTATCAATAGCAATGAATCTACACTAGCATATGTAGGATATGTTGTATGTGTAGAATCATACAACCTTCCTCATCACCCATGAATGTGTGTTTGGGTCTAATAATATATTTGATAAATATGAGAACACAATGTTTGCAGAGAAATACGCCTTACAAACTTGTTGAGATCACGAATCGGATCCTTGGCGATCAAGGGAGCCGTTGACAGAATTGTTGGGTCCCTTTTAAGAGCCCTCGCACTGTTGGTTGAACCCCTCGGTGGACGCAGGGATCACTGACGGAGTCCTTGGCGACCGTTGGTGGGTCCACTAATCTTCTTGATTATCCCTAGGGTCGCTAGCGGAGCCCTAGTTTGATGAGAGCCGTTGGTGGATCACTGGTTGTCCTTGGCGACCTAGGTGGCCGTTGGCGGGGCGGTTGATCTTCTTGGCGGAGTCTTAAGGTCGTTGGCGACGCCTTGGGGTTTGATGGGAGTTGCTATCGGGTGGCTATGGAGATACAGAGAGGCCTCCTCTCGCCGATGGAGAAGCAGGTGAGGCTTCGTCACGCTTCCTCAGGGGCGCAAGACCCTTATTCCCCCCAGTGGTGTCGCCCGGGCGGAGGAAGCCCTTGGCGAGGTTGGCAGCAATGTCGTGGGGGAAGTGGTTTTGGCAGCGCGCAGACGAGAACCCTAGGGTTTTCTCGTGGAAGAGGCTAGTGCTGGTTGGGAAGGGAAATTTCGATCAGGTCTCGATCTATGATCGATGCTCTTATACCATATGGAGATAATAGACCGAGTTAAATTCATAGGAACCCCATGACTCTTGTATATAGGAGAAAGACCCTAGGTAAATTACAGAGTATCTACAAAGAAAGTAAATAATAAGAAATAACTCTATTGAGAAGCAAATACCTCACCAGTACCCACGCCTTTTCGCACTTGCTTTGGATCAAAATGCACAACTTTGTTCAGTTTGTTCGACTGGTACTTGGTGCCCCTCTTTCTCCTTCGACTTTTCGAACTAGAGGATGGATGTCTGTCATGTTGCTTGATGACTTGTCGGATCTTCAAGACCCAATGACCGGACATGATCACTATACATGGGTCAATGGTAGCTTCATTATAAAGGAAACATATTGGTTCTTCACTCGTTTAATGATCGACATGCATGAGGACCATGGTTATTAAGGCGGCAAGGCGACAAAGCGTTCATCCTGGGCGCTTGGGCGCCTAGGCGCGCTTAGGCGCGCCTAGGCGTCTAACAAAATGTGACCTATATCGCATTTGAGACATGCGACATCTAACTATTAAAAGCAAATGGATGTCGCATGTCTCATATGCGACATCCTTTTTTATTTTTTTAAGCGTATGTCGCATTTTGGAGATGCGATATCAATTAATATATTTTTTTAAGAAAAAATACAGTAAGTATTGGATTTATTTTTCTGTCAAGACCTTTTCTATTTATAAATACATAGTAACTAGAGTGTTAGAGTAATAAATATCATTTAACCAAACATTAGTGATTAATCACAAGAATCAAGAATCACAACACATAAAGGAATCAGAACATAGATAAATAAACAAGCTATGTTTGGCATACAGACAAATTGTTTGGCAAAAAAAGTGGAAAATGTACTAAAAAAACAGACAAATTGTTTGGCATAACAAAACATTTCAAAGATTGAAATACAGTAATCTAATACTGCAATGCTTCAATCATCATCATCACACAGGTTAGTTTCTTCTTCATGTCCTTCATCTTGCTCTTGGCCATCATCATTAAGATCCATCCAATCATCTTCCTCGTCTTCTTCCTCCTCGTCGTCCGGAACATGAGGAGGTACATATTGTCGCCTAATCACATGTGCACCACGAGTACCACGGCCACGAAGACCACCATGTGCTGAAGTGCTTGGTTGTGCTTGTGGTTGACTCCTTCTTGGACGAGAACTTTCATATGCTTGAGAAGTACATAATGCTTCATCAATGACCCTCAGTGTAAGCCCCGGTACAACCTCTGGTTCCACGTAAAGACCTGTCATCCATTCACTTGACCAATCTAACTCTGAAAGAGCAATTGGATCAAAATCTTTTGCTAAATTCCCGAGCCTCCTATTTTGAATCTCTCTTCAAGTTGCTTGTTGTATTGGATGTAAACAAGCTTGGAATGTCTATCAACCTCCAACTTATTCCTCCTCTTTGTGTGGATCTGCACATTAATTCAAGTATTACGTAAATTTACAAGTATAAAGTTGGCATTTATATTTGTAAATTTATAAGTGTTTTTGATGCATACAAAGTCAAAAGCACTCCAATTGCGTTCACATGAGGAAGATGTGCAACATAGTCCCAAAATACGCTTTGCCACCCGCTTCAAAGCGGGGGTGAGACTTCCATAAGTATCCCACCATTCCACTACACAATAAGTCAACAATGTAAACACATGTTACCATTAAATCATTCAATATAAATAATAAAATGTAACTTACATGGTTTTTTTCCCTTTGTCTAATAGCAATTGCTCTGCCAAACATACCACGAGCTCCTTTGTAGACCTCCATTTCAGAGCATATCACGTCTTGTTGATCGGGATCATCAACCATCCTCTCAAGGCAAAATATGAAATCACCTTCATACCTTCCCATCAATGCCTCATTGTTGTCCTTCACTTTGTAATAAAATGCAGGATTCAAGAAACATCCTGCACCATACAAAGGACGAGCCATCTGATTATCCCAGCGAGAATCAATAATTTGTAGAATAGGCATGTAATCTGTTTCCTTCCTGCCAAAGTTTTCAATAATCATTTCCTTTGCAGTGTCAAAAGCCCTAGCAATGTATCCCATGGGCGGCTTCTCGTCAGCATCCACTAAACGCAGCACAGTAACGATGGGTTGCACAGCTCTAAGATAATCTTCAATTTTTTCCCAAAAAGCATTCGCCATCACAGTTTCATAGACATGTTTCCCATCCTGTGTCTTCGACCAAGAACTAGTGTTCCACACCTCAGAAATAAACAAAGACGCCAAAGATTTCCTTTGCTTGAGCAAACTAGTAAGGGTCAAGTAGTTGGTAGCAAAGCGGGTAACTCCGCTTCTAGACAACTCTTGGTGATCCTCACTGAATTGTAGAAATGCATCATGCAACCGAATATGCTGGTAAATATAGGTTGTTACTTTTCTTGCCCTCTTGATAACTCCTGCAAATTTCTGTAACTTGGAAATATCCTCAAGCATCAGATCCAAGCAGTGGGCAGCACATGGAGTCCAAAAGAGGTTTTTCCTCTTCTCCATCAGTAACTTTCCTGCTAAAACAAAATTGCTTGCATTGTCGGTGACAACTTGTACAACGTTCTCCTCACCCACCATCTCCACAGCCTCGTCTATCAATTTGAACACATACTCACCGGTGTGTACATCGGATGTTGCATTCTTTGCATAAATAAAAAAGGACCCTTCTGGAGAATTAACAAGGAAGTTAATCAGACTTCGTTGTCGTTTATCAGTCCATGCATCACACATAATCGTGCATCCATATGTCCTCCAATGGCTTTCATGCTTCACCTGCAAATCTTTGGTCCTTGCATATAATCTTTCAAGTAGGGGCTTTCGCAATTGGTGATAAGATGGAGGAACAAATCCTCTCCCAGCTTGGACAATAGCCTCCACAGCCACCTCAAAAGCTTCTCGTTGTGCAACATTAAAAGGGATGCCACCTGTATAGAATAGCTCAGCTATGGCATCATATACCACCTGGGTAGCATCCTTTTTTAAAGCAAACTCAATTATAGTTTGTTGTGCTTCATCACGAGCCCTTGCTGCCCTCCTTTGTGCCACAACCTCCCATGGGCTAGCAGAACTAAACGAGTCCATAGGACCCTTGCCGTGTGGATCCTTCCGTACAGGTGGCCTATTTGCAGAACATGAACCAGGACCAGATTTAACGTTTTTACCTGTTGTAGCCGTAGGATGTGAGTCATCCAAGATGACTACATGTTCACCATGATCACCATCATCTGCATCTGGAATGTTTGAATCAGCTCCACTATATCTGTAATCAACGACTATCTTCCTCTTCTTGTTACGATTTTTGAAGTCAGCCATCTCTTTCTTAATCTCTATAGTGGCTTTTGGACACATAGATACATCTCGATAACCACCAATCAAGTGTTCTTTCTGCCTTTTGATTCCACCATTAGTAATGTGGCCGCACAATGCACATTGCACCTTATTCTTGTCTAGTGTATTCGGCCAAAAAGAGTACTTCCAACCGGGATCCTTCGATGCCGCTTTCAAGCATGGATCATTCATCTTGTCGGTGAAGCGGGGATCAATTTCTCCAAGCCTTTGCACAGTAGATGGGGTTGGTGTAGTAGTGGGATTAGGAATGGCATCCCCATCCAAGGATTCCATTGAAGTCATTCTACAATGGGAGAGCAAGAGAACGCACGGAGGCTGTTGGAGCAGGAGGGAGGCCACTGGAGGAGGTAGGGAAGTCGCCGGAGGAGGAGGGAGGCCGTTGGAGGAGGAGGGAGGCCGCTGGAGGAGGTAGGGAGGCCGCTGGAGGAGGAAGGAGACCGCTGGAGGAAGAGGGCGTCTGTTGGAGGTGGTAGGGACTCGGGAGGATGTCGGAGGAGGATGGAGGCCGTCGGAGGAGGAGGGAGCCCGCTGGAGGAGATAGGGAGGCGACTGCGGAGGAGACATGGGCGATGCAAGGGGTTTCTCTGCTAAACACGTAATGAGGGTCGGGTCGAATGCGGTGGGGTAATACAGGGTCTGTTCGTATATCGCATTTCCAATATGCGACATGTATATCGCACTTTGAAAATGCGTTATGTATATCGCAATTTCTAAATGCGTTATGTATATCGCATTTTGAAAATGCGATATATGTGTAAGTACGCATAAAAAAAAGTTGCCTAGGCGGCGTCCAGGCGCGCCTTGACGCCCAGGCGACCCAAGGCGTGCGCCATTTTTAATGAAAGCAAGGCGTGCTTTCTAGGCGCACGGCTTGGGCGCCTGGGGGCCTAAGCGGCCGCCTAGGCGCGCCTAGGCGCGCGCCTTAACAACAATGATGAGGACTTCAGAAGGGATTGTAGAATCATTTGGACTAGCAAGATCCCAAGGCGGATCAAGGTTTTCCTTTAGTTGATGAGATATGACCGTTTGCTTACCAAGGTACGACAGGACATGCTGATGCATACTAGAGACGTTTTGTGCGGAAGATGCGGACTTAAGTAGGAAGACTTGGAGCATTTATTTTTTTGTCGAATGACCACATCTTTATTTTGGGAGGGAGCTGCCGTCACTTGGTTAAGGACTGTGAGAACGACGTGAGGAAATTCTCACGAGGATGTGGCTGTCGTGTTTGCCCTGCTTTGGTCAATTTAGTGTGCAAGAAATGAGTCTATCTTCAGAGATTGAGTTTTTTATTCAGAGATTGTAATTGGCCACTATAGGGCCCTATTGGCCTATTGGAACTATGTATACTTTTTTTTTTCCAATTTAATATAATTTTGAGGCGGGTCCCTTCTCGAGACTGCATCCCAATCTTTATAAAAAAAGAAGAACGTGTCCTTTCTCACCCCCTTTCTCCCATACTTGATAGGATAAGAACATGTGGATGCTCAAGCTGGGAGAAACAATGAATAACATGCATTTTCCCCCTTTTTTGTATGTTTTTGTGCACAAATCATTTTTTCCGTAGCCATTTCCCTTTTTTTTCGACTACCCTTTTTTGTACAACCTTTTTTGTACGATGGCCTTTATGCCTTTTTATATATCCATCTCTTTTTTTCCCACATGGCCCACTTGGGCTAAAACATGCCCTTTCCTCTCTTTTTTTTTTGCATACAAGACATCCCAATGGGCCCAAACGCAATTTCCCCTCCCTCTTCCCAAACGTAGCAGAATAGAAAATGAGGGACCCTTCTTCAAGTCTAGGGCTCCCTACGAGGGGAGTCTCTAACACACATCGCCTCCTTTAGGTCTTCACAACCCTTGCGTAGTGCTTGTGTGTCTCCGGGGGGGGGGGGGGCTTGGAGCGGAGTCGTCGCTTGCGCGGGGAGATGCTGCCAAGAGATATTGGCGCCTTCATTGTCTAGGATGAAGGAACGACGACCATCCCCGCCACCGATCACGTGTTGGAGGGTTCTTGTTGATGCTCTAACACGATGGCGATGATTGAGCAAACTTGTTAAACTCAAGAGGTCATGCCGACTGGAGGTTGTCTTGAAGATGGGTTTGGGGGTGTACGACATGGAGGTTTCCTTCGCGATTACGATTCTAGGATATCCCAACTTTGCCGCCTGGACATCATCATTGGGAGCTTTTCTCAGGGAAGGAGGTGCCTAGGTGCCCATGTGGCTTGGAGTGATCGGCCACACCTTCATTGACTGCGGGAAGCCATGAGAGCGATAGGCTTGGAGGATCGTATTACAACCTCACACATGGGAGGGCTTCTCTGGAGATGTAGGCAATGGCTTGGACATGAGAAGAGTCCTAGGTGCTGGGAGCATCCTCACCCGAGATGGGTTCCCGTTCGAGAACCCAAGATGTCTTATGCGTAGGATCAAGCCACCCCTAGAATTATGGTTCCCTTAGGACCCCAGAATCGAAATCATTTTGAAATGGCAAGATCTCAGGAAAACACACTCTTCAACGCATCGATCTTTGATACAAAAACAATATGAATACTAATTGAACAGAAATCAAATCTCTCAAAAACCGACTTGCTCTGATACCATATTGAAATCTAGAAACATGGAAGTGAATCGAGAAACAAGAAATAATAAAACATTGAACACTCGGGATTTTACGTGGAAGAAATCACAGGAGAGGATCTTCTGTATAAAATAATGATACAGAGGTATAGGGCTCCTTATACCCCACAGATAGATCGAATTCCCACAATAGTAGATGTGGGACTAAACATGAGTGGAAATACACATGCCACAATTATTTTATAAGGATACACGTGTTTGTTTGTGTCCTATCAACTTTCTGCATACATGGTGGTGATATAAATTGTCAATTATTTCATTCCTTTTTGTAACTTTTTGCAGCTTAGAAATTTGGTCTGGGCCATGTCTAAGCACGACATCTACCTTATGTCACATTCTTCAATTATCCATTGGTCAGCATTAACTTCTCACAAGAAAGAAATTATTAATGTAGCAGGACATGTTGCTCCTTGTGAGGTGGGTGAATTTGTTATAGACTTCATTATCGTGAGGTTTTCCTGCGAACTGAAACGAATCCACATTTTTTTCATTTCTTATTTCAGAGACATCCTGGAAGTATCTTAGAGGGATTCTCTCAGACACAAGTTAGTACAATGGCTGTAAGGAAAAATTTACTTGTAGTGGGTGGATTTCAAGGAGAGCTCATATGCAAGGTAGTTTCTTTATAAAATGATGACTGACTTTTTTACCGTTGGCAATGCTTCCTTTTACTTTCCTGGAATCTTCAAGTAGCTTTTTCTTATGACGGTGTATTTATCATGACTACGTTTCTTTGAATACCCTAAGTTTCCTGAAGATTCATTGGTATTATTGTGCTATTTAACTCTACATTTGAAATAATAAGGTACTTTCACTTGCTCCTTTTTTAGTTCAATATCTTCCTTGTTGTGAGGAAGAATGATGGTTTCCATCTAGAAGGAAGAATGGGAATTCTTCAAAAAATGGGCACAAATTTTTCTGCTACACTTAAATGTGCAGAACCTTCTTGAATGGGTATTTTAAGCCGACAAGTGACAAACTGGCCTTAACCTTTTGCAGACGTTTTAAGTTTTTTCACAGAGACCTGGTAATTTCTTTGATCCTTTTGTAGATTTTTTAAGTTTATCTTCACAAAGACCTGGTAATGTCCTTGATACTGTTCAAATACTTCATGGAAATACTTTGGCATACTGGTAGAGTGTCCATTTTAACACTGGGCGCCAGGAAAAAAAACGGTAGATTTCGAGGTGAAGTGGCAAATCCAATATACTGGCTTATGACGAGATAGCAAGAATAGAACACTTTCCACATTTTTTATGAACGGCGGAAAGACCTAATTCTTAGTCTATGTGAATCGTTGTGCTCACTCATCCTTTGAATCCTCATATCTTCTCATGATCATACCCTTGTGCCCTTGCTCTTGTGGTAGGGGATGGAAGCATGGGACTCCCATCCATTGGTAGTGCCTCGTACGCTAATTCCTAAGCGTAATTAGCTTGTTCTCGTGAGTATTACTATTAACCTCATTTATCTTATGGATGTTGCTTAGTGGGACAATACAGTGACTTAGATTGAAGCTTGAAGGTGAAAATTCATATCCTCTTATTTAGTTTGAGTCTCTTTGTGCATTTAAGGACGTTGTGTAACATCCGGTTTCCAATCAAACCCGAAGTCGACCGATTTTTGGTCGATTTCGTCCGAACGACTTTTGATTCATTATCAATTGGTCGTTTTAGGTTGGTTTGTATTGACCGACAATGTTTTTGGGTTCGTTAGACCCAAAATCGGACGACTTCGGGTTTGATTGGAAACCGGATGTTACAAATATAAAAACCTCAAAGGGAGTCTCGTCCTCGAGACTCGAGTTAAGGCTATTCGGTGATTTGTTTGAATTTCATATGTCCATAAAAACCTCAAAGGGTTTTGAACCCATAAAAACCTCAAAGGGAAAACAAGTCATATATTTATAATGTATCTAATTACAAAAGCTTGTTGTGTTGATTATATCAGAATAGCTGCGGGTATCGTGCCCGCATGTCGGCTTCAGTCTCCCATGTTGCTTCCTTGACGCCGTGTCGGTGCCACAAAATCTTGACCAATGAAATCTCTTTGCTGCGAAGTTTCTTCACGGCACGGTCAAGTATCTGGACAGGCTTCTCCTCATAGGTCAGATCCGGCTCTATATCGAGATTCTCGTAACTGATAATGTGGCGAGGGTCATGGACATACTTCCTCAGATTGGATATGTGGAAAACATCATGAATAGCTGAAAGATGTTGAGGAAGGGCTACTCGGTATGCAACTTTCCCTACACGAGCAAGAATCTCGAACGGTCCAACATATCGTGGCGCCAATTTGCCACGAACACCGAATCTCTGCACTCCCTTCATGGGAGATACTCGCAAAAATACCCACTCTCCAACCTATAATTTATAGGATTGTCATTAGTATGGGATTAAGTTGAACACTTATATATCATAATTGAGTGGATGAGGAGAAATAATTACATTACCTGAAACTCTAAGTCTCTCCTCCGACGATCCGCATAGCTCTTCTGGCGGCTTTGTGCCGTCAGAAGCCTCCGCCTCACAAGATCAACAGCTCTCGCAGTCTCCTCCAAGAGATCCACGGTCCCTTCGTAATGCGTGCCGTGAAAAGCCGCGACGCAAATTCGGAAACCGCAAAACAAACCGAGACCGTCATTAGAATCGATTCGACAAGACAAGACCAACGGAATCGACCGTTCGTCAATCGGAGGTCATATGATATTTTAAATTACAAAATTTAGTCTTAGACAAAAGCCGTATCCGAAAATTTCGGGTATTCGAAACTCGACCGAAAGTATATCAATATTATACTCATATTGATCGTCATTTTGAGACGATCAAATCAAGATATTTCGCGTCGTAATCTGACACTCGAAGCACGAATACAGCCGACTTTAAGAATGTTAAGTAAATAAGAAATTTTGAAAAAAAAAATATAATTATTAATTTTATATATCTGCTATAGCAGTCTCCTGGAAGCAACAGTTGGCTTCCTGAATCCCATTCCACGTGATTTCTACCAACTAACATTTGGCTTTTTCCCTCGTTATACGTGTCTCCCATTTGCAGCCCACTTACCCTTATAAATGTCACCCAAATCCTTGCTATCTCTCCCCCCCATTTCCCCCATTTCTTTCCTCTCAAATTCCCGATCAAATTTCCCCATCCGTAAGAAAGAGCTCCAGCCCCCTTTTTATTTTTTTTCTCGGCAACAGCAGCTGGAGCTGCTATCGTTGGTTGTTGATCCAGCATTGTTGAAGCCAGATTCCTGTTGCATGCCTTGAAAAGGTACAACTCCATTACTTCTCTTTTGCTGCCATAACATATCATTCCCTTCTCTTGCTACTGATTTTATCCCAAGACTTGTTGTTCTTCAATTTAATTGATTAATTTGGGTCTTGGTGGTTTCAAACACAGTTTACACAGAGTGAATTTTATGGAAGATCCTTGTACATGTGGAAAACTAATATGAATATTAATGAAAAGAATTTTAGTGCCATATTGTCTCTTTTACTTGTGGTCATGTATTGAGAATGAATGTCATAGTTGCGAGAAAAAAAAAATTTTCCTGTAATTTGCGACTTGTGCGATTAAACATGAATGATATCTTGCAAATTGCGCGTAAACGGGTACCCGGATCCTGAGGGGTTCACACGTTGTTTCCTCGCAGAAGCATGGAACATCTGGTCTAATGTAGGTTTTAGAAAGCTTGATCTAGAAAATCGAGATATCACTCTTCCTCAGCATGCTCCACATATAAGATCTAACATGTTATAGGCTTCCACAAAATCCATCTTCCATATGAAGTGGGCTAAAACGTCAACTGGAAACCCCCCCCCCCCATCCTTTTATTGGGGACCTTCGCAATAATATGATAGACAAAGTTAGAGAACACTGTTGGTTTTTAATCCTCCACACATTCCAGTGAATCTTGATTCGATCGTAGGAGGAAGAGCCTATCTATCCTCTTGAACATGAGTTTCCAGCTAAGAACTTGGAGACCACATGCATCATATCTGAACCACCACCTCTAAAAATTCTTTGTAGAAGAAAATGATGAAGCCATCTTGTTTGACGAGCTGTCTTACATTAGACCGCGAATGCGGCTTTTACCTCCTTTTCCATAATAGTCCCACCAAATCCTCACGCTGATACTTCTACCATCGAGTGGCCAACCTATCACCCCGAGCGATTCCCACATGATTCTGAATGGAAAAGTTGGAAAAAAAAACCCAACCTGAGCTGACCCACCTCCCCATGCTCCACCACTTCCCCTTCAACTATCATCAACTCATTAATGGCATTCTTTCTTCATCTCTCAGATGTTGCCAAGTGAAAAAAGTGTGTGTTTGCGTCCCTTTCTGCCATCCACAGCTGCTTGGACCTTTACTTCCTCCAAGTTTCTTTTTAAATCATCATTTAAACCACCTGTAGATGCACCCTCCTCGTCTCCTGCTGGTGCGATGATAATGTCCTGACGTATGCCACCTTAAGAGCCTCCACCCTCTTTTTCTCCGCATCCTCCCTCTCTTTTTTCCTTAAATCATTTGGCCTTAATGTCAAAACTCATCGCCATGTGCCCTCTCCTTGATCCTCTCTCCAATGTACCTTCTCCAACTATCAAAACTCGGCTTAAGCAACCAGCACGCTCGAGCTTGTAACACAGGCCTTGCTGAGCTCTTCATTTGACGACTAGGCCATCAATCAATGATCTGAGAATGGTGTAGGCCCTGATGAGATGGTGGATAGAGGGAAGGTCTCCGCGAAGTCCACAGATGCTGTGAACATGTCAGGCCCTTGACCTTGAGGAGTTCCTCCGCATAAACTGGCAGCCTTGTACTGGGTTGTCTACTTGCATTAACTCATTTACCACATCCCCAAATCCGACTATCACCACATCTGTTCATTGCCTTCTGTATGTCCTATCTTCCTTCTCAGAATGATATGTTGGAATCCCCAGCAAACAAGCCATGTTCACCATTCTCATCTTCCATCCACCTTTCTTAGGTCTAACTCATGCTGCTACTCATCCACCCACCTTTCTTAGGTCTAACTCATGCTGCTACTCATCAATCGAACTTACACCCCTACCATCCAAAACTCTAAGCCATCCATCCTTCTAATCAGCTTGGCCGAAAGCACTAAACTTCCTTCCATTACCCAAGAAGTCCAAAACAGTTCTCTCCTTCCTCCTTTTCACAACGCTTGTCTACCAGGGTGTTTGACATGGATGGCTAAATAATCGTTTTGGTATCTTAAGACTTGCCAGACTTTTCTAGACTGACTGATTTACTGGTTACCATATAATTCGAGTAGCATGGAAAAACAATCTGTCTCTTCAATGCCCATGATGCAGTGAGAATATTTATAAGCTTTTCTTATGACACTGATAATCATTCTTCGTTAGATAATTTTTTGTCAATTATTGCAAGGACCTTTTATTTAGTAAATGATAGAGTATGCAACACAAGGACCATTCAACCCTCGGGCAGGTCTTTCTTAAGAGGGTTCTATATTTTGTACCTAGAGGTGTTCATGTGTACCCGTTGATTGTATTTGTAGCTATATAAAGCACTGCACATGTTTATGAGGAACTTTGAGTTTGAGAAATGAATTGATTTAGTTATACTTTTTCTCCTTATCTTTTGTAGGATTATAATATAAACCCATAGCCTATAGATGGTTTCTAATTCCTTCCTTAGTATGGTTTCTATATGGTGCTTTAATTTGGACCATGGAAGGTCATATCGATAATCGTTTCGATATCGTGTTGATCCGATATTTCGACGATATATCACCAATTTATCATCAAAATATCGCCCATATCGATGCAATTTTGTGAAGGAAAGGCCTGAAAAGGTGGATATATCACCATATCAATACCGATATTGGTCTCATCTCAATATCGATATATCGACGATATATCACCGATATATCCCGATACTTCCTTCCATGATTTGGACTAAGAGACATGCCGGTTGATCGGTTTATGGAGAACATTGCTTGTGGGAAATATAAAGATAGTTTTAATCTCTTAGACCTCATTTGGATTTTAGTACGTCTCCTAAAGGTGGGATTATGCGCGTTAACAAAAAATTACTCAACCAGATTGTTAAAAATTGGTTAAAAATTGGAGAGGCGCCTTGCGTGGTGGCGCTCGGCTTTACTGTCAAGAGGGGGTCGGCTCATGCTTGTTAAGGCGGTTCTCTCGTCGATTCCGGTATTTTTCTTATCTCATCGTCGAATGCCGGTGGGGATTCGTGTCCGTCTCGAGAAATGTATGTGGAGATTTCTGTGGGGAAGGAACTCTCAATCTGGGAGAGGGCTTCATTTGGTGGCTTGGGACGAGATCACTAGAGGCAAACGTAATGGGGGCCTGGGCGTGCGGAGGTTGGAGATCATTAACGATGCATTCCTTCTCAAATGGGCGAATAGGATTTGGGGACAGGACAACACTTTCTTTATCAGAGTTTTGCGGGCAATTCATGGCAATGGCAGGGACTTGGAGGTGAGAGGCGAGAGGCTTGGTGCCATTACTCCTTTTTGGCGAGGGATTCTGGAGGTTTTTAGAAAGAATATCTCTTTGTTTGTGCCTGTCCTGGGAAATGGTGAGTCTTTTAAGTTTTGGATTGATGATTGGATGGGAGGGGGGCCTTTGAGAATGCGCTTTCCTCGACTGTTTGCGCTATCGGCTGAGAAAAATTGTTCTGTTGCGGCTTGTTGGACGAATGGGGGTTGGTGCCCTCTCTTTTCGGCGAACTTCTCGGATCAGAGATTGCTTGATTTTCTGGCCTTATTGGACGCCATTGGGGACACTCTCAGGCCAGCGGCTGGCCGTGATCATTGGGCTTGGCGTGGCAGACCTTTTTCGGTGCGGAAAGCTTATGGGGCGCTTGCTAGTCCCCCGCCGGTGCGTTCCGACATGTTGGTGCGCGATTGTGGCTTGTTCTGGAGCCTCAGGATCCCCGAGCGCATTGGTTTTTTCTTATGGCTTTTCCGAAGACAGAAATTGCTGACAAGAGAGGGTTGTGCAAGGTATGGGGCACTCTCTCTAATATATGTGTTCTCTGCAACTCGACCGTGGAGACCTTGGACCACTTACTCTTTGCTTGTCCCAGGGTCAGAGGTGTGTGGGAGGATGCGAATTTGTCTTGGGTTTGCAGGGATGGCATATCGGATTTCTGTGACTCGTTGGTAGCGAACAAGAACAGGGCGAGAAGGGACCTCTTGCATCCCATTGCGATTTTATGGTCGATTTGGTTGGGGAGAAACTAAGCTATCTTTTCGGGACAACGCTTCTACAAGGAGAACGTACTACTGCAGTGTGCGAGACTTTTGGATACTTGGTCGGTGGTTTAGGCCACCTCGGGGAGCTCTTCTTTTTGGGCCGTGAGATCCTTTTAGGGAGGCCGTTAAAGCCTTCTGTATATTTTTTGTTTTTCCTTTTTTTTTTTCTTTTGCCCTTGTTTTTTTCTGTTTCCTTTTGTTTTCAACCTTCTTTTAATATACTGGGGCTAACACCAACGAGTGTTTCCCCCTTTTTTGGTGTAAAAAAATGGTTAAAAGAATTGGTCTTTGGGTAGACGAAACCATTTTCCTTCAAGGGTATTGGGTTGGTGAGTAAGTCCAATAACTTCCGCCCAACTTACCCAAACTACTCAAAGTGTCATAATTGGTGACTTATGGTTTCTCATTCTCTCGGCAAACCTCTTATTCTGCTAGCCAGCCTTGTCTCATCGAGCCTCCTTTCAATTGTCTTTGTCATGATTCCCCATATGTTTTCTGTAGTGCACCATAGCTTGTCTCAATGTTCAGGAAATCAGCTGCATATGCCGTATATGCGTTCTACATATGCCCATGTGGCTCGAATACCACTCTGATTCCTTGAATCAGTTCATTAAGCACTCCTCTGTATATGCGGTCTGCACATGCCTCGATTATGCCTTAATTTCCCGCTGTTGCTCGCTTACGTTGCTCCACTTTTCACGTGGATCATCTCGTTGGCATTTCTCTTGGGTTTCCAATTACCGTTGGGTGATCGCCATTTTCTGTTGTGCCTGATAATCACATAACTTATATTATTCATGTTTTTTACGTATATGGAGTAGTATTCTAGTTATAATCTTGTAACCTTTTGAATACATCATTATTGAAACTTATATGCATTAAAACGTAAATCATAAATAAATGTTGAAACTATAGTTACTCGATATGTATTAAAAACTTAGATTGTAAGCATATATCGAAATTATTATTGTTTAATATGGATATGATCCCTGCATCTAATATTATAATCAATAGTTGTTAAATATGTACTTTTTGAATATATGCATTAAATTAAAGAAATAGTTTTTGTGTACTTCAGTAGTTATTGGATATGTATTTCTTGTACTTCACCAGTCGCGATCTATGTATAAGTAGTTCCTGGATATTAAAGTAAAGAAATAACTTTTATATTAACTATTCTTACGAGAAATAGCATTTTATATATCATGTATGTATTAATTATAACATTTTTAGATATTTATTTTTTTACATAATAATTGGGAAACTATATAGAACCCACATATTCCTCACATGCTCACAAATCACTTAATCACTATTCAGTGATATGTTCGAATGCATACACATATGCAGTGTTGTAAAAGTCACCCAACTTGCCCGACTAGTAGGTCCGACTAGTCTAGTCAGTGGGGTGACCGACCGAGTACCAACTAATTCCGATTAGGTACATCAGTCGATCAATTTTTGCTTGGAGATACCATGTTTTTTTTATGTTTTGATGTTTTTATAAGCAAACTTATTATAATATGCTTAATAGTTTACCTGAATTCAATTACTTCTTTTATTTTATTATAATAGTATAAAAATGTACAAAATCTATGTAAACATATGTATAAAAATGAGTTATATATTTAAAATAATCATAAAATTCAAAGCCGATTAAAGTCCGACTAGTCGTCCGACTGTCGATTAATCCCTAGTCAGTGACCCAGCCGACCGAGTACCGACTACCGACTTTTGCAACCTTGCGCATATGCATACCGCTTTCCTGAATCTTGTCTTGTCGATTCCCTCAACAATTCAAGCCTTACTTTGACGGTCCTGAAGCTTACCTCCATGACGCCACATTTGTACTCCAACTTCGGTATTGCTAGACAATGTCATAGCATCAACTCATCAATCTCATCCCCACTCCATGCTCCAATCATCTTTAGTTCTGTCGACATTGACTCATGCTGCTTTGACATCCTTTGTCCTGCTACTGGGCTTTGAATTTATCTGACATTTGGTCAACCTGGCTTTCACAAGCTTAATTTGCTTTTATCTGAACCTAGTCCACCCAAATTGCTTACCCAAACATCTCCACATAGTCTAATATGATCGGGCGATATGGCTGACATTTTGTCAACCTAATAGGGTAAGTCAAACCCATCCGATCTGATTGAACACCCACCCCCTAATGGATTCCATTGAGAAATGAATAGAAGTAAAGACGGTTCATCTCTGTAGTCTTTATTACCCAATTGGATTCTAGTACCACTCCCTTTTTTAACCCAAACTTCTCCGGTGGATTCATGTCTCCCCCCCAATCATCATTTCATTGCTGGAGCCTGCCCTCCATCGTAACTCCACGTAATTTGGTATCGGAATTTGGAAATTCTTAATTTGTTACTCGCACGAATTCAGAAAGGAGTCAGGAAAGTTAATGATGCTGTGACATTCGGTCAATAGAATAGCATAAAAGCTAGAGTTGTGAAACAAAACAGAGGCAACTCATCTGAGTAATGTTTTTGAAGTGAGCTGAGTAATGTTTTTGAAGATGGATAAATGGTAATATAGGAATTGATATTGACATAGTCAATGTAACTAAATTGTCTCACCACTTTTGTTTTATAATTTGTCTTTTACGTAGCACCGCATCTTTAAGTCGTTCTGAAATACACATGCAATTCGTGGATATGTTTTTGCATGATAAGATGTTTCATTTAGGCCAAGAATTGGTCCTCTTATTTGGTTCAACAAGTCTCTACCCGAACCGTAGGATGTTTGGAGACATGCCTCAGAGACTAAAGGATTTCGTATAAGTAGGACTAAGACTGAATATGTGGAGTGTACATTTGATGGAAACAACAGTGCGAGACTCGAGGTGAAGATTGGAGACGATAACATTAAGAAGAAAGATTCTTTTAGATACTTAGGATCTATTTTGTAACTTGTCGGAGAAATTGATGGAGATGTTACTCAAAGAATAAATGCGGTTCGCTATAGTGGAGAGGAGCCTCTACTATTCTCTGTGATAAGAAAATCCCTTTGAAAGTCAAAGGAAAGTATTACAAAGCAGTCGCGAGACCTGTTATGCTTTATGGATCAGAATGTTGTCTGTGAACTATAGACGTGCAAACAATGACAGTAGAAGAAATGAAAATGCTAAGGTTGATGTGTGATCATACAGAAAAAGATCGGGTTCGGAATGATGGAATCAGAAGGAAATTTGTTGTAACTCTGATAGGGGATAAGATGAGAGAAAACCACTTAAGATGGTTTGACCATTTGCGAAGGTCGGTTGATGCACCAGTTAAAAGATACGGGATTTGGATGTTGAGCCGGTTAAGAGAGGGCGAACAAGGCTCAACAAGTGTTGGAATGGGACTATCCGAAGGGATCTTAGTTATTTAGATATAACCCTGAGAATGACCCAAAATAGATCTGAATGGAGGCACAAAATCTATGTCGGCAACCCTACTTAATTGTGGGAAACATCTTTGTTGTTGTATTATATTTTTGCAGTTTACACGCTGCCCCATAGGGTTCTAAAGAAAATTTGAGCTTTTGATAAATTCAAACATTTTCACGGTTTTTTCTCCTTTTTTCTGATTGAAATTCCTGGTTTTCTCCTTTATATTTTTTATTACACATGGCTTCTGGATCTTGTCTTTAATTGGACTGATGGAATTTGAATTTCTCATGCTATCTTGCATTTCTTTTTTATTATATTCTCTTCATTTGTTTGATAGTGCCTTGCGAAGTCTAAGAACATGATCTAGCAAATTGTTGTATTGAGTAGTTGGATCCATAGTCTTTTACTATAAAAACAGCTCAGTCCAACGACCTGCGCACGGTTTGTAAACAAGGAAAATTGCGTACCGTAGTTATTCTCAAAAACAAATCCAACCACTGGTTTGCGGGATAGGATGTTTTCTTTAAACCAAGAAGTGGTCATCTTGTCTGGCTCAGCTAATCTACACAAGGTCCCATATGATACGGTTGTAAAGAAAATTTCAGCTCCAGAAATATTCTAAGACATTCCGCGTTATATTGTCCTTTTCCTAAAATGAAACTCCAGGTTATCTCCATTTGTTTTTTAAGTTCATGTGGCTTCTTGATCTCCTCTTTAATTGGATTGATGGATTATGAGTTTCTCTTGCTATCCCACATTTCTTTTCTGTAATATTCTCTTTCATTTTGTTTGATAATGCATTGCAGTGTCTAAGAATGATTCAAGATTCTCTGTATGGGTCATAGTCTTTTACTAGAAAAACAGTTGTTGTGCAACATCATCAAATAATGAGAAATTCACCAATCCACATATGGCGTGTGAACAAGTTGTATACCTGAGTATTGATAATGAGGCATGAAATGCATACGGTGAACTACTACAATGGTTAAAGAATCTAACATAACCAGGTTAAGAGATAATTGAGCATGACATGGCTTTGTTAGGATTTCATGAAGGCCAGTTGGTCCTATACATATGACCCTCTATCAAGGAAAGAACTACAGTAGCTTGGTCCCTTTATAACCCCCATTTAGGTAGCTAATTAAATTATAATTGGTCCATCTCTTATATTGGTTCATCTCTTTGATGACAGGAACAAACCCCTAAGATTATAAGCTGCATTAGTCTTATTTTTTGTAAAGCCGAAAGGATGGTTACACCAGAGATAATTAACTTTCAAGTTCTTTAAACTTTCATTTGACTGCGTCACTCTTGTCGCTTGTAGTTTTTTTGGTGATTGCCACTTGATAATTTATTTTTTTACTTTTGTACATTGAAGAAAAATATGAGTCGATCATGTCTTGTAAAGAGTGCTATATGTTTTGGTATAAAGTGGATATACATTAATAACCTCATGTGCTTAGTTGTGACATCGATGCTCATCAGGTGAGAGAATGTGAGAACTTTCATGCAATCATAAAGAGACGAAGTTTATCAAGTTCCACCCTTATGGTGTATATCTTGGGAGATAAATATCTAATGCATCGTATGTTGCCTATGATTAGTTTCTAATCATCTCTCCTAGGTAGGGATGGGTGTTCATCCCATTCCATTTAGTTTTGGGAAAGAACAACAAAGCCCATCCAAATGCCACCCCTATTACCAGATCATATGAGATTGGGTTGATAACTTGGGTTGATTCCGTTTGGTGAAAAATCAAATAAGGCAGTGAAAAATCGAGTTAATCAAAGGGTGGATGTATTCAAGGGCCAATCCATGATGTGGACTTTGATGTAGGAAAAAGGATGCCAAAGTAGACGTGAGTCAATGTCATCAAGGTTGAAGTGTGACGCCCTCGGATTCGGACACCATTTACGCCACATTCACAATACAACATTCGCTAAAGATCGCATTAAGTTATTGAAAATTAGGGAAAAATTTTTGCGTTTCGCACTTCTGCTATGACATTCGCATTCGGCGAAACAATCACAAATTCAACAATAGTAATATGTGCCACTAGAAATTCATTTCATTAACTTTCATAAATGTAACATGTACAAAAGGGTTGACATTGCATACATATATCCCAATATCTGATTGAAGAGAAAAGTAAGCATTTACATCATAACTGATAAAAAACTGGAACAAAAGAAATTGTAACGTCTAAAATATAGCAGGTCGCCAGGAATTATCAACAGTTACTAAGCTGCAGGCTGCTTGCCTGCTAAAACATGTAAGGTAGAAGAGGCATTAGCGAGCGCTGCTAAATCCCGAAAATTTAATAAAACAAGCAGCCCTTTATTGGTGATTGCAAAAGAAGTAATTAGTAAAGTGTAAACAACTAAAAAGTTATAACTACTTACTGAGAAGAAGGTTTTCAAACTACTATGAGGGATGCTTCAAGTTTTTACCCAATACCTTTCGTATGTTGTATTCTTATATAGTAGTTAATGACTCATATGTATGATTTCTCTATTACCCCTTAGCCCTCCACATATATATATATATATATTAAATAATTATTTATTAATCGGTGACCCATATGTGTACATATATTATTCACTTATTATTCAGTGATCATGTTTTTGGATTTGATGATGGGAAAGGTGAAATTCTAATCTAATGTATGATTCGATCTAACCTCTCAAGTCTAGTGGATAGTCTGTGGTTTTGGCCTGTGTGTGACCTCACACTATGACTCTAAGGCGTGAATAATATCTTAGGGTTGGGGTGCCTTCGCAGGCTTGTGGTGTTGTGTAATGCATCCTAACTAAGTTTCCAACACGTCCACTAGCTTATAGGGATTCCGAATCCAACTTAGTTATAGTCAATTCTCAAAAATACATCTTATTATTAATTTCATCTTTAACCAATATACATTATAACCCATTCAACTTTGATTGTAACTCTAATCCTCATCTACAATTATTTCAGAACTAGCTCGGAATGATTCAATTTTTAGATGTAGCGTCGCCAAGCCTGTTGGCAGAAAGTAAACAAAACTCAAGTGGTGAGGTAGTCTCCTAAGAGGTTCTGCCGTCTCGCCCTCTAATTGGAAGTGCGATCCAATAGAGGGGAAAGGTCTACTCTAATACTATGCTCCGGAGACGGGTGAAAGAGACTCTCCGGAAAAGTCACTCTAGACGGGCCCCGACCGTAACAGGCAAACGAGCTCGTACGAAAAATTAAAAACCGAGGATCCCCCGCATAGGTATCCTAAAACAGAGGGTCAACGGAACTGGTCAAACGTCGGGATCCCAACGAGGCGTAAAAACACCGCAGCTTGCGTAAAAACACCGCGAGCTTGCGTAAAAATCGAAAAAGAGACTGGGATCCTAGACTCGCGCACTTGACGGTCGTTGCCATAACTAGGCTTCCTATCTCCCGCCCAGTTTAGGGTCACCGCACCCTCGCACGGTCACGTGTAAGGTTCATCATGACCAGCATTCTAATTTATAAGTCGTTCCGGATTCTCGAAAATTTTCACTTTGCTTATCTACTTATTACTTTCTTAAATCCTTTTTGTGATTAGTCATTCGGATTTATCTCTCTTGATCAAAGATATTAGGAACCATCTATTAACTTTATAAAAGAAGAGCATTAAACTTGTAACTCAATCTTTTATATACAGTCATGAGATTAATACTAATATGAGTTAATTTGATGATATAGAATAATGATATTTATCAATACTTTAATCAATCATATGCCCGGTGTATATTCATGTATTCTTATTCATATTCCTCTCAGAGAGAGAGAGCGCACATATTTATGATTATTATACTGGTGTCTAGTGTTGTTCTCACTACTGAGTGATGGTTCATAGTAATCTGAGAAACCATTGATGAAAACCCAATTAGAGCACTTCACCATCTTCCATAATTAAACATGTATAGACTAGGGTGCCTCACATTTTTGAGCTGATTCACATACTTTTATGTCCTAAATTGAGAACACCACAATGAGATAATTTCGTGAGCTTTTTACTATAATATATACCTACTTGCTTCTCTACCATTGTTGGCTCCTAAACTTCAAATTGTATTGATAATGATATAAATAATGATAATGTAGGAATCTGAATTTGTCAATCAGGGCTCATCATGCAAACAATTCATATAGTACAAATCAATATGATCAGTTGTTCAAATGGTATAATCAAAACAAAACATGAACCTCCGTGAACCACAGTCTGAACCATAACAATCAAGACTCCACCTCCAACCACCCATATTGTCCCCACATCTGCCAAATCTGCACACAGCTCCAAATCCAATAATCAATGCCACCATCATCAAAAACATCCAAAACCATAATTATAATCACTATAGTCGTGTATCTCTTATGGAAATTCGTAACCTCCGCAACTTAACATAACACTCACACAGTATCATGATAAATAAACATATTAGCAATAAATCAACTTCCCATCTTGCATTCTTATTCCCACACACAAATTCCTATTATTACAA